>OX439132.1:17181842-17388055 GCA_949318235.1 Ecdyonurus torrentis | reverse complement strand
ACTTTACAATGCACTTAAAAGAGAAATTAATTATTGTATCTTATGTGCGTGCCTGTATAACAGAAAACCATAAACCATTGAACTACCTTTTCAAAATTTAATTTTTAAATAAAATAAATTTCTTAAAAAATAATAATAATGAATAAATAAAAGTAACATAAAATATAAACAAATCCTGTTTTTGTATACAAATGATACTGACACGTTTAATTGTAAAGAAAAATAATCTCTAATAATTTTTTGTAAAATTAATGATATTTTAGAGGGGAAAAAAGAGTAGTCGAAGTAAATAAATATAGCAGAGAAATTAAAAAGCTATATAGCAGATTTCTGTAATAGTTTTTTTTCTTCCCCCTTTCCTTGGCGTAATTTAATTTCTAATCTAAAATGTATTTTATATAATTATATATATATATATATATATATATATATAGTTTGCTAAAAATAAGCATTGATCCTGACAGATATATACACAAAGTGCGAATAAAACGATCGAAGTAATACCAATGGGTATTACTATTGCGAGTCCATAGTATATTATGCACATACTCTAAATACTTGGCACGTAGTTAAGTATATTTCACTTGCTATACTTACTGTATGTATTATACGTGCTATATAAGCAGTATTAGTAAGTGAGTAAACTCGTTCTTTAAAAAAAAAAAAAAAATTGACAAAACATTTCCTCTTGTACTATTTTATACTCTTACAACATCATGAGTAATTTTAAATTAATCTGAATTTAAATCAATTTATTTGCCAGAAAATTATTCACGTATATATATTCAAATCGATTACATCATCTTTTAAAATCTTGTACATATGTAGATCTATTTTATGCTATATATTATGTACTATCGGGTCTGTTTATATAATATGTATACATGAAGTAATATTTAATATTATTTCGCATGTGCAATAAATGTCACTGGACTTAACTGGACTGTTTGAACTGGACTTATAACAAATTATTTAAACCTATAAAAAGAATAAAAAATACAGAGCTATATAGTTTTAAACTTAATGTTAATATATTTTTAAGTTTGTTGTTGCTGTATTGTTGTTGAAATTATTTACTTATTGCAGACGAAACTTTCTACAAAATATTATTGATGACAAATGACAAACACTAACCAACTACATCTCTAAGTAAATAAAAGTGAAGATGTATATTTAAGTTTATAATTGTATGCATGCATATATAGAATAATGTACTGTATATAATTACTATTTTTAAAAATGCATTGTTTTTTTGGTTGCTCGTACGTGTGTCTGCAAATATATATTTTTCATACAGCAAATAATACAGTAAAGTTAGTAAAGTTACTCTATCGCATATATTGGTATCAATGTTATTGAACTTACATAATAAACAAACGTATATGCGTATGTGAAATTCACAATTACTGATTGTAAATTTTTCAGCTGATCGTGTCATAACATCGTATCATATTGGACACACACACAGGGTGGTTGCATTCATATAACAAAGTCGACACCATATATGTGAGAACTAAATGACATGGAAAAATGACATATTTTGCCTGTTTAAAAATACTCAGCAATATTTTTGAGTATTGATGCTGTTATCAAGTTGAAGTTTTTCAAGTATATGCAAGAAAAATAATAGTGAAAAAAAAAATAATAATAATAATAATTTTTAAAATAAAAAAAAAATGCCAAAAATCACATTTGTCTTATGCTGAGCAATGTTATTAATTGCTCCAGATGGCGTATAAAAGCGCATTCAGTTTGACGCCGCGTCATGTGCATACACCCTATATACATATTACCCAAATTATACATTTTGATCCATTTATCCAATTTGACATATTGGTGGCAAGAATTTGAGCTATATGAATATGTAATATGAATATGACTTAATTTTACACCTTCGAAGTAGTCTAATAATCTATTCTATATATATAATGTATTTCTATAATCTATATATTATAATGTATACGTATCCAAAAACTATACGTTTAATATTATTTTATCACTTAATTTGAATTTATTGTAAAATACACTGACAAGAAAACGTTGTTCAAAAGTAGTCAGAGCAGAAGACCATGCATATGTACATATATAAAAAAAAGTGGATTTATATACCTTTTGTGGCCTCTATATAAAATAAATATATAAGAAAAAATAATAAAAAAGTAAAAATAAAAACTATTTATTATGATTATTAAATTTTCATATATGAGTGTGTGTAATATTAACCCTTTTTTATATATATTTTATATTTTCTTTCTTTTTTTTTATAGTAGGATTTTGATTTTGGAATAATAACTTTTGCATTATATATATAGCACATAATTTGTGTGTGTGCCTGTGCCGCATGTGCCAATAATATGTAAAAGTATTATCATATAATAAAACCGCATTATAATAAAACTTATTTACATTATATGCTATAGAGTTTATATAAGTTTTGCATTTTTACGTATTATTTCAATAATGTTACTTACAAAATTCAGTAGAATATCTTCTGATTTTAAGTATAACTTGTCTAATTGTTTCCCGTCTTATGAAAAAAACTTTTAATAATTTTTGATAATTGGGGCTAAAAATTGAACTTTCTGTAAGAAGCTCCATCTATACGTGGAATAATAAAGCTTTTGCAGTACCAGCTGTGCATTATAAACATGGCCGCTGCAAACGCTGGAAAGCAGGGATGTAAGTTTAATTATAATATTTTATCAATTTAATGCAATATTTTTATTCCAATATTTATATTTTTAAAAAGAAGATAAATTTAAGTTTCAATTATTACCATTTTTAATACATTTTTTAGTACCAAATGTAATATTTTGTCGTTTCCATTAGCGGTCACTGTTTGCTGCTCATTGAAGTCCTTTTACATACACACTTGATTCCTTTTTTTTTTTAGTTTATTATATAAATTATCTAATGATCATGGCAGACGAAAACGATCGAGTTTGTACATGCATATATAGTCCCTTTATTATACAAATGGGAGTATTGTCGATGGCAGTACCACTGCAGCTTGATATTTGGCATACATACATACTTACATGTACATATGTACCGCAAGAAAATGAAAAACCTGCACAACTATAGACTGAAAAGCATCACTAAAATTGCAGGTTATTCATTTCATTTCGGTACATATGTACATGCTTACTTTTTTTCTTTTATTTTTCTTTGGCCTAATGATATGGTAATCATAATCTTATTTTGTTTCAGTGTTCGGGTTACTTAAGAGAGGATGGCACGAAATTCCTGAGGTTATTGGTTCATCTGTGATGGCTGTCATAGGTATTTATATTCTTTATCTCTCTGGAGAAGTTATGTATGCATATTATGTATGTACAGCTCTGGCCAAAAGTTCCCGAATGATTTGCATAGGCAACCCGCAACCACAGTATGTTATCTTTATGAGAAAACGCAGCAGCCGCCGCTGCCCCGTTCGGGAACTTTTGGCCAGAGCTGTACATAATATGTATGATGCCCAGTTTAATTAACATTTGTGCATATGACATATCCATGCGTTTTTAGGCAACATGCATCAGATTTAAGCCAAGGGAAATATTTAATTGATGAAAAAAAAAATGTATTACCTGTCATAAAAAAGTGTCTAGTATCCCTTATTTATATATTTCCAGCCTGATGGGCGCAGTAATTTTCTCCAAAAACTTAGCTCTGCAATGCTAAAGAATAGATGGGACCCTAAGCGGGTTGTCCATGCATCTCACTAGTAACCTTCATTCGTGAATGATGATGCTTTAGTCACGTAAAAAATAATAATAATACCCTTTAAAATATGCAATATAATACAATCATTCTGTAATATGCAAGTTTGCTTTGTTGGAGTATATGACAGCTAAATACTGATGAATAAAAGGGATACTGCTGACTAATAATAATAAATATATTGGGTTAAAATACATAAAAGAGTGTCCCTCATTTAAATATTTCAAGTTTAATCACTCACTAGCTTCTGTCTCGTAGGTTAGTCTTTTTTTCAGACTCACTAAGGTTTGTGATGCAATACTTGAATGTAGTTATATCAACAAAGTTAATTTTCATAAGTAATTTATTCACGCGGCATCACTTCCAACATGTGAGCCTATCTTTATTTACTCTCTTGATTATTGTATACTTGCTGCAACGGACGCAAGCAAGATGCCAAGTGTGTTTCAAACTAAAATAACACAAGGATGTTTTGGGAGGAGCTTAATGTGCAACAAAAGCTAACGTAGAACTTTTTTTTTTTTTTTTTTTTTTATTGTGCAAAAATTTGTTGACTTTTCCGTAACAAAACAAGTTGCAGAAAGTCTGCAAAACTTCGATACCATGCTAAGTTACGGAAAAGTCTAACAAAGGTAGATTTTTCTGCAGGAAATATAACTGGTAGAACTTGACTGGGTAAACTGAAATCTGCAAGGTTACAGAAAATTTTTATTTTGAATGGGTAAATTTTCTGCGGAAATGCTGCGCAAAGTTACAAAAAAAAAAAAAAAAAAAAAAAAAAAAAAAAAAAAAAAAAAACGTGAATGCACCTTAAAATGTAGGTTTAGTAGGCTAATGAATAGAAAATGAAGGGCCAGTATTCTTTTCCTGGCCTTCCTTTGATAGGCTAATGTATTTCATTAATAACCTTCATTAATATCTTACGTTAGAACATTTTGATGGTTGCAAACGTACCTAGTGATCAACATCATTTGAACATTAAAAATGCAATTGCAAAACGACTTGATCATAAAGTTTATAACTGAAAATGTTTCTAAAGGCAACTTGTCTAATACTGTACCTTTTTACAACAGTAAAATTTTATCCCTTTTTTTTCAGGTATTGGTCTTGGAGTCTATGGCTTAAAGGTTTACGAGGACAAAGATGGTGATAACAGGCCGTACAAAAGAGATTACACAGGTAACTAGAGCAAAAATATTTATCTGAGAGAACAGAGAAATTAAATGTGATATATTTTTTTTTTCTGTTATAGTGTATCGTCCTGATGATCCTCGTGTAGCCAAAATTAGAACAGATATTTAAACTGTCTTTGTTGTAAAAATAGCATTTTTCTTGTGTATATATGAATAAAATATGAAATTATTATTATTAATCTAACTTAAATGCCTTGTTTTAATTTTAACAATTATAATAATAAAAACCCCTAAAAAAATAGTGACATAATGTATATTTACAATTAGGGTTTAAAAACTTATTACTGAGACATTTTGAAGCAAATTGAAGCTAGCTATTTTTTCCCTCCTATTGATTGTAATATTTCAGGCTTTAGTCGTAATATATACTGATAAAAAAAAAATCTGTTAAATGGTGAAGAAAATTGTAACACCAACAGTTAAATTGGAATTTTGAATAGAAAATTGTCTACAAAATCATTTGCATACCTGTAGAACATTTTTTTAAAAAGAGTGCGTTTATAATACTGAATCAAATCTTGCATGCTGTGAGTATAAGGTGTAAGTATGACTGGGATTTTAAATTGCATGTTAAAGCTACTAGCATCACCCAACAATAAGCATACATACATACATATCATGACGCTATAAATCCCTTTCGGGGTAAGCCAACAACACAGATGTTTTATCCTGACCCAGTGATAGACCTCCACAACTTCCTATCCTGACATACTTCACTTGCTTCCGCCAGTCTCATACCTTGTTTCATACATTTCCTTTTGCATTTCATACTGCGTACATTCTTATTTTTCAAACATCTTCCAACCACCTCAGACCATGATGTTTTAGGCCTGCCTCTATCTCCTTCCATCCACTCTACTATGAAATACCTGCTTTGCTATTCTTTCATCACCCATTCTCTCAACATGACCAAACCACCGTAATACACTGTTCTCATACTTCTCAGTAAGCATAAAATCATGAAAATCCTACATGTCTATGTCTAATGTCCTATGTCTACACTCCCCCCGAATAAATCTGACCGCAGCGTTCACGTCTCCAAATACATTCAATGTACATTCAAATATTTATTTGTGGTAACTTTGCACAGTAAATTGATAAAAAAAATCTTGTTTGAAAATAGAAATGACTGATTTGCTGCACAAAATTACTACAAATAAATGCATTAAAAAAAAAAAAAAAAATGCTTTTGAACCTACCTACTGCAATTAAAAAATTTATACATTAAAAATATCTATCCCTCTATGGATAAATTAAGTAACCAATCATTATAATAAAGGTAGTGGGTTCTGTTATTGAAATTTCAAACAAGTTGGATTTGGTTTTTGGGATGCATTCATGATGTATTTCTTCTTCCATATATATATATAATATAATACACATTTAATAGTCAGTCCAAATCTGGGTTTACACATAACAACAAGCGCAGAAGATTAATTATTTTAACCTAATAAAGAAAACACCTAGAAAACAAATTTGGAAATTGATTCATTTCTGACTAGGATAAAAAACATAAATAACATTTAGGAATTAAATCACATTATGTAGGGAACTAAAAAGTTATAAATCTATAAAACAGCACCAAAATATATTTTAAATAATTAATGATTTTATAAGTGTAATTTTTTTTAGTGATATTTTAATTATATGATTTAATTTTTTTCCTTACTATGTATCAACAATAATGGACTTATTTACAGCTTCATCAATATATAGTAGTATTATGTACATTTCTTTTCTTATATATTCTAAATGCAGAGCAGAGGCTTTATGGGAAGGTAAGAGAGTGGAAAACAAAAGAACTTTACAGACTCCCTGATTCAGGTTTGTTTACTGCTGTTTACATGCATACACATCAACACAGAACCATTGTTGTGATACTTTCAGTTAAAGATTAACCTTATTGTTAGACGTGGCGGAACTTTTTTTTTTTTTTTTTACTCAATATTTTTTGTTTTTTAGTTTTCATTAGGGTGTCCTATGCTCACTATGTTATTTTTTTCCCCCACATAATCAGAGAACAAATAGATTTAAAATTTAGTACACATGCTATTGAAGGCAATACAAACTTATGCTGAAAAAAAATTATAATAAAAAAAAAATAATAATAAAAATCTATATAGTTAAAAAAAAAAGTTCCGTCACCTCTGAGGCAAATCGTTAAGCGAGATTTGCAAATAGCACAAAATTCTTATGCTAGTTCTTCAGTAGGAACATTTCTATTGAAAAGAAAATAAACAATTACAGATGAAAGTGAATTAGTTTTTAGGCCTGTAAATAAAAATTCTCTCAAGAGAGAGAGAGAGAGAAAAAAAATCTACGTTTCCTAAATACAAATACAATATAGGAAAAGTTTTTTTTTTTTTACAGTTATTGAAGTATTAAAATGCTGCATTTAAAAAGCATTTTTACTTATATTTTAAAATTCAGAATATACAATATAAATTATTGGTAAATTTTTATACAAGTTGATGATTGATTATCGTTTAATATTTATTATAGACTCAAAATAGTTAAATTAAATAAGATATTTTTTTGAAAGCTCTTACTTGTATATAGAGGCAATTGTTGCATGAAATTAAAATAATATTTAATTATTTTAGACTAAATAATTAAACTGTCTTTTCTTTTAAAAACTAACATATAATGTATATTTTATCAACCCTTTTATATATTGATCTCTTGTACATTTCACAAAAGCTTTACAAGAATAAAAATTCTTTTTTTATTAATCCTTTCTCTGATCATCACTTCAAAATCATTGTTGTATTTTGATTTGCCATGCTTGATCAAAGTCTAGCTAATAGAATATATATATTATTAATTATAAATAATATTTTTATATTTATAATAGAGTAGAGTTCAAAGTTAAAAATGAAATGAAATAGATGTAGTAAAATAAATTTACAGTCTTACAGGTAACTTTTATAATGACGGAATAAGATATATCTTTGTCTTTTTGTAGTTTTGATTAGTTTTAAATGCTAAGGAATAATAAGTTACCATATATATAACTGATAGTTTTTGGGAGTCCCTAATAATAACATTTATAACAAACATGTATGTATTTTTTTTTCTTTAAAAAGAAACGAAAAAAAAAAAAATCAACAAGTAGCATTCATGTAAACATTTGTTCTGTAATTTTTTTTATTTCTATCATCATAGTTGTACTGTATGTGTACCATACAGAAGAAATTGAATATTTGAAAGCCACTTATATATTGAGTGCTTATGTTTACTCTAAAAAAACGGAAAATAAAGCCACGTGACTGTAAAAGTGGGAGTTAGCTCACCACTTGCTGCTGGCACCAACTTTTCTCCCACTTTTACCGTCACGTGGTTCCTTTTCTGGCACTTCCTTTTCCGCATTTTGAGCAATCATAACCAGTCTTTATATATTATGACCACTTTAATAATTTTCACACAACAAAAAGCACATTATATAATTCTTTGAGATATGACGATAACTACATTTTTTTTTTTTTTTTTTTTTTTACATTTATAAGAATGAAAAGCAATGAAAAGTGCGTAGGATTAAAATGGATTGACATTTATGACATTTTTTTTTTTCACAATTATAATATAGTTTAATATATATTTTGTTGATATATATTTTATAAACATTTAAATTTTATATATATAATATAGTATGTGTTGTTTTTGTATGTACCATTAAATTTTTGGCTTGCAGTATTTGCAAGTTGGCAGTATAGATAAAAAAATATTCCATGCCTCTCATATCATACTTTTTGTTTATTGTTTTAAGCTATATACTGTAGAAGAGATTCAAAATTTAATATTTTTCCGATACTGATTTATTCCCATTTTACGTTTGTTTATATTATTGAAATAATATATGATAAAGAGAATTGTCAATTAACTTAAAACAAGCATGACATTCAATTAGTATTACTTTAATTCATATACATAATATGCAGGGAGAATTTTTTCCTCAATCAGTTTTTATCCTATTTTTATTGTTCATGTCATATCAGACCTTTATTCATTTAACAATTATTAAAATTTGTGATTATACAATATATTGTTTTAACTATTGTACTGTGAAGTTTATAAACAATAGTGGTGGCACAATCTATATATTCTTTGATTTTAGCATCCAATAATTCCTGTACGAAGGAGAATATTAATGGAAGGCATACATAATTTCAAAACTGAAAATTACATATTTTATAACATAAAATTCCACATTTAAAATTAAGTATGCACAACATTAATATAACAAGATGAAGAACAATTTTTCAAATATATATTTTTTATTATAATTTCATAGTTAAAAATATGTGCCCTTTTTTAATATTATAATTTTATAGCTTAAAAGAAAAACTTTCATTATTTATAATCAAGCCGTGGATTAATAATAAAAAAGAGCTTCTATATAAAGGTACCCCAAGCCAACTGCAATTGCTAGCCTGCCAAAAAAGCTCGCGGAATCTTTTTATAGAATATTTACTGCAACTCATCATCAGAGCTGAGTAACATTGTTTTCTCAGTATGTTGTTGTTGATTACCAATAGTGCTGATACGATTAGCTCCCCGACCCCCTGATCTACGTGACCCAGATATTGGGGGTGCAGCGTTGGGGTCTGTGGGTGCTGCTTCATAGTCAGGGTCAAATTGGCTGACCCTTGTACCACGCTGAGAACCTCCGCCTGTTAAATTAAAAATTAATACTAAAATATAATATCCCATAAGAGAAATAATAACATCAATAAGACATATTAGTATAATCTCCATAAATCAATTATAGTATACAATGAATGCAATCTTGAACCATACTAGACCTATTCTTAAAGCCATAGACCACATAAAACAACATGTGCTATTTAATGAATAAACACAAAATTGGATCTTCAAAACTGTTCATAATTTTTACCAGAATATTAATGTAGCTCCACGAAAGAACGTGAGAATACTGTAAAGTATGCAATTTCCGTGACTATTCATGTTTATAGGGTCTATGCATTCATGTTAAAGTCGACGCCATGTTGGATAACTCAATAACATGGGTGGCATAGGAAAAAAATCATTTTGTCAGTTTAAAAACACTATGCAATATTTTTGGGAGCATTGATGCTGTAAATATGTTGAATTAGTATCTGAAGTATGTGAGAAAAATAACAAATAACAAAAAATTAACCAATTTCCCAAAGAAAATTGGCTTAAATGAAGTTTGTCCTATGCTGAGCAATGTTATGGACTACTCCAGTATGGCCTACAAGCGCAATAAATATGACGTCATCCGCATACACCCTATAACGTCAGAAACATGCAAAAATTAGTATGAAAATGTCGTGCGGGTTGCATAAATCGAAAGTTCTGATCACTGTTACGAAGCTACAGTTGGGTTTTGAGACAAACTAAAGTTATTTATGTAAGTCCCATCAAGTGTTTTGTGATATAAATGCTTGTGTTTTTCTCTGGTCTAGTCCTTTAAAGACATTAGGTAACTATTAGGCTATCAAGAAAAATGAACCATCAAAGTTAGGTATGAAATTTTTAAAAGAAAAGGATGGTAAAAGCAGCAAGGCTCTTACCAGAGTGCAAAGTCCTATCAGTGAAAATCTTACTAGCACAGAGATAATGAACACATATAGGATAGCTCCCGGTACTTAACTCTGAGAGAAATAGATCATGTGTGTGTAAATCCTTGAAATTTTCTCTAAATCTCATTCACTGTGTCTGTAAGGATCAACAAAGATTCACATTCTCCGTTTCTCTTACAGTTAAGCACTGAACTATATCCAATATTTTTAATTATCTCTGTGCTTATGCTAGCAAGACTTTCACCAAGCTATAAGATTCTCTTCACTATGGTAAGGCCCTTGCTGGTGTCCTTTAGACCTTTCTTTTGCTATTAGTTTGTAATACTTTTCAGCTACCCATCACCACCTTACTTTTACATAGATGCCCTTTCATTACATATAACAAACAAATGTATACTTTGCATAATCAAGTTTTTTACAAGCTCCCATGTAATAATCATATTTTGTGCACCAATACAATAATGTACTTGCAATAATGTAAAAATAAAAAAGAAAAGTGAAAAATATGAGAACCAAATTTGCAGATATGCTGTGCACACAAGAGAAAATAATTAGTGCCCAATCTCCATAGAAGTGTTGGTTCAATGTACCTTATAAACTTAATTCCAACTCGAAGAAAAACTTTAAAATATACTCCTCAAGCATTAATTTTAGTACAATGGGTGCTTCTGTTAAGGTACATAAACTGGAAACGGTAATCACGTGATGATAAAAGTGGGAGAAAACTTCAAGCCAGCAGCAAGCTAGACTTCAGCGATCACTCACTTTTAAGATCACATGGTTTCAGGCAGTTCCATATCTGGTTAGTACCTTTACATAACTTGCTCTTATACCTAATACAAAATATTTCAAGAACAGTTGAAAGTGAACAAAACAAAGATTTTTTTTTTCCTTTCCTTTTGTCCAGAGATTAAGATCTGAAAATTTTAATTAATAATTTTAAAATTATTAATAGCAATTAAAAAAAAAAAGCTAAATGTTATTGCATAATTAGTTGTTGAGCTATTAAAAAGCAGATCAAGATATAAATGTATTAGTAAAAATAAAATAATAGTAATGAAATTAACAATGACATGCTCTCCATATTAACTCATGCAAAATTGAAAGCTAACACTCATGCAAAAATGCATACATCGACAACAATCATTTCATAACATTAAAGGTTATAATTTGAAGGTTAGGTTTAAAAAAATAATAATATGATAGGAAAAATTAACTTAAAATTGATTTATTTCTTTGTACACCAATAATAAAAACATTGCACTTTTTTTAACATGTTATATATCTTCAGTATGTTATCAGATTAAAAAAAAAACTAAATTATTTTAAAATACTAATAATTAATCGCCTATTAATATAATATGGACACATAACTTTAATTCAGTAAAAATATTTTAAACAAACAAAATATGCAAGTTAAAAAATTAATAGTAAAAAAAAAATCATGACTTTCAAAGCCTTTTGCTAAATTAAACAATAAAAATTTTCAACAGTGCTTGCATTTTTTGCTACAGTTAAATAACATCTACTTCTTTTAACTTTAAATTATGATTAACTATAATATTTTAATTTAAAATTATTTTATCAGCTTCCTTGAATTCTTTTGAAGGTATTAGGAAGGCTGTAATAAAATCATAATTATATAAATATTATAAATCCAGTCAAAGATTGAATAAAAAGTAATTTTACAGTCAGTAAGTGCTCTATCTTTTACTTGTACTGAAACTAAGCCACAGTTTTTTGTTTTCTTTCTATCCTACCACTACCTACAACTGTTAAGTACTAATAATGTACAGCTCTGGCCAAAACTTCCAGAACTATTTGCATAGGCAACCCGCAAGCACACTATGTTATCTTAATGAGAAAACGCAGTGGCTGCCGCTGCCCCGTTCTGGAACTTTTGACCATAGCTGTACCACTATACTATCATGTAAAATTTGAAATATATAAAGCTGCTAAAAATTATTATATTTTGTATATACAAAAGTTTTTAGATAACAATTTTGTTCTTTATAAAGATTAGATTAGGCTGTGACTTAACAATAAATTATAATTAAAGGAAAATATTTTAAAAAGTTATAATTAAGTACAAAAATAATATATTGAAAGAAAAATTGACATTGCATTTGATTTTGATTCTGCTTTTTTTATTACTCAAAAATACTGTAATCAACAAACTACTAAAATCTAAACAATCTCAGAACAATGTCAACGTAATACTTTAAAATACTGCTAAATTAATTGAAATACATAATCTAAAATATAACAATATAGCAAGAATAAAGGATTTCCTTATAATAGCACAACAGGTAAAACTATAAATGTAATTAATCCAAATATTAATTTAAGGGACTTTTTTTTTATCTGTCATACTAAAATAAGGCAAGAAAATAATAATAATTCTTTGTTTATGAAAAACTGAGCAACTTAATAATAGTTTTTTTTTAGTGTCACAGCCTCGAAGAAGGAAAAAAAAAACACACAGATACAATTAGCGTTTTACTTTCCTACTACCAGGTATATACCTGAGTGGCTAGCTTTCCATTGTGAAAACCACGCAGCCTGAGGAGTAAGTCTCTCCACTGTAGTCAGTAAAACATGCATCAAATCAATTTAAATGGGGGTCACAAGAAATAAATAGACATTAGATTCAAAGGGGGAGGAGGAATAAAGTTTAAAATCATGGTCCCTGTAAGATAGTTATTGAAGAAAAAAAAATCAATACTAATACAGTATATATTATAATTTTCTTTCTACACCACTTAATTTAAATAATAAAAAAAATTAATTATTAATGTAAAGTAAAAAAATTAAATTAAATGTCTATTATTTTACATTAAAAAAATATTCTGTTCACTTGTTTTCTGTTGTTTTTAGCTAGGAAATATAATTAAAATTCACTTTGAAATAATAAAAACTTAGCAGCACATTTAGGGCAATAAAAAAAAAAAATAGGGACAAAGGAGATGCAGGTCCAAGCAGTTGAATTTTGATTGAGCTAGCAGTAGATTAGGCAGGCAGATAGGGGTAGGTCATCATGCTGGTCACTCACAGCTTCTCATAAGGCTGGTTGCTTGTACCCACCTCTGTAACATTTGGTGGGCCTTGTCAGCGTAGAATATTAATCATGCAAATGATTTTTTTAACTCCTCTTTTCTCTCAATCACTCGGGATTATAATCAATCTCTATTAGCTTGATACTTTACATCATGATCAATATCAGATAAAACTAGCAAGGTTAATAAAATATGAAATTAACACAAAAACAAATAATTATGCAAAATTAAATGCTGGATTAACTGAAACGAGCTTGCGATTTCTGCTAACTAAAAATATTTTTCTCTCATCACATATAGACGATAAAAGAAAAGCAGTCATCATGGTTGGGTACACTAAACTAAACGGAAAGAATGAAGGAACCCAGCAAGGGCTTCATCATAATGAAGAGATGTCTTATAGTATTGAGAAAAACTTTGCTAGCACAGAGATAATATACACATTGGATAGTTTTCAGAGTCATCATTTTTAGTTTCACTTCATACCTGTAAGGACTTAAGAAGGCACACACACACACACACACACACACACATACTCCTTTTCTTGGGAGACTTTTGTCCAAAGATATCCAATGTATCTGTGCTAGCAAGATTTCTCACTTAAGTATAGGACTCTCTTCACTATGGTATGACGCTTGCTGGTTTCCTCTATCCTTTCCTTTTAACTTATAATACGGTATAAAGGTTTCACTAATGAATGAATAAATTGATTTTGAATGAAATAAGTAAATAAAAATCTTATTTTAGCTCATAATACATACAATTTAAAAAAAAATTAAACAGGACAACACATATTATTTCACTAAACAAAAATGTTCATGCAGAGCCATGCAAGAGCAAATCAGGATCTTAACAAAAAAAAATCTTACCTCTAAAATTTAAAAAATAAATCAACTGATTCAAATTTAATTGATGCAAAGCTTATATCAAAATAATAAAATCAATAAACTCTTTCATACCTTTGGCATCAATTAATATGGACCAGGAAGTATTAATTAAAAATTAATATTTATTATAATTCTTACCAGAGCTGTACTGAGTATACTGCTGATACTGAGGGTGGAAATTGTGGATGGCATCGGTCATGATATCTCTGGGGTTCATGGTTTCCTTCAGACTGGATGAGATACTCTGCATGGTCACGCTACGACCACGAGAGTCACGTAAGCAGCCTTGGGCATACACAGTGTGAGGGAATGCAGCTCGTAATGCAATAGCAGCAAAGAACATCTCAATGCAGATGAGGAAGTTCTGGTAACCTGCAGAGACAGTACCAGCACTTGTAGGTTGACCCAGGCTGTCAATCACAGGCTCGATTGCCCCTGCCTTTTCCAGTATAGCCAGCAGAACACCTGCACAGTTTATAAACTTAATAAACACCCTTGTACGTAAGTAATATAATAATATAAATAACAAAAAAAAATACGGTTTAGTATGCAAATCTAAGAAAATTAATTACGTTTAAAAAAAAATAATAATAAGAAAATAGTTGGTAGAGATTAGAGCACGTTGAATTGAAAATTAATAAAACGCGAAAATTCTCTAATTTAAATAGTAAATTGGGACTAGGGATGCAAATTATTCTAGCTTGCGCTATATAAAAATAGACGTTAAAAGGGATGAGGGGTATAGTGTCAATGTAAAATACGATATACCTAACATCTCACGTTCTCACATTACATCAAAGGCAAAACATTATAAAACAGCATCAGACTTACTCTTGGCCTTAGACCGGTTTCGTCCTTTACCTAGGACTCATCAGTAAGGCTCGGCAGAGAGCTCTGTACAGCTAGAGATGGCTCACACCACATCTGCTAACTGACTGAGCTGAGGAAGCAAGTGGCAGCCGCGTTTTTATACGCGATGCCCCCGCAGCTACTCGCGCTCATTGGTTGAACAATCGCGCGCGCAAACCCGGCTTGCAGTGTGAGGATGAGAGGTTTTAAATAGCAAGGCGGGTTTGCGCGCGCGATTGTTCAACCAATCAGCGCGAGCAGCTGCGGGGGCATCGCGTATAAAAACGCGGTTGCCACTTGCTTCCTCAGCTCAGTCAGTTAGCAGATGTGGTGTGAGCCATCTCTAGCTGTACAGAGCTCTCTGCCGAGCCTTACTGATGAGTCCTAGGTAAAGGACGAAACCGGTCTAAGGCCAAGAGTAAGTCTGATGCTGTTTTATAATGTTTTGCCTTTGATGTAATGTGAGAACGTGAGATGTTAGGTATATCGTATTTTACATTGACACTATACCCCTCATCCCTTTTAACGTCTATTTTTATATAGCGCAAGCTAGAATAATTTGCATCCCTAGTCCCAATTTACTATTTAAATTAGAGAATTTTTGCGTTTTATTAATTTTCAACCAACTATTTTCTACCAACTATTTTCTAATTATTATTATTTTTTTTTTTTAAACGTAATTAATACCAACCGCGATGGTTTTTTCCTATATATTAAATCTAAGAAAAGTAATAGATTATAATTAAAGCACGTTAATATTGAAATTTATATTACGTGAAATCTTTAATTAATAGATACAAAAAGGGTGGACGTAAATTTGCAAGCTATCTATTAATTAAAGATTTTGCTTGTATACATACAGTAAGTAAGTTAGCTTTCATATTGATCTGCAAGTACCAAGATACATACAAAACATTTATAACTGTGTTAAGAATTAAATAACTTACCCTGCCAGAATGAGAGGAATATAATGGATTTGACAGTGCAGAACTTGAGTACTGGATCAAATGGAGTCAATAAGTCCCGAGTAGCAAAATAAAACAGGAACAAGCCATACAGCGCCAAGCTGACCGAGAAGTTGTAGATCATTGTGATGTATATGTAACCTTTGCTAGGACTGAAATGTACAAAATGTGTGTTAATTTTCTCATTTATGCAATTTAGATAAAAAATATGGCATGTACAGTTCATGAAAAAAAGAGGATCCTATAGGTTTAACTTCTTACCTCCAGTCACCATCATGATATTTGCCAAAAGCCTGGAGGACAATGATGACAAAAGCCATTAGAGGCTTGACGAGACAGAACTGCAGTGTGGCCTGCTTGCAGAAACGCAGGAAGCCAATGGTGTAGGTCTTACCCACCAGGCAGCAGGTACCATACATGCAGCTGGAGCGAATTGGCTTTCCTCGGATCTCACTCATGATGTTGCCTTCACCTCCCAAGTACTCATAGCACAGACTCAAGAAGTTGTAGATTACAAATGCTGGAAATACAAAACAACATAAAAATGAGCATTTTATTAAATAATAATAGGGGGGGGGGGGGGGGAGATTGCCAATTCATAATACACTATTACAAAAAAAAAAAAAAAAAAAAAAAAAAAAAATAACACACTCGTTTTTCACACCTCAATTATTATATAATTATTATATTTTTTAATTTTTATTATTTAGATTCTAGGGGACAAGATATGGTAGCCACAGTCTTGGTAAACAGTTTTCAATCATGAAATATTACAGTTACACAGATACAGTACAGTACTTTCATCTTCATCAGTCTAAACCATGGATATATGGTCTAAACGTCTTGTTAAATAAGCCTTGATACAGATTTAATAATAACAATAAAGTATTAAGCCAGGCAGTTTATAGTATAATAACATAAAAGTCATAACAAGAGTTAGTTTTGTTTTGTCATACAAAGACTTCCATTGATATGAGTTAGTTACCTTCATAGCAGTCACGTACTGTGAAGAAGTAGATATAGTAACTGTCATTGTTGAAGAACATGAGACTCAGCCAGGAGTAGAAGCCATAGATGGGAACAATGAAGAGAATACGTACAATCCAACGTTGTTCAGCTGGGTTACTGTACCACCTCAGATGCTGATAGATCTATACAGTAATAAAAATAAATAAATAAGAAATTTTTTAATTAATTGTTAGCACAGCCAATTCACTTGCAAAATACTAAGTAAATATATGAAATATATAAAGCTGCTGATGGGTGTAAGTTATGCTAGCTTTTGTGCTAGTATATTAAGTAAATAATAATAAAAATACCATCAATTTCCATGATACGACTATGGTATTTTATTGTTAATTAAAATTAACCTAATTTATTAGCTTTTTTTTTTAATTTACGGAAAGGCAAAAGCACCAATTATTTAATTTATACATAATTTATGCTCAACAATGCAGTGTTTTTTATTTTACAAATCACAAGATAGAACTAGCAAATTATTATATAAATTAGTTCTAAACTCCACTTGTATTGCTGTAGAAGGCCATTAAAAATGTCAACTTATGCAGGTAGCATAACATTTTCTATTGACTATTGACTCAAACAAAAATTGACGAGACAAAAATCGCGTAGATTGCATACATACTGTAACAGTTTTTTGGCACTCTTCTTATATATGATTAAAGATTTTTTGATTATATTTGAGCCTTGGTAAAAATTAGCATCAGTTTTGGAGGTCCCAATTTTCATTTATTAATTTAAAAGGCATGTTGTTAGGCTTAAAGTATGTTTATTCATAGCATGCATAGTATTTATAGTTTCTCTCAGAGGCTGTAAGAACTGAAGAATGAGGCACACATACATACTCCATTTTCTCTTAAGAATTTATTACAGGAAGTTTTTTTTTTTTATTATTATATATTTTTTTTATCTCTGTGCTAGCAAAATTTTTGTTGAACAATGAGACTCTCTTCACAATAATAATGCCCTTGCTGGTTTCCTCTCTCCCTTTCTTTTATATCATCAACCTAACTGTGCTAGTTTATTTTCCTTCATTTTGCAAATTTAAAAATAGGATAGAAAAATATTTGTTCTTTAGAATTAAGAAAATTAAGTTGACATGTTTTTATTTTAATTTGTATGTTAAAACACCATTACAATGACAATAAGAGCAAAATAATAATTACACAATCAAACTGCTGAGTTGTTAGTGTCTGTATGTATTTAATGAAAACAAAGCACTTGCTGATATAGTATACATAAAATGTAGGTCAAATAAAAGGTATTATCATAATAGTATTAATGTAGAAAGTACACTCACTATACTGCAATGTACACTCTACTGTATAATAGAATAATATGCAATGCAATTATATAAATGGATGGTGCATTAAAAAAAATTGCTATTAATGTATTATAACTTTGTTTTCTATAATATCTTATATCTCAATTGTTTGATATTTTATATTATATAATTTGTATTCACACCAGTTCATTTGTTATTCAATTGTCTTTTAGTCTACTGAGACAGCAGTAATTCGATTTTGACATGTCTATCAAATTATCCTACACTTTGACTTGCAAAAGTTATTTAACTTTTTTAAGTTATACAAAGATCTAACATAAAAAAATAAAATAAAAATTAAGCCTGGCCTAGAATTCTACTAAAATTTATTTGCAAACTTGGTTTGTCTAGTTTGTCTAATCAGTTACCACTGATAAAAAAAAAATGCTTCTCTCTGCTTTAAGTGAATAATATACTGTTTGCTAATATTTCTGTCACATCGTTCTATTTCTGTGCTATTTTTCTGCAAGGGGCAGAAAAAATAAATAAATAAACGGAAAAAAAATCTTATCTACTGTAGTTTTTTTTTTTTTTAAATTTACTATTAATTAAATAAAAACTAAATAAACGCTAAATAAAAACTAAATATAAAACTAAATAAAAACTCTAAAACATGAAATAAGCATTTTCTTACTTTCAGATTTTGTCAATGCTTTTCAACAATGGTGAGG
Organism: Ecdyonurus torrentis; assembly: GCA_949318235.1. Classification (NCBI taxonomy): domain Eukaryota; kingdom Metazoa; phylum Arthropoda; class Insecta; order Ephemeroptera; family Heptageniidae; genus Ecdyonurus; species Ecdyonurus torrentis. The sequence continues at coordinate 17,368,809 of OX439132.1, read as the reverse complement.
TAAAACTACTGTATATCAAAATCGCGCTGAAAAACCGCAGTGTATCACTAAGATTCATCCATTTTAAACAGGATAATCTGTTATGCAATTTTTGAGAAAACTACTGCTGTTTGAACTGAGAAATTTAAATGATGCACACTAGGTAATACTAATACTAAATTAATAACTAATTAATGAATAAAGAACAGACTTTCATAGGAAAAAAGCATAAAATTACTAAACCTCTTATAAAAGATTTTTTTTAAATTGTTCTTATATCTAATTTCTATTGAAATTACCTGGTGGCAAGTGAGGACAAGAGCAACCCACACAAAGGCTCCAGCGATGCCTTGGGCTGTCTTTGTCTGGAGGAAGATTGGTTCAGCGGGGGTGAGCGAGGCATTGGGGACACCTCCTGCAGCCTCAGTGGTTGCTCCGAGACTTGCTGCTACTATTGACATGACGGTACTTGCAGTGGAGGGGGCGGCTACATCAGGGCTACCTGCTGGCACTGACCAAGCACCAGGGGGTGCTGTACTGCTAGACATTCTGCAACATACATCAATCTCAATGTCAACATTCGCTACCACATTGTTTCCAAATAAATAAAATGTAGATCAAATGTATAAATAAATTGCTAAATTTTAAACAAGTTAGTGACGCGATAATATATATTAAAAAAAAAATAATAACAATAAAAAAGTTCTTAAAATGCAGTATATTATATTTTTATGTTACAATAAATTTCCTCTAGTGCCCTAATTACGCATCTATTTATGGATAATAAATGCAAAGTAAAAAGTGAATAAAAGAGAAACACTTGAATGCGTAAGAAAAAATGGTATAATGTACGTAAAAAAGTACGCTACTATGAAGGTTAGTTTTACTACAGGTGGTCAATGTGCAGTCAATTGTGAAAAGAGAGAATAAATTAAAAAGTCGCAAGGTAATTATCTTTGCGAGCCACTAATCACCAATACCTATGAAGATTTTTTTTATTGTTGCAGTTTACAATTAGTTAGCGATAAATATGATCAGGAAAAAAATTATACTGTCTACAGACACTAAGTGAACAAGAAAACGAAGGAGAGGCGGAAATTAATTATCTTTTTATTTTATATCCAATTATTCAACCCAAAAACAAGAGTAATGGACTCTGTCTAATAAGTTACATAAAAAATATTATAAAGTCGTAACTGATTAATATCGGCATATTATCAGCAAAAGTAGCATATGACGCGAAGATACCATCAGTTGATTATATGCAAAATTAAATAAATTTCTTGACATTTGATTTCTTTGTCTCAGGCACACCAATAGTCTTATTTATTATAAACAATTGCAAGGGTTAATTTTTGTACACTCATTTTTTTCTACTTTAAATCATGAGATGGGATCATCATACTTATACATAATGTTATATCTCTTAACACCATCTCTAGTGAACTCTAGTCCCACAATTTTGGGGTTAAGAAATTGTATAAAAGTAGATGCAACTTCTGGGATACATGACGTCAAAAATCCTAAATCACCATATTATATAGATATTGTAAATCTAGTTGCCTGCTTAAATTTTCTACTGTTTGTGAGGCTACAGCGGAGTTACGGGATATAATAATGTACGATGGTCCCATATCATGATTTATCAGTGAAAGAGAAACTTCCTTCTATTCTGTTTACCGTGTGGCTGGTATATAACACACACAACTATACACATACATTTTTTTTTCTTCATACGAGTGTGCTATACGAAAATGTGATAAATTCAACTTTGTATTTTACTGCCTTCATTTCATACTCTTATTAGGTATACTTAAGTTGTATTATTATAATTTACATATAAATTCTTAATTATACTTTACCGATTTCAATTTCATTTGGTTGCTTGCAAATTTGGATGCTTGTACTAAATATTGAGCTCGACATATTTAATTTAATAATTTATTTAATTAACCGTTTCATTTAATAAGAAAGAGACATATTACATTGGTACCCCGATGTTTATACATATACAGTACAGTACTATTAATTAATGCTATCAGAGAGGTGAAGGTAGAATAATCAACGATGTTATCATCACAGTCTCCACCTGTTCAACATAAAAGTCAACACGGAAACAGACGGGAGATCAACAAGCTAGATAAGCCGAAACATAACAATGAAGTTTGAGTACACAATGATGTGATTTGTAATTTGTATACGGTACAAATGAAATTGCTTTTGGCTATTAAAATAAAAATGAAAACAAGCTTTTCTATTTACGCATGAATTTTAATGAAAACTAGTTGATATTGACTATAATATTGTTTCTAAAGTTTCAAAAGTAAATTTTCTATGATATATAATTTATACAATGCTTACGAGATAAAAACTATTTTAAACTACCCATTATGAGATATATTCAATTACTTTTGTTCTCCTATTTTATATACCATTTCATTAAATTTTATTTATCTTTTAAAGTAGTACATATTCGTCTTATCAATAGGTAAAGGGTAGGAGTAGGAGTATAAAGCACAATACACAAATGATTTTCATACTTATTATCACAAATCTTATCGCATGAGTTATACTACGTAAGAGTGGTGCAATCGCAAACTTGGTCAAAACGCACACCTGACTTTATCTTTATTAAATATTAATCATTAACTATGTGTGTGTGAATCATAACCCTACCAGAAGACGCAAGCAGAACCACAAATTATGGCTTCTCTATATTACGTTGGACATGCATGGTATTATATTACAGCAATACATAGAAAATACTGTAAAATATACCTACGCAACACACGGCTTCCGATAGAAAGTCGAAATATATATATAAATAAATTACATTCTCTTTAGCGATTGCACGCATGGAGTAGAGCTTCTATGTGTTTTATTTAGTAATTTTCTCTCTTTTTTAAATATTCATAAGAACAAATAAGAAAAGAAAATCAGAAATATCATAAAAGAAAAATCGAATCAACTTTGAAATGAAAGTTCGGGCGTTTTCAAAATGTAAAATGATAAATACATTTACAAAGTTAATTTTTACCCCCCCCCCTCTCTCTCTCTCTCTCTCTCTCTCTCTCTCTCTCTCTCTCTCTCTCACACACACACACACACTTTATTTTTTTAAATTTATATATTTCCAAAGCCGAAATGGATTTTTCTGATTTACTATGAACTGGATAATTTCAAATCGTAATGCAGCATTTATAAATTATAAGAGAATTTAAAAGACTTAGCATAAAAAAACCTGCATTATAAAAGACAATGAATGGATTTCCACGTTACGTAATGAATTTCTCATAAGAACATGTACAATAGTAATTTATTATGACACATATCACAAACAATAAAATAAAATTAGCATTAATATATTTTTTTTTTTTACAAATAAGCTGACGTCAAAATTTCGGAATAGCCAGAAAGTTGCATAAGTCAATATAGAAGAAAGGTTTTTATCAGTATTTGTACTGTGTGTATCATAGATAGCTGGAAAAGGTTCAAGCCACATTTTAAATAAACAATTCTATATACCAACTTGCCTTTACTTTTTATTAAACGGTCCACAAGAGACCATAGGAGTTCAGATTTATTTACTCTCCTTTTATTAAACTGCAGAAGAAAAAAAAATGATGAAGAAAAAAAACTCAATAAAAGAAAATGAAACTAAAATAACAAAAGCACCACACTATTAAAATAAATTACAAAACTTTTTTTTTTTTCAGTCTTTTCTTCCTACTTATCTTCAAGGCTTAAAAATAAAAAAGATAAATTTCAAGGGCATAAACACAGTGATTTCAAGCGTAAATTTTTGCATAGACTAATTTTATATTTTTTGATTAAAAAATAATAATAAAACAGCTATTTTTTTTACACGTTTATTTTATATTAAAAATTATTACCTTTATTATAATGTATAGACAATAAATAATAGTAATAAATTAATAATAATAATAAATAAAGTGTATTATAGATTCTATTATAATATTGAAGTATAAGAGTCGTGCATGAAATAATGATGTTGACTCGCGCAGCGTGACAACATTGTCAGTGCTAGAAATATAACGGGATAAATTTAAGTTGAAAACGTGAAGTAAAATAATACGGGACCAGTAAGTATAAAGCATACATGAAATCTTAGTTTTGTATCATAATGCGGGCAAAATGTTACTACCGGATAAATTGTTTTTAAATATCTAATGCAAATAATATTAAGATTATGATTGAATTTAACTCATAGGAAATGATGACATTTTTATGATTATTTCAATATTAATATGAGTAATGCTCTATCATAGATTTATTCTCCTGTAAAGGCAACAGGGTAAAATTTTATATGATAAGAGTGTGTAAGTATTATGTATAATTTTATAAGTCATTTAAAATAGAAATTACGTGTTTCCTCTCTTTTTAATCGTGCAATAAAAAAATGTTGTACTTTATACCGGTAATTAAAAAATAATACACAAGGCAAGAAATAATTTTTCTAAAAAATATATAAAAAAAAAGTATACAGTACGTAATATTAATTTACAGAACACGTTATTCATCTGGGTATATACAGACTTATATTTGCGAGTACACGGGTTATTATTTATCGATTATTACATGGTATAAAAAAAGCTGACTATATATAAAGATGATATTATTTTCATGAGAGAAAGGTAATGTATGCCGAAAGCAATAAAAATAATATTATGTATGTGGTTTCGCTCTAAAGCACATGACAATATTATGAGAATTAAAAAAAGATGATATAAATAAAAAGTAAAAGTTTTTTTTATGCTTTGCTTTCCGAGTTAAAGAGTGAATTGATAACTTTTTTGTTGTTATTAAATTAAATCTTATAATATATTAATTTTGTATAAACCACAATTTTTGTGTTTTTTAATGTGTGGTTAAATATATTACATACATGTTTATTGCATTACGATTTTAATGTGTTTTAAAGCTATACTTATTACCAGCTTTAATTAAAATAAAAATATGTACGGTATATAACCAGATGTAATGCGTCCACCCTTGTATACTTTAAATAAACTTTAATTATGTACTTTAAACCTCTATTTTACTACTTTAAATCGCAATACAATAATATCGCATTATTTTCTTCTTATCATTTGATATTCGCTGTATATTTCATTTTTAATCATAATCAGTGTTATCTATTAAACACAATATATTTTTTTTTTAGCAGCGTATACAATATACTGTATTATCATATTATGATGAAATATGCATAATGTGGTTTTATTATTATATTTAAAAAAAAAAAAAAAAAAAAGTTCCTGTATTTTATGTGGTGTGCGTATAACGGGTGTACCGAAAAAAAAATTGCGGTTTATGCACATTATTTATAATAATATACCGCTGAAATATATAGACATGGTAACAAAAAGAATAACAGTCCTCAGAAATTTTACATACTTCCAACAAAAGGTATAAACATGTTTGTCGAGTGTCAAATATATTTTCAATTAAGATTGAATAGATCTGTAGGCAATTAAGATAATTATCTTATGTTACAGTATACCTCTCTCTGGCCGCGCTGTCACCTAATGCTTCTTACCGATGACGATTTTTTTTTTTAAATTTTATTGATGCTTTAGTATGCTTAGTATCCCGCATTTAAATTTTTTTTTTCAGGAATCAGTGCAGTAATTTTTGCAAAAAATCGAAGAGAAGAAGAAGAAGAAAAAGTTTTCTCCCTTTATAAGTGTAATGTTAAATTAAGGGTCCTATGCCTTTTTCTAGCGCGCCTCTAATTGGTGCTACGCCACCACCGATAAGAAGCATTGTTTGTCAGCTTGGAGAGGTTAACCTACTCAAAATTAAGGCCATAATTATCTTATAATGACCAATAACAAAATAGAACTTTTTCTCTTTACTTTGAGTTGTCAACGTCTCAGGTACCGTGTACCGTACGTCATTTGATAGCAAAATTTAGGAGGTTAATTCTTATAAAAATTAACGCTATATAATGCAAATGCCAGACCAATAATATATAAAAGGTAAATACTGTAAAACATCATAGTTGATTGAATAATAACAACAAAACACATGAATATAACATTATTCATTTATAACCACACGATTTACAAAACTTAATTGGATAGCTATATATAGCATTATATGTTTAAAAAAAACTATAATAAAGAAAAATTGTTATTATTTTTTTAGTAGTTTCATTAAAAATGTAGACCATGGGAATAATTATGTCTTATTGTGTGTGAAAAATGCAATATTTTTGAGAAATTACGTTCCGTGCTTTAGGTATATCCGCGTCCCACACTAGAAAATACTGTACATATGATATTCTTGTATAAAATATTGCAGTTTTACCACATTTTTTTATTTTATTTTTTATTACATATTAGCATATTGTACGCAATAATTTTATTACATGTAATGAAACCATGAAATTTTCATTGTATGTATGGTATAGATATAAAAAATTGAAACTGATAAGTTTTGTTTTGTACATACGAATTTTATGTTCATATATCTCATTATTGTGTTTATAAAAAGCATTCACATTATTCATTTCATTATTTATGACAAAGCACGTCACCTCAGTTTTACGCGTATATATGTATGTATACATACAGTATACTGTATATATTTTGTGCATTGAACTTTATGAGTTTTAAATTATAGGTTTTCCTCTCTCCTACAGTATACATAGTTAAATAATTTAGAATTATATATAATTATATTATACATACATTTTGTCTATATGTATATTATGTATGTATATACATACATACATACATACCTACATAATTATGATATTTCATATGAGCAACGAATATGTATCTTTACTTCTACATATTACATACATGCACGCAAACAGAAAAGATTTGATTGATGAGTTATCTTTGATTTTTTGGTGTATCTTTTTTTTTAGGCATGCAGTATGCAGTGCACTTTTTTGTATGTATAAAATACCTATATTTCTTCTACGATTGATTTTAACGATACTTGCACATATTATTATGTATCATATTGTGTTTGCACATTTTTCCCATTATTTTACGTATGTACAAACTTTAAACATTATACTTTAAAATGAAAAGTCTATAATATTAAAATCTATATGACCTTGTTTTTCTAATTCCTTTCACAAAACAAAATAGGATCTCTGAAAACATCATCATATCATCGCATAGGTCAATCAATCCGAAATCTCTCAACCCTCGATTTGACCTAGCAAAAAGATATTTTAGAGCTACATAAAATGTTGAGAAAATATTAAAGAATTTAAAGAAATTATAACTTTTTTCAATAATTATTAATTCGCATGCGTGAATAGCCAGCAAAGCAAGATAATGACATCATCTGTTGGCTCAAAACTGGCCTCTCTCTCTCACCTTGTAGGTTGTCAAATGCTTGGGCACTATGATCCCTGACATTCACCACGGTTAATTTGGCTGATTTCTCAGTTTATGTTCTTCCATCACTAGTAAACACATTCACTATATATTTAATACACATTTTTTTATATTATAACACACAATTAAGTTAATAACGATTAAATATTTACCAAAAACACGAGGAATGATATGGGAATGTGACGTAAATGAACGATTTTCTCTGACTACTGCACAAGTCAGTTGAAGTGCTAAAAATCCTGGCGACCGTCGACCGTAAAAATATTTTTTTGGACAACGACTACGATAGTCAAAAAGGAGGGAAATATTTAAAAATTGCTCGAAAGTTATACTTTTTTTTTCTACCACAATATTTATATATTAATTAATAGCAGACCAGAACATTATTTACATTAAAAATTATAAATGAATGGTATAAGAACAGAACAATGAGTGAGTAAATATAATTAAAAAAAAAAAAAAAAGGATACGTATACAATTGAAAAATCGCTCTAAAACTAAAATTTCAATAATTTTAATATTACGTCGGCATAAAAAAAATGTATCTATCCATCAAGTATCTAATTATCCTTTAAATACTCTAAAATTAACTGGTTTTGAATTTTTCTTTACATGTTGTGGGGACATAATATTCATTGTATTGCATAAAATAAAAATAAAAATGATTTTTTTGAGGGATTTATTGTTTTATTCTGATAATAATAATAATAATCATTTGACATTTTATTTTATAATACAGATATTAAATACAATACAATTAATACATATAGATACATACATTATATAATAAAATGTGTTGTTATAATTAAATGTAATATTTATTTTTACATAAGGGTTAAGTAATGCACACTTAATGAAAATTAGAGGTGCTCCACTCAAATATTTCTATAGTATTACAAATATAATATTTTTAGACATAAAAGTAAAAATGTAATAGCGGCTTTTAAATCTGCTTTGGACGTTACAATTTTTAGCCTGCTTATCGTGCTGTGTCCCAAACTTCTTCCTTTCTACCTAATAGGATAAAAATATTCCCTGAAACTAGGACTTTAAGTAGAAAAATTCTTTTTGTGGCGCGCTCAATGCCCAGAACTCATGATAGCTCTGGAGCTCCCATAAACATCATGTTAAACTCTGAACTTTTTTATTGGAGCTCAGCTTACTTTAAGCCCTGCCTGAATAGAAAAAAATAGAATTCCTACTGCCGCCATAGACTCTAGAAAATGCCAAGTAATCTTACTCCATACGATATTTTAAGTTTTTTTTTTCTCTCTCTCTCACTGTCGAGAGGTCTATTTAACTGCATGTTATTTGAGTGAGGTTTTCATCATTTTTGGTGTGTGTATTTGGTATTTTCTAGGAACATTAACTGCAGCTAAAGGAGTGTGTATTGTCTCTAGGACAAATTAAAGCAAACTATTTTAACGGCAATTAAGTTTATTGGCTTCTCCTACATGCAAGATTAACAATTTTTTTTTGATGATTGAAAAAAAAAAATGAAATTTGATGATCTATAGCTACGATTTTTTTTTTTTTATTGATCTTGAATGTAAAAAAAGCCTTTAATATAGTTTGCTTTAGAGCAAGTTATGTGCATCAGATGTAACCTACAATGGCCATATTTAGTAGGAATAGTTTGGGACATATAGCCTTGGTATAAATCATAACGAAATAAGCACCCTTCATAATATATGATAGAACCTGTACAACAGACTTTTGGCCTAAAATTGAGGATTTCCCTTTTTATGTGACAAATTGTTTTTAAAAGTTATAAATATGTAATTTAATAGGTTTGTTTATAAACAATGTTTCCTTACTCCCCAAATGTAAAATCGCATTTAAAAAGCATTGGGTGCTTGTCATTTTTTTCATGGTCTAGAGCAGAAATAACAGAGTTTAGGAACAAACTATGATGAGCCAAATTTAACACCCATAATAAAATTATATCACTGACTTGAAATAGTCATATTTCATTATAATAATTATCATTTTCTTCATTTTTATTTTCCAAATTTTAAGTAGAATTTATCTGGTGTTATTGTATTGATATAAATTTTACTTTCCATACAAAATACTGAACTGGCTTATAATTTTTTGTTTTGTTTTTCAAACACTATAACTTTTAAGTTTTCTACAATACAAACACATTATGCACATTATGGTGCATTTTACATATTCATTTGTTGTAACTTTGGTCAGCAAAATAATTATTCCCATTTAAAACAATGCTATTTAACAATTTTCTACGCAAAGTTACAACAGATATATGAATACGTGAGTACACTTTTACACGAGAATGTCTACAAATATTAATAACAATCAAACAGTGCTTTATAAAAGTCTGCCCATTGAAGCAGGGTTAATTTTTGTGATTTTCTTTCTTTTCCATCCTTATGACACAGCTTTCCAATTGATTGGCAACTGTATTTTTTTTCTATTTAAATTAAATTAAAACTTAAATCTCATTAAGTTGACACAAAATAAAGTAATTTGAAAACTAATGCATTGAAACATTTTATTAATTTTGATAAACATTCCATCAGTCAATTTCTTTTCAATAATGCAATTTGTTTGTGTACATTTCTTTCAATCAATAACTTCTCTACCCACGAACCAATTTTTATTAAACATCCATTTTTAATATTATATAAAACCCATAATTGTCCCATTTTTTTTATCTAAGCTAACAATGAGGACTGATTATTTTTGTATAAATGATAAATACGACGTATAATATTTATATAATATATTTTTTTAAATTTAAAAACATTTATTAAAACACTTTTGCCATTATAACAAAAGTTGCCAACTGGCTTCATGAATAAACATACATTTTTTTTCTTCTTCCTACATATATTTCTAGGATATATAATTTATTTTTAACTTAAGAATAATATATTTTAGATATTGTGTTTGTTCATTTTAAAATAATAATGTTGCTGATACAGCTACCATTTATTGCACCCTCAAGTATAAATAATATATTTCTCTCTCTTTTTTTTTTTTTTCGTGTGACAGCAAACATTTTTTAGTATCAACTGACACTTGCTTATCACTTATTAGATCATTGAGATTCAAATCTAATTCTTTGTGACTTTTCTCTCTCTTTATACTACAGAGAATATAATAAACTTGGGGTACAAAATAATATTAGATACACACAAATTAATAAATAAAAGCTCTCCCCCCTGCTTTAAAAGTGTATCAAGATTTGTCAGATTTTTTTTTAAGTGCATTTTTATTATGAGAAATTATAGTACTATGTTTACCAAAGAAAAAAAAAAGTGCAAATGAAATATTTTTAATGCAATTAAAATTACACATCCCACATATCTTGAAAGTACACATTCTACATATTAAAAACAGTACATACATAACTCTCTGTCAATCTTTCAGTAATATTAATTATGTTGTAAAATAAATGACAAAATCAATATAGATGAAAAAAAATGTGATATATACCATAGTATAACACAAAACCCAAAGCAATAATATTAAAAATAAAAACAATTCCACATTCAAAAATGTTAATAGATTATTTATATGACTAATCCCATAGTAACAACATGGGCTGATATTTTATCAAGACTATATCATACAAATAGTGAAGAAATTGACTAATAAAGGAGCAACTGTTTTGAGGTTGACTTTAAGCAATTTCTATCACATCTGCTTCTGTTTCTAGTTACTACGCATGCGCAGTACATTGAAACGGAAGCAGCTGCGAGTGGAATTGCTTTAAGTCGTCCTCAAAACAATTGTTCCTTTACTATTCAATTTTGTATTAACATTTACAATTAGGAAAAAATGTGAAAATTAATATTTGAAGACGACTGCAAACTTATGCAGAGAGATAGTGAGAGAGCAAGAGGAACTGCAGGGGATTGCTTGCTTATCAATAGTGACGGGAACGTAGTCTAGTGGAGATTTCACTCACGCCTAGTCCTGTGTTGTTTTGATGCCTTGCGTGACGAGCTTCCGTCAGCGCCATGGACCCGCTTGTGGGGCCTCTCGTGGCTGGGAAAAACAAAACGAAACAAGTCGTTAGTTAAAAACTTTTTTTAAAACACTTTTTTTATTTTAAACAAACACGACATGTAATTCAAACCAATTATTTAAGGTCAAAGGCTGTAAAGTTATTGTAAGATGAAACTGGTAAGTTGACTCACATCAATTTAATTGATTTATGTAGTAACAGACAAGCTCAAATACACTGAATGTCGTAAGTAAGCAGACATATTAGTGCTTTTAGAGATTAGTTTATGCTAAAAGTCCAAATTACAAAATAGTAAAAAATTAGGTACGCTTTAAAAGAAATCGCGTTTTTGAGTATGAAGTTTCGACAATATTAATGGTTTTTACTTTCTATCCTACTAATCTAACTAATTTTTTAAAAACATTAAATAAACAAGAAATGGGAAAACATCTCAATGCTATTATTTCACGTGCCATGAAGGAGCGAATATGATAAAGACTACAAAATAAATAACTAAACATTTTATCACTTTTTCAAATACTACTCAATGCTAGCATAAATACTGATACATTTACAACTAAATCAAACTTGAAGGCATTAAATTTACAAAATACAATTACAGTTTAAATTTTTAATTTTGTGAAATGCCCAGTCAGTTTTACAGCAGACCTGAATGTAGATATTTTAATGACATACTTTTAAATTTTGTATAATTCCATGATTTTTTTTTTTTTTTGGTCCTTTTCTTGCAATTTAAAAAAAAGTTTAGTGTAATAATTTTAATAGCTGCTGCTAGACCTAAACTATGAAAGGTAACACAGGTATCAAGATCACACAGGAGCACAACACTGCTAGAAAGAAATATATAGGACGTATTGTCAATCACATGGAATTGATTTATTATTGTAGTAAACCAGACAAATTAGAATTAGTTCAGATAAAACGTAAGCCAGTATTAAGCTGCGTTGGTGTTAAAAAAAAAAGTTTATGGCCAAGACATAAGCTGATAGATGAGAGAAGAAAATTTATAGTTATACACCTAGCTGACGAGAATAACGACTTGACTCGGAGTTTAAAGAAACAGAAACACTGCGTCTGCGATATCTGTAACACAATCACCTTCTGACACTTTCTCTTGTATGCATTCAGTAATTGTGTTTAAATATTATAATATATTATGTTGTTGTAGTTGCTTTTAGCTTTATCAGATGTTTATGATTTTTTTTTTTTTTTTTTCAATTTCAAGGAGGACATAATAATGTTGTTTTTATTAGCTAAATCAATTTATTTTTTATCCATGGTCATTTGTATTGTTTTGCTTATCCTTCAAGTATTTAATACCAAAGATGATATATGAATCGTTAGTACAGAACAACAACAGATTAATCAACCTTCAATGCATTTTTAACATTGGCAAGTTTCCTTTCCTATCCAAGACACAAAGCAGCACACTGCAGAAGACAAAGGCGTGGTCACACAAATGTTCTAATTTATCTTCTCATTGCTCCCAACCTTCACATCATCTGTTAAACCACTTGGTAATACAAGAAAAAGAGGGAAACTACTATTGTAAAATTCATTAATCAGTGCATTTATTTTCAACACCAATTGTACCCTCTCTTCCAATTTATTATCAGATAACTAGTTTATATTTTGGTTAAGTTGAAATTAGCAATGACCAATAGTTTTCTAGATATAGCACTGTAAAGTTCAAATTTGCACAACTTCCCCCCCCCCCCCAATTTTTTCTCTCTTGCATAATTTAGTTTTATATATTAGTTAGAACTTAATTTAAATAATAATAGCAACATCATTTTGTACTGCTTTCATAAGACTTACATACTAGAATATATTAAAAAAATAAAAAAAAAAAAAAATGCATCATTCTGTAAGGGTAAATGTGTATAATAAAGACAATACTGGACAAAGAAGAAAAAAATAAAAAAAAAAAAAAAAAAAAAAAAAAGAAGTGTAAAAATAATAAAGAAGTTTTATTCTGTGTTTTGTAGCATGATATGACTTCACAAAGTGTCTGCATGCATGTCAAATAACAATATTTAAGATGCACAACACAATGGCAATGCAATACATTTTTTTTAAACTATGCCACAATGCCCATAACAGAGAGGTCTATAATCGAGTAAAATACAGAAGGTAATATGTCAACTTTTTTTCCCCCATAAGATATAACGTTAACTTAGGCCTTAGGCATATCATAATTTATTGTACTACAGTACCACAAATTTTTGGATCAGATATTCCTTTTTTCATGAATAATAATAATAAATTTATCATATATTTGTAAAATTAAAGCCAAGACAACATACCTTACAGCACTACTAGAAGTAGTAGATGTTGTGGGATGGGCACGAGATCTGCCTCTTGAAGACGAGCTAAAAATAGCATTCAAGTTTATGAAGCATATCTACGTTACATACATGCCAAGTGCAACAGTAATAAATAAGTAAATAATAATAAAAGTGCATAAATAAAGTACTGACTAAACATTTAACTAACCTGCCAGAGGAGGGAAGAGCTAAAAGTTGAGGTCGATCACGTGGCTGGTATGCACTTGGTCTATCAGTTACATCCTCAATTGCTACTCCACCCATGGCTCGACGAGTCCTGTTCTCCCATTCACGATTGAATTCTTCTGCAGATTCTTTAAGTACAAAATCAAACATTAGGATATAGTTGGAATACATGCATGAATGATTAATAAGAACTTTATTGTTTAATGCAAGCTTTATTTTGCTCGCTTGTAAACACCGTTTCCTTTGACCTCAAATATTTACAACCCCTGTATCGTCTCTATTGTGTTGAAACGGTTCTTCTGAAATTATCGCAAAGCCGATGTGTGGTGGATCTACATAGAATTTACTGTAGTAGATGTGCCACACATCGGGTTCGTGATAACTTCAGAAGAACCATTTCGACAAGATACAGACGATATATAACTAAAGGTTCATTAATTATTTGTTTGTTGTTATTTCTGTTTAGCTGGCCATAAATTAGTTAATATAATGTTGTTTACAGCTGGTGTACATTCAGTTGTTATTATTTTAGATTACATGTTGCGGTAGTTTTGTTTGTGTTTTGCCACCCAAGCTATAGTGCATAAGCAAATAAGCAATTTATACAAAATTTGAATAATAATAAAATAAATGTCTTAAATTATAATTGAAATATCATTGACAGTGGTCTTTGACACCCCCCCCCCCCCCCTTATAGAAATGGCTGAAGCTTATAAATATTACTACTTTATATTTTATATTTGCAAGGGAAAAACCACTGTAGCGATATATTATATATATACCTAATGGTAAAAAAAGTGATAAAAAAAAAGTATGAATCAAGATTAAAGCACGTATAATAGAAAATTAATGAAAGAATAAAATTATCTACTTCCTACATGATTAAAATAAGACATGGGATCCATTTGCTAGTGTATAATGCAATTCTAAATATTTTTCATGCATACTGTAATATATAGAAAAATTTCAAGGATGGGTTTTCTTTCAAATTTAATATAATATGCAATGTAAAATTGAAATGTAATTATCTACATTGTTTCGACAACTCCATCTTTCTAATTGTTCTATGTGTATTTACTGGTACAACTTAGATATAAAAACGTCTAGCATGTATCTACGCTAGAAAATTGATCCTTTTGTCCCATTATCTACATGTAAATTGGAGAATTTTTTCCATTTCACTAATTTTCAATTTAACATGCTGTAATCTTTCTACATTGTATGTGACTATTATTATTTTAAACATCATAATACTGTTTGTAAACCCTGTTCTCTACTCCTAAAATGACGATCCAGTTTGGTTATTCAAATAAAATGCACATTTTTTGGTGCAAGAAAACAGGGTTTACGAACAACACTCATAATACATTGCTTCTTATGTAATAAAAATGAAGATGGTTATTGTTAAAATACTGTATTATATTTTGATACATACATAAATTGATGTTCATCTGATGTGGAGTTGTTTAATACAATTTTCCATCTTTCTTACTTAAAATATTACTTGAAAATTTGCATTGTAACAAACATTTGACATGAATTATAAACAAAAAAATTTGTGTACGACATAACAGTGAATATAATTGCATTATATAAAAATCAAGAGAAAAACTTAAGAGAGCAAATGTTATTATAGGTAAGAATTTATTTCAAGTAATATATTTTTATTTTATATTTTTCTTACCACTATATCTTGGATTATCATCTGAATGGCCTAAACACAAAGATTATTTTAGTTTTAGACCTTTCATATGCTATAATAAAATACTACCTATTAAATTATTAAAAAAAAAAAAAAAAAAAAGTGAACAACAAAGATTTAAAATAAGATGGAAAATAGTACCATAATACTGTAAATCTATATGATAATCATGAATGTGATATATAAATGAATTATCTTTACCTTCTTCCAGATTGATCAACTCTTGGCGCTCCTCTTGATCACCAGAATACATATTTTGTTCTTTCTCAATAATGTGAGCTCGATCTCCAATGTGGTGACCAATTGCCAACTTCTTTGTGCCAGAACGAGAATCAGCTACAGACTTTTTAGTCTCACGAATACCTCCTGGGGCTGTACGTGTTGATGACGAAGCCTGATACACCTGTTACAAGAAATAACAGACATTTTTACCAATAGCCGCACAAGACTAAAAAACAGGAGGGGGGGGGGGGGGGGGGGGGGTCTCTATTTATTTTCAATAAAAATCCTTACAATAATATAATGTAATACCAGAATATTATTTTGGTAGTGTCCTGATGAAATTGGTTTGATTTTGCTGTATCTTTGCATTTATTTATTTATTTTTTTGGAAAGGCATTATAATTGTCCAAACAATTCAATTTTATTTTAGGTATAATTTGATGAATTTGAAAAAAAAAGGATAGGAGAAACCAGCAAGGGCCTTATCATAGTGAAGAGTCCCACAGGTTGGTGAAAATCTTGCTAGCACAGAGATGGGAGGGAAAAAAATACGTGGATATATTTTGACAATCAAAAGAGTGCGTTTTGCCGTCATCAGTCCTTACAGACTCAGAGTTTCACAGTTTCTCTCTGAATCTGTAAGGACTGATGAAGGCACATCTCTCTTGAAGTTTATTGCCAAAATAAAGGCCTATTCATTTTTTTTTTATTGTACCAGCAAAATGTTTACCAAAATATGGGACTCTCTTCACCTTGCTGGTTTCTCCTGTCCTTTTCTTTCAAATTTATCATACCTAACCATGATGGTTTATTTTGCTTGATATCTCTAAAATATAATTTAATGAAACCCCATTTTTTTAAATGCAAATGTAAGTTGTTGTTTTTTCTGACTCTTGTTTTCATTCCCCAATTATTTTATATTATTTAACATTTTCATTAAAAAAAAGGCACATGTTGCCTGATGTTAGAATTCCAAACCATACTTACTCTTGGTCTCCCATCAGGTCCTGTAGTCATGCTAACCATAGTTGAGCTGCTAAATGAATGACAGTCACCCATATTCTGAAATCATTTTATAGAATATAATTCAGAAGTGCAACAACAAAAAGAGTAGGAGGGGCAATGTTTAGCACATTAAAAAAAACACATTAATACTTACGTTTTGTGCACCCGCAAACATATCTCCCATGGGATTTGGAAATCCTCCATATGGCATCATATGGTCTCCTCCTCTTCCACGTTGACGACGAGGTACCATTTGATTCATTTGACCCATTCCAGGCATCATTGGACCTCCCATTATACTGGGAAACCCAGGCATTCCTCCCATACCCATACCGAATGGATCAGCAAATAACGAGTTGACCATGCTATTCATTTGACTCATGGCTCGATTATGGACACTGAAAAATATTCATAAAGAAACATTGTAAGTTTACATTTGTGTGAGTAGTGCGTAACATAAATATATGCAGTGTGTGCATATTACAATGCATGTAATTGTGTGCATGTATGTGTGCTATACACTTTTTTCTGCCCTCAGATAAATTTAAAAGAATGAATGACTTGGGTACATATATGTACAGAGCAGTGAGCATAATATGGTAATTGTATGCAAGTTATTGGTATGCTTGCCACAAGTATCGGCAGGTGTTTGCTGCTTTTTTAAAAATACGTTCCACTGATTTGAGATATTTGAAATTTTTACACAAAAACGATTGCTTAAGGAATCTCTTTTGTACTAAAATTTCAAAGCCATAAAATTAGTGAAATGTATTTAAAAAAATACAACTGCGGATAACTGCGGCCTGCCAATAACTAGTACCCGGTACACTTACCATTCATAGATATGAATGAATAGCTGCATGCAGGGGCGTATCCAGGATTTTGCGACGGGAGGGGTCCAGCCTATATTGAGCATAGGAAAAGGGGGGAAACCACCCCCTTTTCCTATGCTTTTTCAGACCTGACGGGGGGTCCAGACCCCCAACCCCCCCCCCCCCCCCCCTGGATACGCCCCTGGCTGCATGATATCTGAATGATTATGATGTAATTTATGTATGTATGCAATACATACATAATGCATGCATAATACATACACACATTACCTACATAAATAATGATGTTATTAAAGTGCATTCACACATTCATGATATGTTGATAATTGTGAGCAGCAAATTGTTATAGCAATGATAAAAATGGGAATACTTATTTGGCTGCACAAAATTAATAAAAATATGTATGTATGTGTATGTTATGTAAATGAATATGTAGGTATGATATGTGCGCTTAGATGCACCTTTATGTCCACATGCATTTTGCCTGCGTATGATGTATGTATCATTATGATGTGTTACTCCATACTGTGATTGTATTTGTACGATAGTAAGCACTTATTGAAGGTCGCGAAATAATTTTCGTGCACACATATGAAAAAAGAATTAATTTGCAAACAACAATTATACATACAAACGGACTAAATAACACAAATAGGAATTATGATCGGGTTCACCGCAACGATCAGAAGAAACATCATAAAAAATTATGTTGATTTTATTATTCTTACCCAAAAAATGGATCCTCATCTACATCACCCATCCCCATCATAGCACCAAAGAGAGACATCGTGTGGACCAGGTGTGGACCTAAAATCTGCCTAAAATACACACGGCTTGAAAAACAGTACTGATTTTCTTACTGACAGTTTTTTGACTTTCGCAAATACGATTACTTTTACCAGCTGATGTCGAGAAAGATGGCGAACTTTCTAGAGGAAGAGGATCGACGGAAACGCCCGAATAATTAAAATCCATGTACTGTTCCAACCGAATGTTTCCGACTTCAATTCCACATAGGATTTTTTTTTTTCTTTTTTAACCACCCCGTGCGAGGCTAATTACAATTTTACAGACAAATGAAACCCTGGCTGATTCATAATATGGACTTATAATGAAAAAAATTTATCAAAAGCTTTTTGTACATTTGTAAAACTTATCATATTTTTCAAATTTTTATTTTTGCATAATTCTGACATTTGACACCAGGTGGCTTCAAAGCAAGCGCGTGCGATGTTGCCGGCAGTTGCAGCGGTTGCAGTTGCCACAAATTGCTACGTTGCCACTTCTATCAAAACAAAAAAGTTGTCTACTTGTGCGAGTTTTGCGGACAGAAGGAAGAGCGACAAAAGCATGTTTGTGTTTTCTTTCTTTTTGTATGTATTATTAATCTAGTCAATTTAAAATTAAAGAGAGCTTTATTAAATATAAATTGCAGAATGAAAAAAGCAAGGGGTAAAGGTGGTAA
Organism: Ecdyonurus torrentis; assembly: GCA_949318235.1. NCBI lineage: Eukaryota > Metazoa > Arthropoda > Insecta > Ephemeroptera > Heptageniidae > Ecdyonurus > Ecdyonurus torrentis. The sequence continues at coordinate 17,349,711 of OX439132.1, read as the reverse complement.
AGCAAAGTTTGAAAATAAAGCTAACAAGAGACGGGCAGGTGCTAGTTCTAGTAATAAAAGAAATGAACTCTGTCCAGAAGAAAGAGCTGACGACATTGCAGATAGATTTAGTAATGTAGATTTAGATGGAGAGGACCATGATGACAGCACGAGCAGTGGTATGTATGTTTTAATTTTGAATAAATTAATGTCATTACTTTCAGTTTAATTAGAAAGTGAGCACCAGCCTTGCATTAGTTGCATTACATACCGGTACCGCGGTACCAATAACCCAAACAGAAAAAAATTGTACACTTTTACAAATGAACATAAAATAAATATATCTACATGTTGACATTATTAAAACATTTATAAAAATATTTTAGGCGAAGAAGAAGACCCTAAAATTTCGTACACCGTAGCTATGTGGGATTTGGAACAATGTGACCCTCGTAAGTGTTCTGGACGTAAACTTGCAAGGCATGGGCTCATGAAAACCTTAAAACTGGGACAAAAGTTTCCAGGGATAGTGCTGACTCCAGCAGCTGACAAGGTGATTTATAAAATACTGCACAGTTGCTGAGAGTTGAATGATAGATTAACAAACATGTTACATTGTAGTGTGTTTCAATGGCAGATCGAGAGGTTCTACTCAGTAAAGGTGCTGCTGTAGTAGACTGCTCGTGGGCAAGATTAGATGAAGTTCCATTGGCAAGAATGAAATCTCCTCATCCTAGATTACTTCCATATCTAGTAGCTGCAAATCCAATAAACTATGGACGTCCTTGTCAATTATCTTGTGTAGAAGCCTTAGCAGCAACTTTCTATATCTTAGGTAAAACTTGGTTTAAAAAGTTTTTAAATATAATTTTAAAATATGAAAGGGAGAAAGCATATAAAAGAACCTTAAAAAATAATAGATGTGATAGAAACACATAGATTAGGAAAATTTCGGGAATTGGAAATAGTATGAGTTTACACTTATTTACTGTCTCCTATTCCCCAATTTTTTCCTAATCTAATGTGTTTGTATCAAATCTTTTAATTATCAACTATCGCATAAATGATTTTTTCCTAATATTTATTTAAAAAAATAATAATGTATCAGGTCTTCCAAATAGAAACCTTGTAGTAGAGTTTTTGTTTGTTTTTGTGATGCAACCTTGAACTTACCTGTTCTTTTCATAGAGCTCATAGTTGCATGGCAAAAAAAAAAAAAAAAAAAAAAAAAAAAAATACTACTACTACGAGGTCATATTTGGAAGAACTGATATATTTCTCCTTATAGCTGCAGTGCAATAATGAGCTTTTTTACTATCCTTTTCTTTGAATTTATTATCAACCCGAGATTGTGTGGCAAAACTATACATCAGTTCTTTAGAAGTTGCAAGACTTTAAATTGTCTTATACTTGTTATAAAAATAAACATTATTTCATTGTAGTTTAAATTTCACCATGTATTTAAAAACTATTTTCTTTTGTAGTACTACTATATTACTATTTTCTATTATATTATTATTTTTTTAACATTAGGCCTATATATTTTCTTTGGTAGGTGAGAAGAAGGTTGCGGAATATTACCTAAACAAGTTCACATGGGGTCACAGCTTCCTTACATTGAATGAAGAGTTGTTGAATCTATATGCTGAATGTAAGGATGGTTCAGAGGTGATCGAGGCACAACAAAAATATTTAGCTGATGCAGACGTTGAACGCCAGCATAGAAGAGGTAAGCATTCAATTATTGCATAGTTCTATAATAGTGTAACTTCAATTAAATTGAAAAATCTAAAATATTAATAATATAAATATTTATGGTTTAACGATAGAATAGTTAAAACGTAAGCCTTCTAAAACATGGCTTGTAGCACTACACCGCTCAATAAAAAAATAAAATGGTATCACATAACACTGTACTGTGTAATATATTACTATTTACTAGATATCAGGAGTATTTTTGTGACAGTGGTAGCAAAAATATATGAAAGCCCTACCACAAACTTTAAAATGGTGGCCAAGCCATTTATTTGCATAACCTCTTCAGTCCCAGTATACATCAGTGGACATCAGATAATTCAATAACAAATAAAAAAAAAATCGAAAAGATTGAGATAAAAATACAAAAATTGGACCAGAAAAAACGCCCCTGCATTTACACGATTTTTAAAGCTACTCTGAGCATACACAGCCACAATCTTTTTCTATAGAGAAAAAAAAAAGTGAATAGGATTTTTAGTAGGTATCAAAATATTAATAAAAATAAAATAAATTAAAAAATATACTTTAACTGGACGTTGTATGAGTAATCCAAAATATTATATCAAAGTAGAAAGGGGGGTGGGCAGGATGTCCGACAGTTCGAGGCGAGGCAAAGTTAGTGTTGTTTCATTTGTTAGATAAATATGTTATGTTAAACACACTGTACTTCTGTAATCCCTTGATTAATAAATTTGTTTTCAGATTTACCAGACTTCCCACCATCAGAATCTTCAGAAGAAGAGGAGGAAGAGGAACAAGCTTCAAGTCCAAGCTAAATTTTGTTAAACCTAAAAAAAAAACAAAAAAAAATCTGTAACAAACTCATGTTTCTAATAAAAAAAATGTTCAATTTTTAAATATACCTTTGCATTCTTTTAATTGTGCTTGTTTAAAAAGTTTAAAAATGCAATTAAAAAAAAAAAAGAAGCGTTGAATAAATTTGAAGAGGGAGGAATGAACCATGCAAATAAAACATATCAACTTAAATTATTTGTGCAAACTTGAATTTAGAGTGCCATCATGCAACAAGTAGAGAGAAAATAAAACTAATTCACAATAGCAGGTCAAGATAATAGTTCGAGGTTGGTTAACGTTTTGTTACTAAGCAAGACCAAGAAGTCTAAACGTCTCTCTCTCTCTGAGTAGTTGACAAATAATAGGATGACAGAAAAAAACGCCTAGATTAGAAAAATGGAGGAAAGGGAGTTAACTGACAGACACCTCAAATGAGAGATATGCGACACTTACGTGAGAGTAGGATATTACCATGATATTACTAACCCAGGCGTAATTTTAATGTTTGAAGCATAATAATGCGGAAAAAAAGGGCATGTAGCAGTAATAAACCTGTTATACACTACGTAATTTATTTTGGCCAGGATTAATAATAACTTACTCTCACGCACTTAAATTTTCTATTTCCTAATGCTCGCCTGCCTTTCCATAATTTTCTCAATCTTGTACGTATTTACCCTATATAAATATTTTCTCAGATGTAGGAAAGTAGTTAAAATAAAACAACAAATTAAAGTGTACAATCATGATTTAATGAGAAGATTTTTTTGTATTGTTTGTAAGACACACATTGTTCTTGTACACAGAACACTTTGCGCTTCGTAACCTAGCAAGAACTTTTATTTTCTTTGACATTTACATCAATATTTTGTACCGAGGTGAAATGATTTGTATAAATATACAGTTCAAATTATGATAAGACTTAACAGTTCAGAAAATTAACTTAAATATTGCAGTAATACAATAATGAAAAATAACGCAGAATGGAATGCTTATAATATGCTAGCATTGCTAAGTTATAAAGGGCAAAGACTTCCAAATCAGCTAAAAATTCTTGATACAATGTTGACAAAAAAAAACAACAAAAAAAACATCATGTTCAGTAGGATGTCAATGAAGATAAACATATTTTATTCTACATAATTAAAAAGGACTTAATGTAAAGAAATATATATATATTAAAATAATAATAAAAAAAAAATTAAAAAACAAAACTGCCATTTTAGTTTTAAAAGCAGTCTAGCCAGTAAAAAATAAATTTCTTTACATTTTTTTTAAATACGTAATATGAAATTAAAAACTATTCTAAAAATAAATCATTTCAACCATTAGAAATGCAGTTATCTAGTAATCTGAGCATTTAATAGATATATAAGGAGTATGAAGTGAGATGATTTGATTTTTTCTTTTCTTGTAACATTACAATGCTTGATTACATGTGTATATATCATGGAAGTGCTCAATTTACCAGAATATAATGGCTAGAAATTATATAAAAGAAATAGAAATATTATAACGACAACTTTAGAAATAAACCTTCTACCACATTATAATATTTTTATATTGTTGTTACTATTATTACAATAGGTTGGTATGTCCAAAACAGTTTTGTATATCTGGTTGTGATATTAAACTTTGAGGCTACATAAAATGAACCAAATTATTTTTTATTTTATTTTTATATTTTTCACTCACTCACACGCACTCAAGCTCACTTGTTCTGGAGTGTAGCAGAGAAACTAATTCAGTTTCTCCACTAGTAGGTCACTCTGCTGCAGCTTCAGTTCTGTAAACAAAAAAAAAAAATCATTCATTAGAAAAATATATATATATACCAGATCAGTGATAATGCATAATACTGTAGCAGTAAAAGGAAGGTGAAATGAAAAAATATATAGAAAATTTGCATGTTTGAGGACTGGAATTCAGTGGGTAAAACTTAGTTGATCTATCTGTAATATAATCTATATGATTTGACAAAAGTTATCTACTGTTTTTTTTATTTTTATCTTTGTGCTAGCAAGATTCTCACCTAACTAAGGGACTCTCTGCACTATGGTAAGCCCATTACCGGTTTCTTCTATTCATTGCTTTCAAATTAACTAATCTTGTTAGTTTATATTCCTTACCATATCTTTCATCAGTATAGTAATGTATTAATTAAAACAATGCTAACATATTTCACTTATGAAATTACACTACATTACAATACTGAGGCAGGAGGCTATTGCCTGATTAATTAACAAAGAGGGCGACCAACTTGGTGTGGAAATACGGAAATAGTCAAAACAGGAACTTTTCACAGTAATTCTTTCTAGGTTATTTATATTGTAAATGCAGCAAAACAATAAATCTAATTTTCTAACGAAGTTCAAGGATTTTTTTTCCTGGAAAAAAGTTTTTTTTTTTTATTTTTTTCTTATTATTATTATATATTTTTTAAAGTTCCTCACTTGACTCAAAAGTTGGCACTAAATTTTGAATTTTCACATTTACATTATTATTATATCATTAAAGTAGAATACATAACTTAAATAGATAACCGGGTTTGCATATGTTTGAAATAACTAAATTTTTAAGCAACATTTTGCCTTTACTGTGTGAATTTTATATTTTGCGACCGTTCAGTTTGTGGGATATTAGCCGGTCACCTACTCCCTTAATGGAAAAAAATTTGTATAGTGTGCCATCAAGAACTTCAACTAGCTACTGACATCACTGTGACTGTGATAAGGTGCGTGTTCGTCTTTTTAGTGTTTCCTTTCATACTATGTATAAAGGAGGGGGGGGGGGCATTGATCTCATTCCCCATGATCTATATTCAACTCAAAAAACCTCAGTCGATTTAAATCGGGCATGCCTAAAGTATCGCCCATTGTCACATATGAGGAGAAGGGGGGCGGCTGGGCGATACCGTAAAAGGTCGAACGGCAGGTAACTCAGGTTTTTTGAGTTGAATATATATAAAGTAGCAGTTTCAAATTTCATTAACTTTCAAAGGCCTATAATGTGCTTAATCTCTCTCTCTGTACTATTTGTATATTACAGTATATATATCATATTTTTTCTTTTAACATCATAAATTTCCTTTCATTTAACAAAACCAATTTTCTTTTAACCAATCACATATATATATATTTTATATCTTAAAATTGTAAATATGTGTGTGACCTGTGCCATCAAGATTTTCACCGAGCTGCGGACCTCATCGTGGTAAGGCGCTTGTTGGTTTCTCCTATCCTTTTCTTTGATTATCAATTCAAACCGAAATGGTTTTAACCTTTCCTAACTAATTACATTTTTTATATCTTCTATTTTTTATATTTTCTTTAAAATGATACAATTTTATCAACCCTTAAAACATCCAGCAAACAACAGAAAAGGAAGACTGAGAAGTGAGACTTACTTACCCTGTTGCCTCAGCTGAGGTGGCAGTTGCCGCGGGAGGCTCTTCTGCTTCCATTGAGTCACGCAGGAATTCCACGATGGTTTCATTGGGACCCTCATCTTCTAACTTGACTGGTGCAGGTCTGTACTGCTCACGGTTGTGATGGCTCCAGCCAGAGTACTGTAACAAATATAAGAACACAATTAGAGCATTACAAATGAACATTTTTCCCATTTCCCTTGAAATACATTGATTTGTTTAGCTATTAACTTGTCTTGCGATCCCCCCCCCCCCCACTCCCCACTTCAAATAATATTAATGTAGTAGTCCTTACCGTGGAGGTGCTTCTGTAGAGGGTTTTGCCATCCTTATCGAAGGGCATGAACTTTTGCAACAACACTTTTCCATCAATTTTCCAGATTGGTGGCATATCGCCTGAAGTAAGGTCTTTCTTTAAAACAACAAACTTTCCAGACTGTAAACAGAAAAACAAAACAAAATTAGCATGAAAACCTAACTTTTTAATAACCAAGCTGGTGAAATTATTAAAATGTGAAACTGCTCAGTTCTTCTTAGAGGTATAAAGTGGCATGAACATCAAAATATTCAGACGATAACAATCATCATAGCAGAAATGAAATTGAGTTTGGATAGTAAGAGGAATGTACCTTGAATTCCTTCTTGCTGGGGTCTTTGCCATCGTCTTCACCTCCTGAGCTCTCTGACTCCTCGTCTTCCTCCTCCTCTTCATCTTCAATTTCTTCCTCGTCTAATTCTTCGTTATCTCCTTCCTCATCATTATCTTCATCTTCTTCATCATCATCTTCTGTCTTGGAACGTTTAGCTTTGCCACCCTGAAACATTTTTTTAAAAAAAGAAGTTATTTTTACTGTTTTATGCTGTATATTTTATAAAAAAAATATATATATATATAATTATATATATCCCCCCCCCCCCCTCTCCATGTAATTGACTAATAAAGAACCAACTGTTTTATGGCTGACTTTAAGCAATTTTACTCACATCCGCTCTGTTTCAACATTCTATGCATGTGCAGTACATAGAAATGGAAGCAGATGTGAGCAAAACCACTTTAAGTCAGTCTCAAATCAGTTACTTCTTTACTCATCAATCCCAATCAACCAGAATTAGTTAACTGTTATTAGGCCTATTATTATTATTTTTTTAATTTTCTTTCTTCTTGTGTCATGAACAAGATATGCAAACATCATTTATTTAATATCACTTACAAAATTAAAACTTAGTCTGTGTGCTGTAGAAGTATACTGACACTGTTATTGACGCCATACTATAAAATATACATCTGCATGGACGTATAAATACAAAAGTTAAAGTGAAAGTTTTTGTTGACAAAATACTATTACTGCCATTGCCTGCACACAATGCAGTATCTAAAACTTCTTTAAAATTTAGAATATTTTGACAGTTTGCGGAAAACCGAACTATCTGTAGTCTCCTCGCGCCTCAAATTTGGAACATCTGCGCTCTCCGCCTCTGCTGGCATTGAAGCATCTCTTACTAGCGCACCATTACAGATGCTGCAATTTTGAGAGAGGCAGAGAGCGCAGATGTTTCAAATTTGAGGCGCGCGGAGACTACAGATAGTTCGGTTTTCAGCGAAGCCATCGATTTGTAAGGTTTATATTGATTCTGCTCAGTTCTTCTTAAAGGGATAAACAGAATTCTTCAAAGATTTTTAAGATTAAAATTAAATCATCATAGCAGAAAATTAAAAAAAAAAAAAAATGATTGGGCATAATAGCAACAGGTTTATATCTTCTGTAAATGTTCTGTCTTTAATAAACAAAAATTAAAAAAAAAATTGTAGTTGATGAAAATAGCCATCTGAAAGGTACATTTGCAAATGTATTTTTATTTGGTAACTTTTGCACATCAAGTTGTTAAATTGACTAGAAAATAAACAACTATTTTTGTGACCACTCTTAATCAATTTTGCTAACATCCGCGTCCATTTCAAAGTACTGCATATGCATAGTACGTGGAAACAGAAGCAGATGTGATTGAAATTGATTTAAGGCAGCCTCAAAACAGTTGCTTCTTTAGAAGTAAAAAAGTAACGAGGTACATGTAATTTTGTGGGGGGGGGGGGGGGGGGGTACACTAAACATATGGATTGTAAATGCACCCGCACCGTGATAGCACATACATTAAAAAAAAAAAAAAAAGTTCAGCAAATCATTTAATAGCATTGTTTGAAACAGCAACAGTTAGTTTGCTGTGTAGTTATACATCATATGTAAATGCACTGTATCTCTTAAAACCCACTGCCAAAAGGCACAAACCTATTAAAAAAATGTTGGTATTCACTATAATTGGGTACTATACAAATACCAATGTTGCATTAACAAGTTTAAGAAGCAACACTGAACAGTTATAGTTATGCAACACAGAATAATAAATCAACAGTTGTTATAAGGTGCATTTAAAATCAAGTAAAAATATGCTTGAACTCTGCAATAGCAAGTTAGAACATAATGTTATAATGTGAGCTTTTACCAATTTTATAATACATTTGTAGTAAGTACTAGAACGCATTCATCATACATTTCAACACCTTTTTTTTTTTTTTTTTTAACTTACCCCACCTCCTTTGCTTGCTCTCTTTGTGGCTGGAGAATCTGAGGAAGCACCTCCTCCTCGACTACGGCCACCACCTCTGCCTCTACCTCCTCGGGCAGCTGCACCCCCACGAGAACGAGGGGCTGGAGCACGACCACCTCCACGCTTAGCAGGAGACTAAGAAAACAATAATTAAATTACTGAATAAGAACACAATCCTACAAAAAAAAATAGACAAAAAAAGTAGCAAAAAAATCATATTTATTGATTCTAAGTAAAAAATCATAATAACAACAATAAACACCTACTGGCACTCTTAATGATAAAAACAGGTCCTAAAAATCAATTTTACCCCCTGATGGGGCCCCCTTATGTGAAATGAGGGAAACACAAAGTAATTTTGAAAATATTTTTTATGAGTGTGCAGGTAAATGTTCCATATAGGTAAAAATTTACAAGAAATATTATTATGATTTTAAATATTACGAATATTATAGACTGTAGAAAGAAAATAAGAGATTAATAAAATGGCGGATTTTATAATGCTTGCCTCTACCTTTTCTTCATCCTCGTTCCATGATCCGTCAGAGTCAGATCCGACCTCCTCATCAGGTTCGTCTACAGAGAACTCATCCTCAGATCCATTTTTCTTCATTTCTGCCATGGCGACACTCAAAGATTGCAAATTTGGCTTCGAGAAAAATCAAGCTCGCTCAACAGACGCTCTATGAACAAGCTTTATGTCACAAATACTGTAAAACAGAACCTCAAATGGCCAAGCTGAAGACTCCTAACTTATCAAATGCAAAGTTTGGCCGTTGGCGGCTAGCGCTTTCTGGCATACTTCCTTGGCGCACGTGCAACCGATTTTCATTTAACAAATTTTATATCAAAATCATTTGGAATAACAATGTTTAATATCTCAATAATTTTCATATTTTTTGTACAATAATATTTTGCAACACGCAAGTAATTTTAAAACGTAAATGCAGAAATATTCAATAAAAACTTACAGTTTCAGCGATGTTTTATGTCGGCAGCTTCCCTCGAAGACCGGTAAATGCCACAGTGCTGCCGCCTGCCTTGGCGCTTGGGCAAAACTTGAAGATCGAAATTCACTTTTTTCAAGCTGCGCTTCAATTTAAAACTTTTTTCGTGATGACAAAAATAAAAATATTGTAATTTTTTTTATTTCTCAACAAAACACGAATTACAAGTTTATAGAACTACTAATTTAACTATTGATTTTTCTATAAACAAAAAAAAACTAGACAAAAAAACTTCGATTTGCTTTTCTTTGAAAGTGGTGATTTGCCTACATATGTAATTGATGCTGTGCTGTGCTGTCTGTAGCGTCTAGAGAGGGTAACGCCACGTAGAACTTAGGGTGAAAATAATAATAATAATAAAGAACGTGTGACTTCGAAAATTTCCAGTGGAACGCAAATTTTTTTTTTTGGCAAAATATGGAATAATTTCTACAAAAAAAAAAAAAAAAAAAAAAAAACTAAACTATAGGGAGTGGGGATATAATATAATATAATATAAATTATATATATTATATATATATATAGAAAAAAATACTAGGCATTTTTCTTGGTCATTTATTTATTTAGAAATAGTTTTCCCGGAGCAATAAATATTTTCCAATTTTACTTGAATTTCAATTCGACATCAAAATTAGTTAAAACGTCGTTCGGTCGTTCCGCCTAACTGTATTTTTAACATTGATACACGATATTTTATCATATTCTGCTCAATGCACTGCATAGCGCAGTTGCCCGAAAACAGAAGTTGTAAAATAAATTTGCCATGTCACATGTCAGCCATGTGTACTGTGTACTATACAGTATTATATTAAAATTAAGATAATGTAAGACAAAAATATATAGGGTTGAAATATTAACATAGAGAGGAGGAGAAGCGCCTTTGAAATATGAAGTCTTAAAGTTTTATTCCCATAAAACTCAATGTTAATTTCAATTTCAAGAATTTAGTTCTCTCTCTCTCTCTCTCTCTCTCTCTCTCTCTCTCTCTCTCTGATTGGTACGCGGGTCTTTTATTATTGTATTATCATGACGGTGTAACTTATAATTATTTTTATCTTGAATTTTGAATGTTATAAAAAAGTATATAAGTGGTCAACTTTTGAATTTCAGAAATATATACATTACTTAAAATTAAATAATTAAAAAATATGCGCACGTCAACATTAAAAAAAATGATAGAAACTCCTACTTACGGCTTGATGACAACAGTAAAATAAAGTCATCTTTCTCCACTTATAAAATACAGTATTTGTATATAATATCTAATTATATATAAAAATATATTATTATATTTTAGATTAGACTGTTCACTTTTTAAGTTTTTTCTTCTTTTTTTTTTTAGTCGATGGAGCAAAGAAAGTGAAAATAATAATAAAAATTAGAACGCTTTTTATTTACAAATAAACATACAACATTAATATATCATAAAGTGAACTGTTAGTCTCCCTCTTATTTTGAATAATTAACCAAAAAGAGATGATCAAATATGAAAAATGAATAATAAATTAATATTTAATTAAAGTCAAAGTTATTAAAGAAAGTTAAACTTTTGATAATTCTCATCTTATGCAGCAGTAAAAACACTAAAATTTTCATATTTAATAGGTATTTTTTTATATAATTATATTACATGTTGTATATTGTTTAATTTTATAGATATTAGATTTCTACTATTTTGGGATTAAAGTTGCTATAAAATTATGTACTCTTTTTTTTTTTTTTTTTTTTTTTTTTTTAATCTCTTTGTTAATTTTAACAAAATACATTTATATAGTATATATATTTTGCGTATGGAGCAGTCTATAGGGGGTATGCGCATGGCGTCACACTTAATGCGCTCCGACGCCATATTGGAGCAATGAATAACATTACTCAACATAGGCAAAAACGTAGTTTTGGCTATTTTCTCTGGACAATTAGCTTTTCTTGATATTATTATTATATTTTTTTTTATAGTTGAAAACCTAATTTAATCAGCGTACATATTTAAAAAAAATATTGAAAAGTATTTTTTAAGTGACAAAATATGCTATTTTCCCATACTTCCTCATGTTATTTATTGCTCACACATGGCATTGACTTTTATATGAATTCATACAACCTATATAGGGTGGTTTCATTCATGATAAAGTCGACACCATAAGTGAGCGCTAAATAACATGGGCCAGTATAGGAAAATGCCTCTTTTTGCCAGTTTAAAAATACTTAACAATATTTTTAAGAGCGTTGATGCTGTTAACACTTTGTTTTTAAAGTATATGCAAGAAAAATAATAATTTCCAAAAAAATAGCTAATTTTCCAAAGAAAATAGCCAAAAACTGAGCAATGTTATTCATTCAACAAGATCATCATCAAAAAGCATTCAGAATGACGTCATGCGAAATCACCCTATATAATCTAAAGGCCTGCAAGGCTAAATTTATTTAATATGTTTTTATTATTATATTTAATGATTAATTTGAAGAAATTACATTTTTTTTTAAATCACGCTTGATTATTAATAATACGAAGTACAGTTACGAAGGCAAGATAAGAGTAATGATCCTATCATTCAAATTTCTCAATAAATCATCATAATAAAATAGTAAGACTGATCGATGTTATTATTGTATGAATATAAGAAGTTTACGTCTAATCAAATTATTAAAATTACTTGAATTAGGTCCAAAAATAAAAAAATGCATATTCTGATAGAGCTTAATTTTTCTTCTTAACAATTAATTTAATTTTTTCCAATTTTTGTAAAACGATTTTATTTTTAATATAATTTTGGAAATTGATATTTTGAACGCCCTATTGACTTATGATATATCGTGTTAAAAAATTGGCAGAAAATATCTATCTCATCGTAACTTTAAAAAATAATTTAAAATACTCCCATTTTTTATATATATTATATAGAATAAATTAATGAAAAATCAAGCTTCTTCAGGCATTGCAATATTTTCTATCTTAGGATTTAATTAAAAATTAATTATATTAAAAATATATATTTAGCATGACAGTGTTATCTTGGGGGCATATAATACGCTCCTTGATAAGGGTGGTAGAACGCTTGTTGCGATGGTGCGAAAGGTGCAGGTTGTTGCTCAAAGGGTGCAGGAAGATGTCTCGTAGGGCTGAATGCACCTTCACCATCCTGTCTCACCGCAGAGTAAAATCCACTGGGCTGTGGAGAAGTCAGCGCTGCACTGCGTTGGTAACTTGAGGTAGCATCATATTGGTATTGTAGACTGAAATAAACAATATAAATAGCAATAAGCACACTGAACAGTGAATGAATAAATAAATATCTTATAAAACAAAGTTGTGCAATAGTGAAAGTGAATAATAACTTAAATAAAACTAACCACGCAGCATATCCTTTGTCCTCAGGGGGTTGAGGAGGTTCTCCACATGGCACCGTATTTCTCGCAAAGCTACAGTCCGCACGTCCACTATGCTCCGTACTCGTCTTGTTCACCGACTGACGAACCGAACTGTAGATATTATTGAGAAATACATCAGAACATTAATATATTCTTGAAGGGTTATAGGCTGATTGAGGCCAAAAATGGCAAAGAAAAAAAGTGTCAATATAAATTTATATTTTCTATTTGAAATTTGAAATCATTAGGTATATATAGTAATGAAATTAAAATACTCACCCTGGTGAGGTTGCACTTGCTTGTTGAGGAGTCTTGGGAGGGGTAGGTGGTGCTGCTGGAGATGAACCATCTTGGCTAGAGACTTGGAGCCTGAAACGTAATAGAAACACCAGAGATTTAAAATATTTTAGGGACGAAGTTTTGTTGATATAATAATTATACAAATAAATATGTTGTTATTTATATTTTTTTTCTTCGTATATATTATGGAATAAAGTTTTAACTGGCACGCACAATAGGAAGGTAAATTATAATAAAATAATAGTTTTATTTATGTTATTTTTAAGTTCCTTCTAACGAAATATTTTTTAACGTTAACAACACTCATGTAAAAATCTTCAAATATGTAAAAATATACACAGAGCAAAAAGTTCATTTAAAAGAGGTGTTAAATGAGATGGAGGTGTGAGTTAATTTTCTCGAAACTTTTTTTTTTTTTTTTTTTTACACAAAACGAGCAGAGTATGACTATTTATCCAGTATTGCGCAAATATCAGGTAAAACGCGCCTGGAGGCTGTGTAGCAAAAAGACCAAATTGCTAAGTGAATATTCAAACATATATACTGTAAACCATACACGTTATTTCTCCACGTTCAAAAGTTTTTATGAGTTTTTCTAAGGAATCCTTTGTTCTTTGAAAGAAAAATACCCACATAACTGACGTCATGAAATAATCAGCATCAGCAGTTATATTTTTATATTTTATAGTTTTCTAATAATACTGAAAGTAACATTTAAAAAAATCACATTTGTCCTGGATTTAAGCATTATTTATTATTATATTATATTTCTGCAGACGTATATATTTATTTAAGATATGCCCACTCATTTAACATTGTAAAAAACACTTTAGCTTTATCTGTAATCGGAAGTTGGCAGTGGTAAATTTAAAAGAATGGGGATAAGGAATATGGTTCAAAAATGTATTTTTATGCTTTTTTTTTTAATAAAGATGATTATGTTTAATTAATTTTATAGTATTATAATAGTAATACGATCAACCGCAAGTGAAAAATCTAATAAATCGGGCGAAAAAAAAAAGTTGTGCAGTATTTTAAATATCCTTGTACAGGCATAGGTTCATTGGATTGGCCCGGCATTGACCTCGGTGACCTACCTGTGACACCTGGATGTAGACTGCTGCGGTTCAAGATACTGAGATGAAGATTCAGAGTGCATGCCACGAGCACCTGCTGATTTGGGAGGCTTCCTTCGTCGCGGTTGGTACTGGAAAAATCAACAGAATATAAAACATCAATATAGAATAATAATTGTAATAAAATATAATCTAAAATGTTTTTTATTATGTTTTTACAATTATATAGCAAAACATGATTATATTATTACATGTTCTGAAAGGGTTCCATGTTTCAATAATTTATTTATTTATTATTATTTTTTTTTTAAGCAGAGGTGGTGTTTTATTATTATTTAAATTTTACGACAGAAGGTGATAAAAATTGTCTACCAATACGATTGCCAGTTTTATTGCATGTCTATTTAGGAAGTGCTTCTATGCTAATGTCATTTTTAAAATTTCTTTAAAATAGAGCAGTCAATTTTTATTTATTATTATTATTTTTTTTTTATTCTTACCTTGTAATCAGGGTGATCTTTCTTATGTGCACTACGGAGTCTTTCAGCTTCTTCGACAAAAGGTAATTTTTCAGCATCGCTAAGAATTCTGAAAATAATAATAAAAATAATTAATACGAATTAATATGAATTGCGTCATGTATACATGATGGATGAAACATATATGATTAAGGAATTAAGGAAAAAAATAATAATAATAGATGTTTTCAGTTCAAAGTTCATGTGAGCATCTTCATGCAAATTTAATGTGAGCTCCTGTGATGAACTATAGAATTAGACATTTATTTAAAAAATATATATTTAAAAAAGACGGTCAATGAAAATTAAAAATCATGTAATAATGTATGTGGTGTATTGAATGTATATCCATTTTATATACATAAATGTAATAATCCAAAAATAATGTATTCAAAAGAAAAAAATCAATATTTCATTTTTCATGAAAATCAAATGTGATGAGTCTTCTATAGCTGCTTTTCATTGTATAGAAGATTGGAAATAAACTATTTTTGAATATCATTAATATTTCTCATTATATTTTATATAATATAGTACGTAATTTGTACGTAAGTTTCGAGAACTAGGATGTACGTAATTTACGTACTTAAGTAAGTAAGTTGTAAGTAAGTACGTAAATTACGTACCACAGCGCCAAATTACGTATTTAAGTAAGTAAATTTTCTTCACATTGTAAATGGGATATAAATTTACGTACTCGATGTACGTAAATTACTAGGTTAAGTAAGTAAATTTTACGTACAAGTTACTTACAAGTTACGTAGTTATTTAGTACGTTCGTGGAGACAGGGTTATTTAAAAATTATATATTATGTAAATACACTATCAAAAAGTTAAAATATAATAAAAACAATGAAATTAAAATAACAAATTAACTTTATTATTATATTTATATAGTAATAAACGTATTATCATTTATCATGTATAATAATACTGTATATTTTCCAAGAAAAAAATGTATATTGAAATACAATTAAAAAAAATTGTATAATGTATAATAACTTAATAAGCTATGAAACTATATATATTTAAAGTTATTTAAACTTGTATTACATTATGAATATAATTATTTGTAATAAGTTTGTAACTGACTGTACTGTTAAACAGTTGGGTTAAATTGAAAGGTCTGTAGTCTAATTTTGCCCAATAAAAAGACGTAAATAAAAATATATGACTTTTTTTTTAAATAAATTTATTGTTATTATTAATTTTTTAATTCAAGTTGGTCTATTATATAGTACTGTTTCCTTTTCTGTTGCTGATATATCGGAGGTCTCAAAGTTCAAGACTCACAAGACCATACCTTGCATACTTTCTTATTGATACCAAATACATTAACATCCTGTCAAATGAGTCAGTTGAACACAACTGTTGTGAATAAAAACGTTAAAATTTACTGTGGTCTTTGATTTGATTATAATTTCAAATTATTTGCCTATAAAGACGAGACGGTGTCCATCTCGAGGAGGAGCCTCGCGACTGGTCAAATCATTAATTAGCGGTGCCTCGAAATTACTACATTATATGCATAGGCGATTTAATGCCCCATGCATATGCAAGTACAGGGAGTCGACCAATAAAAAGACAATTTAGCTGATGAATCAGTAAAATACTTTGTTTGTGTTTATAGACAAATCAATAAAAATCATTACAGTTATTTTTTATATTACATATAAAAAATTGTAACTTTTACTTCTTATGTTGCGGATAATTTACAATGAAAATTCAGGGTAAGTAAATTTGTTTTTCATTTTTTTGGTAAAACATTATTTCAAAAATGTCATGCATTACAGCAATTTATATTTATTAATTAATTGCTGTTTAAAATAAATTCACTGAAATTTGTAAGCATAATATAGCAGAGAAAAAAAAGTGTATTCTTTAAAAATTCATAAATTTGACTCATTTAATATTTTTATTTTACATTATATGAAACAATAAGTCGAATAAGTTTACTGCATTTAAAAATTTAATTTTTACTAAAATATACTGACAAACGTAAAAAGTTAGTAAAACATCCATATTTTTTATTTTATTTTTTAATTCTATTGATAATTTAAGATAATTATCGGTGAGAAAAGAAAAATTTATACTTTTTTTAACTTCTTGCTCTTTTGTTTAAATAAATCTTACTTCAGCCCCCCCCCCCCCCCCCCCCCCCCCCCGATAATTAAGCTACAATTTTTATTTTTTCCTCTTTTTCTGCTCGCGGGAGAAAACAAAAACTTTTACTAACACACATATGACATATGACACATACTAAAAGATCCGTTTGCAAAAATGTACAAAATTATTAAAAATAGTTGCGATGCACTATAGTTACAAGTATGTAGTAAATAAATATAGACTACTAATTCAATAAACAAATGTAGTGAATTTTATATACTGGATATAGTACAAGATCAAAATGATGCGAAAAATATTTATAATCTCTACTATAGAAAATAGAACACGTTTTCATCATAATTATTTTATACAAAAACAAACTATTACTATTTGAAGCATCATGATCATGATCGTATCTTGTAATTGCAGAAAGAGAAAACTTGCATGTTTAAAATTACTCTCGGTTATTGCAGCATCTTATAACGTGAGTGAAGAGGGGAGGGATGGACAGATTTGTATATTTGGTTGGAGTGTTCCTAATTATTTGTTTGTATGTTATGGGGATAACGGAGGCGGCACGTGGGGTTGGAAAACCGATGGCCAGGTGCAAGATTAAACATTATTAGAGTTGGCATGGAACGCGTGCACTAATTATGCACCAAATATAGAATTTCAAAATTGACTGATTTTGTATGATAATTAAAAGGAATTAAATCAAAAGCAAAATCAGCATGCAGTATAATATTTTTTAAGTTAGCAAGAATACATTGTTTTTTTCCAATCGGTGTTACGTCATATAAAATTTAACTCGATCACTCTCTCTATGTCTCTCTCTCTCTTCTTCCTATGGGAATGAAATCAATTTATTCAATTTATGCATTATTTATGACACTTCTATTAATAAAAAAGAATTCCCTATCTATATAGGTTTTACTGTATAATATAGTGGAAATTTTGTTTCGGGAATTTTTATTAGCCGTGTATCCCTCTAGTTTACAAAAAAAAAATATCCCTGATGTATCTTACAGTAAATTAAAAAAAAAAAAAAAAATGACGAAGACTTTGCAATACAACGTTCGGTTATCGCTTCAAAAATACACCAAAAAATTGTAAATATCAGCCACAAAAAGAAAAAAGTACAGCGTGCGTAATTTTTTTTTGAAATTTCTTTGTCACTTTGAACTTTTTCTATTTTAAACTGCATGAACACATTATGCCACATTTAAATTAAATTAATTGCAAACCATTATAAATATTGTATATTTATAGTTATGATTTATGATACTCACAGTCAGTATAGTGCACAAATTAATATATGAGTGGCTTTGATTCCATCCTTGTATAATTTAAAGTTCAATATTTGCCCTTATAATATGTCGACAAAAAAAAAAAAAAAAAAAAAAAAAAATGCAAATTATAAGTTTTTTTTTATCGAGATTTTCATTGGAATTATACTCTATCTAATTGACATAATTTGATAACTTATATAAAATATAACGTCACGAATAAATTTTAAAAAATATTATAATTCTTAGTATTATAATATATGATAATATATTATATATAAATAATATATATATAAAAAAAAAGATAAATAAATAAGTTTGTTACACATGCTACTATATCTATCTTTTTTGTGTATTAAATGAGGCGTATGGTCGAAGACACATGCTGTTTGCTTGATGGTTGAAAGATCTGCAGCAATCTACTTTGCTTATATACACTTCTAATTGGACACGTGTTAATGTCGCAGCCAATCAGAAAAGTTGCTGACAGCAAAAAGCTCTACACCTTTAATTAATGTAGCGATACTTGTTTCTTGATGCTACTACTACCTTAGTAATATTAGTTTAATGAAGCTGATTTTCATTTGAGTGCTATAGAGATCGTCGTCTATAATACTCTCCTAGGATAAAAATGGGGACAAATAAAATTCTGACGAATGGATGTATCAAAAAAAGTTATTCTTAATTTATAAAATAATAATAGATTTTTTTTTTAGGTAGTGTCTAGAAAATTTAAAATAATAAAAATGTCATTTAAGATTTTAAAATATTGTTATTATACGCAGAATATAAAAAATCGTAATTCATAAACAGGATTAAAATTTTCATTTTTTTTATAATTAATTACTGTTATACTAATATTACTTATTTTTTGTAACAAGTGAGTTTTGAAAGTATTTCTGTCACATTTCTTTGTATTTGCAATAGAGAAGTTATGCAAAGAGTATTTTTAGTTCTTTCATCGTCCTATTAGGAAGAAGAAAAAAACGCATCATTATGTGGAAAATTATTGGGATCAGTCGCAAAACCTCAAATAGTTACCTTATTATACAACTAAATAGAAAGTTAATTAATCAATAATGCAAATACATGAAGCTCGACGGAAACTTTAGCACTTTTTTCATTATTTTCCAACAAATTAAGATTTGAAGTCAGGGAGCCTGTAATATTTATTTGATCTTTATTGTTTGTATTTTTACAACAATAACAAAAATCATTGGAGGTAAAAATTCATTTACTTCTGCGGAAATTTCATTTTCGGAAATTGCGGAAAATTTTCAACGGAAAATTCTTAAAATTTCCTATTATATCGCGTAAAAGTATGTCCAGTATCCCTCATTTAAATATTTCAGCCTCGGTGCAGTTTTTCACGAAAACTGCTAAAAACATGCTAAACAGTTGACAATTAGTGGGCCCTATAAGCTTTTCTCCGGGTGACTCACCGATAACCTGCACCATTTTAAAGATTATCCCCTGTGTGTATATCTAAAGTGACTAAATTAGGTATGGTATAAAAAATAAATATAGAATGATATAAATCGATGATGATGTTTTTTTTTTTGTGTATGTGTGTAAGAAAAACATGAGTTGCTGTGTGATTTCTGTTTCTTGCTCCTATACATTTTTTATTAGGCACTGCGTTTGTGTGCATTGCGTTTTATTAGATGTTCATTTGTTTACACGGCGGGCGTGTGTGATGTTTTTTTTTTTTTTTTTTTTTAACTCCGCGCTTTACCTTTTGGTTTTTTAATATATACAGTATTATGGTAATTTTTGGAATAGAGATTTTTTAGAAAACACACATATTTTAAAACAAAAACTTTTTTTTTTTAAAGTTTTAATATTTGTTTGTTTCATATATTTAATAGGCACCTATAATGCTATTTAAGGTATGAAGCTACTTAGATTTGTTTTAGTGCTAATGAAGAACTTTTTTCTATTCGAGAGCTAGAATCAATCCTCTCTGCATCAGAGATTTTTTTTTCCAATTGAAAATATTAAAAATAATTCTTTAAGTTTAAGACCAACCTCATAAAATAAATTTAAAAAAACAATATTCTTCTTCTTTTTTATTATTATTTTTTTCTTCCAATTAAAATATCAATCATACGTGCGGTTGCACTCTGATAGGAAACAAACTACATGTCGTATTACAATAGAATTTACGGTAAAATACGGTGAAATATTGATCAAAAGTAAACATAGTTTGAAATAATGTAGTCTTTATTAAAAATACCATGAATTTTATTTATTGAAGTATTTTAATGTCGTGAGTAATTGCTAATTTTTACGTAACTATTCTAATGAAATTTATTGGCTATTATCCAGTGATACACAACACAATATAAATAAACATGCACCATAGCGCCGGAGCAATACTTCTTTTTAGTATGCAGTAAATTTTATACACGATTTTTTGCAATGTTAGCGGACAATTCAATTATTAAAAAAAAAAAAAAAAAAAAAAAAAAATTATCAAATCCCATCAAAATATCTGAGTTAGTTTTTGTTGTATCTGCTCATATAGTAGTTCTTAATGACTCGTTTATCTTTACATTCTTATTTGATTAAAATTAAACTTTAAAACAGATTTATTTTTAATTACTTACTAGATAATTGGTTAACAATATATTCTTTAAAAAAAAAAAAACTAACATAAACATCTTGTTTTCGGCATCATTTACTTCGTGATAATATAAAGAAACACTTGTTGGGGTTCCAGCAAAAAGTAACAAAGTATCTACACAGAGTTTTGCTGCCACGTGAGTTTATGAGAGGTGTCTTTGTTTGGGGATAATTAAGATGATGAAGAAGAAGAAGAAGCTACTGGACTTGTCGGCCGCGCCTACAGGTGTTAAGTACAAAGGAGTGGCAAAAAAATAGGTGCTAAATATCTTGACTGTTTTAGCTGCTGCTTTAAATGGATTCGTAACGTATTTTATTATAAACTCTAATTGTCTAGTCATCATATATGTACGTTTAATGTAAAAGGTCGAGGTTCAAATCCTGATTGTTTGTTAATTTAATTTACGAGAAAGAGGGAGAGAAATAGAGAGAAAAATACCACACCTTTTTAAGTGGTATAATATAATAATAATATGTAAGTTTTAATGGCTTATAATTAAAGACTTGCCGCTATTTGGGGAAAGAAAAACGCATTTCACCTTATTTTACCTAGGTTTTGATTGATTAATTAAACATTTCATTAATATATTCACAATTAACCTTAACTCTTTTTTTTGTACTTATAATATTCTCTCTCTCTCTCTCTCTCTCTCTCTCTCTCTCTCTCTCTCTCTCTCTCTACTTCAGTGTTACGTTGTTTATCAGTATTTTTCCCTACAAATTTCTACTTTAGAATTATAAAGCATTAGTTCTCATGTGTAGATTTCTTTTCCATACAAACGAATTACGTAATAAATGCCTGTTGGCAGCAATATATATTTGTACAGAAAAAAAAACTATAAAAAATTTAACGTAATTGTAATTGTCCACGCAATACATGTCGTATAAATGAGTGTTTAAATTTGTAATTGACAAGTACAAATGAGTTGCTTATGCACAGTGTGAAATATGACAATAAAATTTTACTCATACGCAGTTATATATACATCAGTGTATATAATATATTTATATATAAAGTGTATATAACATGAAAATTTTACGCCTAATGTTGATATTATAGCATGAAATTGAGCTTGCACACCAATCTTTTAGCGATTTGTCTTTTTAATATATCATTAAATTTTTTGTCAACCTTTTTTAGTTGAGTGTTCATTCACATTCGCAGAAAAAAAAAGTGCTAATATATTGGGCTAAGATATTACACTTAATAGTACAGTATAAGAAAAATTAAAATCAGAATCGGAAATACGATATTTATTAATAAATACGTTTATTGATATTCATATTTTTATGACATTAAATAGTTTACCAAATCCGTATTTACTTATTTGACCTAAGACAATGAAGGCCTAGTATTATAACATTTAAAAATACGTATATATCTTCTGAAAAATTACGAAAGTTGCAAAACATTGCAATTTTTCTAGCACGTGTACGTCCTTTTACCACCTCCAGCATTACTTATGCTTTGGAATGTTTATTATTATTTATTTATTTATACATAGTATATTATTCTGTACTATATACTTACATCAAAAGGTAAATAATCCAGTAAGAAAATCTTTCAAAGAGACATAATTAAAATTATTATTATTTTATAAATTGATGTAATCTATAAAGACTACTTACCGCCAAAGCTTGCCTAAAGTTTTGCTTAATTCTGCGTTATGCAATTGTGGGTATTGGTCTGCGAGACGTCTTCTTGCAGCTTGTGCCCATACCATGAACGCATTCATAGGTCTCTTGACGTGTGCTTGTCTCTTGCTTGCCGCTGCCGCTCGCTGAGTCACTGGCAATAAGGTCCAGTCGTACCCTACGTTCAGAAACATTCAAGCATCATTTATTATTACAAGGTTGGTAATTAACATTGAGGTCGATATACTCCATTTGCATACGAGGAAAAAAATAAAAACAATCTGAGTTAATATTTACTTTGTATGCTTCATGGAGAACTTTTTTTTTATGCCACTAAAGGACTGAAATTGTCATTTTGTACATAATGAGAGAAAAACTATGTAGCACAGTATATTTTCTATGAGTTGTGGCACAGAAAAAAGTTACATACAATTAAATTGTTATAATGTTGCAAATAAAAGACATAAAAATTAAAATATAGTTGATATAGTTAAATAAATTAGCATTGTTAAAAATATGCTATAGGAATCATAAATCTTTTGAAATGGTCTCTTTGTATCCTGGAAAATATAATATATTCAAATTCTATATTTGCAAATAGAGAAAGAACTTTTTTTTTAATTCCCAGTATTTAAAGCTAAATGTCTTTCAAATATATAATAAAAAAATTAAGCAAACATATTTAATGACTTGAAAAAATTTCACTAGTAAATTTCAGTAAAAACTATTACAAATTGTTTACATTTAACTGTTGAAATAATAATAATAATAAAAAAAATCTTATGACTTTTATTTCCGGATATTTCAATTCACATTAATGGTGAGTTATTTTTAAAATAAGTGAAAATATGTTGTACATATTTATATAATACAGAAAAAACCACATATGTTATTTAAAAAATATTATTATTATAATTTAGTTACATATAGGCAAATATTTAGTAGTTTAATTGGTGATGAGTTTATCTTTCAGTAAAAGTCTATTAAAAACTGGAGTGTTGAGTTGTCGACGGACATGTAAGAAGAAGAAGAAGAAAAAATATATAGAAAAATTAAGATCGTATGCGGCGCCGTGTTTATAGCTGTTCAGAATTTCTTTTCATCCGAAACTCTCGCGAGTGAAGCGACGTATCGCACTACCGAGCATGCACAAAGCAGACCGCCACCACCAAATGAGCAATTAGCGACCTGCTCTCTTACTTTTTTGACGTGATGAGAGCTTAGAGAATTACGAGAAACGCCACGCGCGATATGTCACACGAATTAAAAACTCACCGTCAACTCAGCGACCCACACGAATTTATATATACAGGAAACATCACAAGAAAAAAGAACTTCTTAGTTATTTAAAGTGTCAAACAATTTGTCGTCATGAAAAGAAAAGAGAGAGAGAGAGAGAGAGAGAGAGAGAAGAATGTAATTCCTTTATATTCAAGATACAAGACGTCTTTTTCATCTCTCTTTTACTCTCTTTCTCTCACTAATATACATTCAACTAGATATAAAATGATGAATAGTTTGCAATTTTCATCAATTTCACTCACCATTTGATTTTCTTATGAGAGATTTTAAATCTTGTGTGACATTAAAATTTATTAATTAATTTTTTTTCTATGTATATCTTTTTTTCACATTAACTCATAAGTAAAATTAAACATAATGGATTCTTAAGGTACACTTGTATTTAGTTACTTTAGGTAGCGATAGGTAGTGTTAATTTTGTCGATTTATATGTTTCTTAAAACTTTTCGGATTGTCACTTAATTCAGTTACTGCCCTTCCTCCTTCCGATTATTCACTTTTCTTCTAACCTTTTCTCCTGCATCTATTTTGAATAAGTAATACAACAATGAGGTTAAAAAAATATGTGACTGTCGTACTTTATGTTTATTTTTTAATTATGTTTGTCGGTCTTTATTTTACAAAGTATTAAATTTTCAGAAAATATTAATATTCTAATTATTGCTTTGTTCATCATAAAGTCTTCATAATATAGTTAGTTACTCATTAACAATTTTCTTAATTGCTTTGTATGAATGTTATGCACTGAAATAATAATATTCAATAAATTTAATAATAATATAAAGCTTGATATTTCTTATTTTATTGAGAGACATTTTTATTTGAATACTCCGTGAATACAAAAATAATTACTTGAAATTTCTCACAGCTCAAAGACATTTATTTCTGGCCACGTCATATGGAGCACAGTAAAGCAATATCGGTGATCTGTGCTCTACCTTCCTGTTTTATGTGGAAAAACAAACAACACGCGCGCTATGATTCCTCACTACCTCGGACATTAAACAGCCGCCCAAGCTGTCCGCACCTCACACTCATCTCGATTCAATTGAAAACCGTTATATCGAGTATAAACGCTTCTTTATTTTATAAAAAGTGCACGTTTTTCTAAAGTATTTCTTGATTGACATTCACGTGATATTATTTGTGGGATCATAAAAAAAAAAAAAAAAAAAAAAATTGGTTTAATTTAAACAAAATTTAATATAATTTTATATAAGTATATATTAGTCATAATTTTTATTTGTTTTTATTTAATTTGATTTTACGTAATTTATTTATCCAGGATTTGTTAAAGCTTTATACTACTCCAGAATAATAAGAATTAAATTTAAAGGAAACTCAATTTTCTGAGCTATTTTTTTCTAATTTAATAGAGAATTATAACTAGAACAAAAAACATCATTGTGTAAATTTTATACGTTTTGAAACACCATTTCACAACATTTAAAAGATTTGAAAATACAAGTAGTTTAAATTGAATTAGAAATACAAAAAAATAAGTTACAAAAAAGCAGTTTCAAGAGTTTTAAAGACATAATAATTTTTTATATAAAAGTTTTAATAATACTGAAAAAAATCGCGAGTATTTTTCGCGTTTCTGGGTTATTCTTACGGGGTTTTAGGGGTTCCCTTGAGTACTTAAGTAGGAGGGATAAAATTATTAAATTAGGTAGTTATTTCAATTCAGTATAAATGAAAGCTGATTCTCATTTATGATTTACTTTTAAAACGCAAGTACATAAATTTGTGAAGGTTTGTTCATGTATATCATATCTATATGATTAATGTAAGTAAACGTTGATGAACTCTGATTTTTAATATATTTAGTACAAACGTAGAGAAGGTATTATTTCGCAAAAGCCGCGAGATGTGCGAGCGTGATGCGGAGGAGCATAAGACAGCGCGGCCGCGGCGGCTACAAAGACATAGTTGCTGACGCGATAAATATTTACACCGACCGACAAACTCTTTGCTCACTTCAATGCAACATTCGACATAAACATGAAAAACTGAAAATTAACCAGTTTGCCTAATCAACTAGCTTAACTGAATATTAAGTTGTATACTAATTAATATTTGAAATGGTCGTTTTAAACATTTAAATTAACATGTAAGAATTAAACATTTATCTATATTCTGCTAAAAAAAAAAAAAGAAAAAAAAAAGTGTATTAATTTGAATAATTTGTATTATTTTGTATTATATAGCTTCATTCAAATTTAATAAAAAAAAAGCAAATAAGAAGGTAGGAAAAACAACGAACTACCATGTCTAATAAATAACAAAAGTTCCTAGTGCCCCTGTATGTTTATGCAACTTTGCTAACGTAACCGCTACACAGGTTGCCTACATGGTAGGGACTTTCAAAACCCTTAGTTATGCATCACTTTTTTTTATTATTATTTAAAATAACATTTATGTCTTTTAAAGCTAATTTTTATAATACATAAGAGCGCAATATTTATTTTATGAATCTCTTATTATTTTTCACAATTTTTACATTATTTCTTAAAAATATATTGAAAAATATTTAAATGTGCATCGAATAATTTCTAACACAAGTATTTAACTTCTTTAAAATTTAAAGAAAATTAATTAGGTAAATCTTTTTAATTAATTTAAATTTCATTTCAACATTATAAATTTTCATCATTTTTTTTTAGCGTGAAGAAAGTATCTAGACCAACATGTTTAAACGCAATATGTAATTAATTATTTCTATGCATTAAAAACATTAAATTGTGCATATAGAATATAAATAAATCCGTAATAAAATAATTTCTTTATTATATTTATAATTTAAATATTTCTGTTATAATGATGACTTACCGTCTAATAATTTTCCAACAGCAGCATCTAAAGCTGTAGCTTCTCTTAAATTTCCAGATGAAGGTCCAGCAGTAGAGATATCATCACTTTGACGTAATTGTTGCATATTCGGAATATCAGTTTGTTTAAACATAATTATAATAATTCAACTAACATACTATAATGTTAATACTATGATCCCTAACAGCATACTGTGAACATATTCATTATAAAGATTTAGAGAGAAACGCGGGGTCTTCGGACATCTGCGCATGCGTATTCAACTTATGTAAATAACCATAAAATACTGTATTTTTAAAAAAATGTATATATTTATAATTTTCTTTCTTAAAAATATTTAACAGTAATATTTATACTTATAATTAAGTATGTTAATTTTTACCTCAATATGAAGTTTTTTAAAAGAAGAAGAAAAAAAATAAGGGATTTAAAAAATCAATATTGATTATAATATATTATTTCAGATATTAATATTTGAATAGATTTCATATAGATTACAGTAATAGTTATATAAAATACAATTATGATTAATTCGTATATATTATAGTCAAACAGGTCCTCGTTAAAAGAATTCTTTTACATTAAAAAACATTCAAATGAAGGATGGCATGTCGCACTATGTTTACAAATTTATTTATCAATGAAGGTCTTTGTTTTCATAAGAAAAATTTAGCATTGCCAATTTAGATGTTCTTAGTATTATATATTTAAAAAAAAAAAGTTTATATTAAATTTAAAATAGAAATTCAAGCAAAATTTAACATTAATGTTTTATTTAAATTTAATTAGAATGTTTTGTTTAAATAAAATACTAATTACTCCTGTTTGTTACATTTTAATTATTTAAAAAAATATTGATAAATGTATGTACTTATAGGAGATTTTATAGAAATTAGTGTGAAACATAATATTTATTTAAAACATACCAAGCACATTTTCCGTCGACCGATATATTGATCATCATTTTACATGTTATAGCTTTAAATTTCAATTGTTATATCATATCATATGTGTAAAGTAATTTGATATAGATAGAGGAAATAACTAGAATTGTTTTAGGATAAAATAGTTTTAGGCGTAGAACACCTTGAAGAAAAAACTTGTCTAATATCCTAACATATCCTAAATATCAACGTTAATTTGACCGGAGTCATTGATTTCTAATTTATTTTCCATTTACGAAATGGCAGATGCGGGTTTATGACGTCACAGCTCGCTTGTTTACGCGCGCGTGGACCAGTGAGCTGTGACGTCATAAACCCGCATCTGCCATTTCGTAAATGGAAAATAAATTAATCAAATAAATAGGAATCAATGACTCCGGCCAAATCAACGTTGATATTTAGGTATGTTAGGATATTAATGCAAGTTTTTTTTGTTCAAGGTGTTCTGCGCCCTTTTCTATTAAAAAAAAGTAATTTTATGCACGGACAAAAACAGTTACGTAATAATTATGCTAGCTCATTTTCAGCAACATTTGTTCAATACAGCATAATCTATGTTATACTGCATAATTACTATGTTACATATAGCATAAATAGTATGTTGTAAAGCATAATTACTAATTTTATTCTAATTTAGCATCACTTATGCTATAATAACATAAATGCAGCATGCAGCATAAGTTACATAATTTATTCTTTCTGTGTGAAATGAAGTTTTTCTGAATTTTAAATCCAAATACACACTAAAGTTTTTAAAGATTTACTATTTACCACCTATTTTCCCCCCTTTGTCGTTTTTAGGCTTAAAAAAATTATTTGTATTTGATTCAATTTATTATACAAAAATTGCTATTGATTTATCTGATACAGTATGTTGTTACATAGTGCTAAGATGATTAATTGCTTGTTATAGTGAAATGATTTAAGTTTTGTTATTAAAAAGTTATAAAAATTAAAGAAATTAAAATAATAAAATTTAACATTACTGTATACGTTTTTATATTGAAACTTCTTATTTTTGCGACATATTATATAATACATTAGAGGAATCATGGCTGGGTTGTAAGGTGTACCGCCACCCAAGCTGTGTCGGCGGAAATTCTTGCAGTTGGGGTGCTAGAGAGCGGCATGTTTGAAGTGGACCAAACTGAGCGGGTGGTCTGGTCTCTCATATCGGGAAAAGTTCCGGATCACCTGAAACACATGCGTTAAGTCCTCCCTTTCACATTCATTCTCATTTAGGACCCTCTTAATACACTAGTTGCCATTATGAACTGTATATATAATCTACAATTATTTTTTATTGCTTTCTCATTTTTTTATTCCTGCTTATAATATTATTTATAAAAAAAGAGCTTGATTTTGAATCTTATACGTATGTATTTTTTCAATATATAATTTTTTTTAAGTTCCTAGAACAATATGATACTGTAATTTATATTATGTCATTGGTCATTGCCAATATATTTTCTTGTTGTATTAATTACAAGCTATATAATCAATATAAAACTTAGTGAGCGATTGATAAGTAATTGATAGAGCAATTGATGGTAGAGCAATTGATAATTGAAATACTTGCATTTTTAATTTATAAAAAAATGAGATAATATTATAATGCTTTGAAATGAGTTTTCCTTTTCTTTCACTGTCTAAAACAGAAATCTCGACTCTGAATTGCACTAGTTGTTAAAAATTACTCATTCAAAATATTTCCACTAATATATATAAAAAAAGACTCTTCAAAAGAATGTCATTCATATGTATCTAGTCTACTCTCAGACATTATCATTAAAACCATTTGTAACCCATTTCTGGTGTATATATATAAAAGAGTGCCGCGTGTTGGATAGAGAGGGTGGAAATTGAGAAGTTCCTCTGTGTCTGGGCGGCTCGTCTGACGTCGCGGATCACGTGCCACGTGACGACACCACGTGCTGAACCTGCTTGCAATTTGTTGACACTCTCACCTCGACACTTTATCAACATGTTATTGCCTCAAGTATTTTCATAGAAACAAAATGACAACTCAAAGCTCAATTAAGAATTGGAAAATATTTCACCAATTTAACAATAATAATTTTAATAATAATAAAATATTTTGTCAAGTTCTCAATATACAATTCAACATTCTGCAAAACATTTAAACAGAAAATTTAGAAGAAGAAAAATCAATTAAATGTATCTTTGATTATCCGATTTGCTTCTCTATTCTCAAATGATCAGTCTTGGGTTCAATACCCAAAATTTCTTTAACGATAATGATACTATATTCTAGCACCACACTATAACGATATCGTTACTTTTAAAAATGTCACCCACGATAACACGATACTATAACGATAACTATAGTTTTTCGATAACGGTAACTATAAATCATGATGCAATTTTTTATTGAAATAAAATATTTTGCTTTATGACTGTACTATACCTAAAATGATGAACCGCCTCATTTATATATACTTTTTAAATATTTGGTAATATTTTCTTATTTTCTGCGCACTTTTCTTACTTTTGTGTGTATTTTTTCTTATTTTTGGAGCAAAAAGTATCGTTGTAGATGCGACGATAATAACGTCAATTTTTGTTAATTTATATAACGATAACTTTTATAAAACTATTAATCTATAACGTATCGATAATCGAATATAGTAATAGTTTCGTTATCGTATTTACGATAATCGAACCCAAGACTGCAAATGATGAATATAGTAGTATACGTTTAAAATAGTAAAGAGGAATTCGACTAATTTAAATTACTGAAAAGTGTATAAAATCCTTCGAGATTCCCTCTCTCTCTCTTTCTCTCTCTGGCTCTCTTGTTTTTCTTTAAAAAAAATTAAAATGAAGTATGTCTGCAGCAAAAATTTATTATTTTCAAGTGTTTTTTTGCCCTAAGTAAAGAATAGTTTAAAAAATTGTTATCTGTTCTTAAAAATTAGCTTTTATTTTTGTATTAATCTTTATCTTCCCCATAATACATAATTTATATCGCGACGACGACAAAAATTTATGTATTAGTAATCTGATTTGAGTTTCACGACAAGTTAAATTCTAAAAATATCATATTTTACCCAAGTTTTTTAGAATAAAAAAAATTAAGCAACAGCAGAGAGAGAGAGAGAGAGAGAGAGAGAGAGAGAGAGAGAGAGAGAGAGAGAGAGAGATGAGAAATAATGATCTAAAATAACGATATTCGTACGTCAAAGTTTTTTTTATATGTATTATTATTATTAATTTATCTTTTAAACAATAAATGTAGCGCTAATTTTATCATTAAAACTTATCTATAGTCATAAATGTGGCAGTGGATGAAAATAAATTTTGAAGACTCATGCATGCTGGTGATGATTAAGAATTGTCACTAATTAAATGTTTGGTCGCGAGTGAGCGAGGAGAGAGAGTTTTAGTGATTTATTTTGTACGTCGTGCGACACACAAATAACAAGATAATGAAACATAATTAGAACACATCTTGATCAACCAGGTAGGATTCTTGCCAGACTTACCTACCTACCTCTTTTCCTATGTCTAATGTTCACGTTTTTATTATTTTTTTTTTTTCTTGATGGGCAACTTTTACTTTTACGATTTTTTTTTTAACTTTGATTTTCTCACAGTCTGTTGTAGCTTACGATTTCGTGTAACATTATTGCCTTAAATTAAGATTTTTATTAGTAATTAAAGGAATTTGCATTTAAATGATGAAAATAAGGTTAAAAAGTAAAAAAAAAAAAAGATACAAAGTTTATTGTAGATTGCAATTTAATTTTTGCAGACGTTATACACTTGAAACTTTAAAATACAGATCCAAAATAAATAATAATACAGTATATATATTTATAAATAAATATAAATAATAAATATAATAAATATAAAATTTTGTTATATAGGTTTTTAAATTAATCGGCATTATTAAAGTATTAATTGAAAAGCTATGTATGAAACATAAAATATTATACAATTATTTTGATAGTTTTTAATTTGGGTTCGTCGATTTTTAATTTTGTTCAGAAGAATCTAATTAAGTTACTCTTGAATCACGATTCTGTTTTCCAATCCTTGTACCACAGGACTCTGTTTCTTGATGTACTTGGAGAAAACTTCCACATCCAGTGGTCCTGAAATAGTTGTTCTTTTATTACTATATATATGATATTAATTATTATATACATGTCAATAGCACCCAGAGTGTCTTTTTATGATTTCTAGTAGGCATAATGCAAAAAGGACACTTAGCTTTGTGTAGTGTAATTTCACGATGCTAATTTTTTTAAATATGTTTGAGATATTTTGACTTGCAAAAGGGAGTTAGTGAGAAATATAAATTCCCATGCCAACAATATTAACAATGTGCTAGCAGATGACTCTGTGTTCCTGTCTCAATTTAAAATGCTTTTTAATGAAGAAATGAAGCATTATATAACTCGAGTTAGAATGTTTGTTTCTTGAAGCTTATATTTGTATTATGTTGCTTACTGAACTTCAAAGCTTTTGTTTTCCTAAATTTGAAATCAATTGGATGCAAAATTATTTGCAACCAAATTGATTGAAATCCAGGAAAACAAAGGCTCAGTAGACTACAGTTATTAGTTTCGAGAGAAAAAAAAATCTAGCTCGCTTCATTCTTCCATTAGTAAGCGTATTTAATTGAGTCATGAACACAGAGTTGTCTACATTGTCGACTATATAGCATATTGTTAGTATTGTCATGCTCTTTTTTTATATATAAATTTTTTACTGTCCCTTTTTTTAAGTCTTCTATTGCAGTATATATAATTATACGTACTATCGGCATACGCTTCCTACTGTTACCGGCATTAGGATTTTTAAATTTCACTCATTTTAGGGCTTTAATTTTTTTTTTTTTTTTAAAAGATTGCATTTACTATAATTTATCTTTCTCTTAAAAACTTAAAAGCCCTGCCCTAATATGAGTTAAAAGTATTAAAAAAATGCATGCAACTGTTTTGAAAATAGCGTCATGCCGATAAATAATGCAATTATTACCATAATCGAA
Organism: Ecdyonurus torrentis; assembly: GCA_949318235.1. Classification (NCBI taxonomy): domain Eukaryota; kingdom Metazoa; phylum Arthropoda; class Insecta; order Ephemeroptera; family Heptageniidae; genus Ecdyonurus; species Ecdyonurus torrentis. The sequence goes on along the minus strand of OX439132.1, from coordinate 17,317,131 downwards.
AATAAAATAGTGGTTAAATGCTCTCTTAATATCTTATTTTTATATACCATTGATATGCTGTATAAAATATAAGTATACAAATTTAAATTTACCCATTTGCTTATTCCTTCCTCGTTGAGGAATCATGTTGAAGCCACTGCCTCCGTTACTGAGGAAGGAAGGCATGGCTACAGAGTACCATTCCTCCAGGTTAACACGGTGGTAAGTGGGAATACGACATCGAGAACAACGTAACATCAGGTTGGTCAGGCGGAAACCTTCAGCATTGCTCATGTTGTATGATGCTTGAATTCCTATCATTATAGAGATTAAATTATTTAATATGTCACTTAATTATTTACTTATTTATTACAAATAAAATATAATTTTAACACCCACTTACTATAAAACTCCTTTCTCTAAATTTATATTTCATGTTAATCTATACGTTTGTGCGAATAAACTTTGAACTTTATGGCATGAGAACTGATCCATAACTAAAAATATTTGCCAATTAAAAATGTGAATACAATCTTAATGACTGATATAACGAACATTAATTATAACAAGTAAAATGAGTTCCAAGAAAATTGGAATAATTAAATAAAAATAGATAATATTATATAAAAAATAATTGTTCTTAACTTTTTGGAATAATAGAAATAAAAAATGTCAATATAATTATGTCTATGAAAAAAGAAATTGTTTGATAAAATTGATCTCCTTACCGGAGACTTGCATACATCCTCTGCCTTTTGTGAAATCTCGATAACTTCGAGCTCTCTTTGAGGCTGAAAACTCTAGAATTTCCATGATATCTTTGCCTTGCAGTTCAATAACGTCAATTGTGTTCTGGAACGGTTGAGAGGTCACCAGGTGGTTGTAAGTGATATCTGAAGAAATAATAAATTAAAGTGTAAACTTTAGTAAATGGGTCTTAACTTTATAGTAAAATAAACGTTTCTTTATATCATTCTTACTTGGTGTCTCTCCGATAGACGATCTCAGTCCACCAGGATTAATGAAAGCGATAGCTGCTGCTGTCCAGTGACCAGTACCATCAACATTAACATGCTACAAAATATGCAACTAAATTAAATACATGAATAAATAAATACATATAAATTTAGACTAAAAATGGAACTAAATAGATGCAATTATGTGAATATAAATTAAATAAATTTCATAACAAACCATGTGAACCATTGCGTCGGTGAGAAGATTCCCCAAATTACACTCTCCAGTATAACACGTGGAATGTTGCAACAGTACCGCACTTGTGCCAATTGTTTTATCTCCTTGTATATTAGCCTCATCCACCCAAGGTTTCAGAGCCAATTTGATCTCTGCATCTTCTTTCACGGTATTATCTAATATCATGGGATTACCTGACCAGGAAACAACTTGTCCTGAGCTATTGAACTTCAGGTTAAGCACACCCAAATATTTAGTGTAAGCGTATGCTTGGACAATGAGGACTTTGTGACCACTGGCTTGTGTCACCACTGTAGGGTATTCACCTGCGGGGATTTCAACTGAAGGTGGAGAACCTAAATAATTAAAAAAAATAAGTAAATCAATCAATCTATCAATCAATCAATCAATCAATCAATCAATCAATCAATCAATCAATCAATCAATCAACGAACGAACGAAAAAAAGAGAGTAAATGGAGCCAGATAGCATTTGTTTCTAATTTTCAAATATTTTCATAACATAATATCCATTGACATAATATCCAATAATATAAATATATCATTAGATATTCACATAATTATTGTTGGTTTGTGTAAAAATGACATCACAACACTGATATTATGTTGCAACGTCATAATTGGAGGTATACAGTTGAGTGGTATGCATGTATGCACCTGTGTATAGGAAGGAGTGTGAATGTGCTCCCACAATGACGTCAATCTCGGGCACCTCGAGTGCCAAACGTTGGTCTACGTCGTATCCACTATGGCTCAGCAAAATGATGATGTCAACGCCTTTTTCTCGAAGTCGTGCTGCCTCCGCACTAACTGGGCCTTTCTCTTCAGTGAAAATAAGTTTGCCTGATCTGGACATCTCCTGAGGCATTCAACAAAAATCTAATATGTAATCTTTATTTCATTAATAACAAAAGCAAGATTGTTAATTTTTCATCATCATTACGTATACTCTATAACTTACGTTTGTAAATTTTGTTATACAACCAATGATTCCAATTTTACGACCTCCTCTTTCAATAATGATTGAAGGTTTAAATTTTCCCTGCATTGCGGGTTCCTGGCTTGCATTCATATTAGCAGCAAGAACTGGAAACTTGAGGCCCGTAATGAAAGGTAATGCTCCCTCGATACCGTCGTCAAACTCGTGGTTACCTAAGCCCTGCAGTGGAAAAGATGAACATAATTATCAGGATCTTTTAAATATTTAATTTTTATAATTTTACATGCTATAAAAGATTAGTGACATTTCTGCTTTTAGCCTAATTTTATCTCATATAAAAGTATATTTTTTAGGTTTTATCACACAAATTTGCAAATTCTTCTTGTATATCATATTATCAATGAAATTTTTTATTTTGTTGAGAAGATCGATGTAACTTTTACAAAAAAGCTTTAATTAAATTTGAAAACTGTTTATTTATTTACAATCTTCTACCAGCAAAAACATGAATAGCAATACAATCAATGATACAATGCAAATTAATAATGATTAGTGTATTAATATTTTGATAAGAGAAAACAAACTATGACCTTTGAAGTTGACATTGAGAATGATTCAATAAAACAATGATTTCTAAAATCTTGCTAAAACAGTTTTAAGTTCTATAAAAAAAATAGTGCGTGCAAATCCGTCAGTCTCAATTTTGGAAACTAAAATAGAAAATAAAATTTCTTAACAACTATATATACAAGCAAAATATTCATAATTAGTGTTTAAGTGTTATTATTATTATATGATATTTTTTTTCTCTCCTATGTATATTTTTTTTCTCTACTTTGTCTCCGGTTATTTTAAAGTGAATCTAAACAGTTTTCTTATTTACCAGGTTTTTTTTTTCTATTTGAGCTAATTTATGTATTCGTGTAGGTTTATGTTATATTAAATCACATATTTATCGGCATATGTTATTGAAAAAAATGGATAGTCATTATAGTATAACCAGAGGGGGAAATCAGTATATCATGTGCTCTTTTAATTATATGCAGATTTTCTCGATCTTATTATATTGAATATAAGCAAATATATTTTAGACATTATTTCGTATCTCATTTTTCATATTATATTTATTTCACAAAGCTCTGCCACTTATCTACATTGCTGCTATTTTTCGTATTGTGGTTTATGTTACTTTTTCTATATTTTCGGCTTAAAATGTGTATTTTTTATGTGTTCATTTATGGTCAAGGTTTTGTAAAATAGGGTTGTCAAGCCCTCACAACGCCTTAATAAATATACTATTATTATTATAGTACATAGTCAAGAGCGATATTAATCATTATTACTTTTATGTACTTTATTATTCTGTATATAAAAACCGCACACATTATAATATTTAAAAGTACAAATCATAAACAGTGAAGGCTAAATTTAAAACAATAGTAAAGAGATGTCATCGTCTAGTGACGGTGACTATTGTCAGCGGAAAATATGTTTTCTTTTTTGTCATCGTGTATCTTTACGACTTGCGTAATATACTTACGGTGGCATCAAATGGAATTTGGTTCATGAACTGCAGGGTGATGTTCCACTTGAAGAGAGAGTAGAGAAGAGTGCCCTGGTAGTTATCCCCAGCATTGAGGACCAGAGGATTGGGCAACTTCTCTCGCAGCTCACGGATTGCGGTAACCACACGTGCAATACCCCCATAGCAGAGACCTGGGATTGTAGTTAATACAGGATAGCAATAAGGAAGACTAATTAAAAAAAAACTCATATTCTAAAAGAGGATATAGTATTGTATCGATTGATAAACGAATTTTTAATTTTTTGTATCATTAAGTATTTTTAATTAATTTTTGAAAATCGAAAAATGACGTCACGCATGTAAGCATATATAGGCAAAAGTTGCCGCCTGTCACGTCATTTAACGACTCTCAAAAATTAATGAAAAATACTTAATGAACTCTAAAATTATAAATTCACATATCTATCGATTCAGGACAATGTTCTCTTTTAGAATATAATATGCAATAAAATTGTACCTTCTACATTTTTTTAGCATTCCTTATTATTAAAATATTATTATATCAGTCCTGTATTAATTGTTAATAAATGTGATAGTTTAAATGTTGAAATATTTTATCTTCTAGCTATATAACTAAGTTTTAATCACATATAGTTTAATTATTTCTATAATAAATAATATAATTGAAATATTGATATTAATTATTTGCTCTACTTAATTGTTACCTTAATTAAAAGTTAACTGTTTTATATTTAATGTTTTGTTTTGTTTTATCTATAAAAACCTAACATTAATTGTGCGTGAATATCAATGAACATTATCACTTTTGGGTAAAAATTAGAACATGAAATAAAAAAAAAAGAGCAGTGACAATGCATGTCATGCATTGTCAATAACAAGTTTTAAACAATATTATTACAACATAGCTATCAAATATATGTCAGTGATAAAGGAAAAAAAAATCAAATTTGCACAATTTAAATCATAACAATTGTTTAAAAACTCTAATATTGTAATTTTATTGAGAGAGAGAGGGAGAGAGAGAGAGAGAGAGAGAAGCTCAAAAATTTATTAATTATGACGCCGCGTCTTCAAAAGACTAAACCTGGTGGGTTGCAGCAGTGGAAAAAAAAAGAGAAAAATATGATCGTTATTATTATTACCATTATAAAAATACATGGTAGATTATGTTGCTACTTTTAAATATAAAATTATTTTTAATATATATCTATAAATAATTTTGTTTAATATTACTTATTCAATTTACTATATATGTATATGCGTTGTTAAATTAAATTTATTGTGAAATATCCTCTGTCAAGAATATTATATCCGAGTGGGTGTTTATACCTTTTGTGGCCTCTATTAAATATAAAAATCATATATTATTATTATTTGAAATACTTAATTCTTTATAAAATTACACACTTCTCTGATAAAAAAATAAGTTATTTGATAATAATGACATGATAAATTTATCAATATATATTTATTTATTTATTTTTGTTATAAGTGCAACAAAATTTCTGACTTTTAAACTCACTATAATATTGAAATGCAATATTTAATATGAGAAATATAGGGCCAAATTAAATAATAATAATAATAATAAAGTATATTTAAGTATATTTTTGTATTGACATGAATGTGTAATTTTAATTGCGTCTATAAACAATAAATATTCAAATTAAAATAAATAATATATATTATGTCATCTCATAAAATAAAAGATTCTTACCTTCCTCATTTCGTTGTTTACTGCAAGGTCCAGTCCATACACTAACTGGTTCAAATTTAGCATGAAAATCATTTAAATGAATAATTGATAAATCAAATAAATTCTCATCTGCTATTGAAATATGTATTAACGATAAAAAAAGTAAGACGTAGATTTTCATATTTCTTCTAGACTATAATATCTTTAGTAGTCAAACAAATGAGTATAGAGATATGAAGATGTTGTTAGCACTTAGAAAACTAACAAGAATCTAATCTGAGTGTCGAACAATAAGAAACCAGAAAACAACAATCACTTTCTGGTTCTCCCACTCTCTCACAGTGTGTGTCACACTTGTTAACATTAATAAAACTACAATAATATAATAATATTGTAATTTTTTATATATTTTTTAAAAAGTTAAGCAACCGTGAATCCTTTACGTTTTTAAGTTTATAATACATTATGGTAATTATTAAATCATTATAATAATATTTTTGCTAACTTAGTCTCATTATTTATAAAGTCGAGAAATATATGTATACAAAAGAAAGAAAAGGTCAAATGTAAAAGTCATTTGAAGTTTTTGTTGAGGTATAACAAACGGGATATTTGTGATTTCTATTGTTGATGTTTGTATAAAATTGACTTCTTCTTATACTCTTATCTAATTAACTTCATTTTATATGCACAATTAAGTGAATAACGGTTTATTAACAAAGTGCAATATTTGTATCCTATATTCAATTGCATTTTTAATAGTGCAAATTTTGCTCCGCGTAACAGGCCAAAACCCTTTGTTATCCTATAGTATCATGTTTTTATGAATTTTGAATATTAAGCTTACAAAAATTAAATTTAGAAAATTTAAATATCCCACAAAAATAATACTCCATCGGAATAAAACAACTTTTTTGTTTTTGTTTTATTATTATGAAAACAATACATTTTACAAGTGTTATATTTTATTGTTATTTTTAATGCACGATTTCATTCTTAAAAATTTCATTGTGATAAGAGAAAATATTTTTGCAGTCATATAAAGGTCACATACAGTAATTTATGTATTGCTACTTTCCATTGCTCGCCCCTCCTAATGAGCTAACGATGGGGAGTTTGCAAATTTATAAATTTGAAATAAATTTGTTGTATTTTGTTTATTACATTTTGGAAGTATCACAACTGTGTTATAAATAAAAGATAATGATAATTGTCCTTTGCAGGTTAAAAAAAAAAAAAAAAAAAAGCAAACTCAAATTAATATGTATAAGCCTGACGACTGCAGTTTTTTTTTCTTCACAATATTATTAATATTTTTGTTTTAATTATTAATAGCCTTAAATTGAGATAGATAGGTAGATAAATTTAGATAACATAAAGTCAAAAAAATAATGTTATTTTTAATTATTATTTATTATTTTTTATTTATGTTTTAATAATGTTATTATTACTAAAAAAATAACATAATAATTATATAATACTCTGCTATTTAAATGATTTGTATTTCACTGCTATAAATAAATATTGCAGGTTATAGATAAAAGCATAGAGTATTAAACTACATTTTATACTATGAAGGTAAACAAGTAAAACAAACTTTATTTTATGTTTATATTATTATTATTATATTTTTAATTATAATTTATTAACAACAAATATATAGTATAGAATATCATTATATATACAAATTATATACATATCATAATAATTATTATTATACAAAATAAAATTTAATGGACATTTAGTAAAAGAACAAATACAAATATTTATGAGACAAAAATTTTACTGTCTACCGTCTTCTTCTTTCCTGTTCTCGATACATTTTCTCTGAGTGCCATTGTCCATCTCGGACATCTCAATCCAATGCGATTTGTTCTGTCGCACTCGCTCAACCAGGGGCTCAAGCTCATTGGACAGCTCGGCAAATGCCTGTAAAATAAACAATAATTAATTTTTCATGCATAAAACTATAATAAACTTTATTAGGGTATTGTCAAGGTGTGACAGCCCTATTTTATAAAACCTTGACCAGACGGTAACGTAACATGATAATAAGATAACGTGGACAAAAAAGTGATTTTCATTTATTTTATTTTTGGTAATTATAAATAAAAAAAATTAAAACCAAATTTCCATAAAAAATGCAGCCTTTAACAAATTAAAACTATTTTGATTAAGTTCATATTGTAACTGCTATTTCTGTACATCAAATGAAACAATACTATAATAACGATGAGGTTATTAAAACCAATTGAAATATGTATATTAATTTAGAAACAACTGCCTGATTAATTTAAGAATCTGCTTGGGTCAATAAAATGTTCTTATTTCTTTCCTATTAAGTTATTATTTTTAATTTACCTCGTAAATCGGTAGACATATAGAATCTATAAAGCCAACTTGCATCATTGGCAATTGATCCTCTTTTTCCCTGTTCATCATATCCTGCAAGATACAGAAAATTGATTAATTACAGTTTTTTTATTATTAATTTGTTATAACAATTGAGATTGGGTAAATTATCATATATAATATTCAAAATACTCGATTTTTGAATCAAAACGATTAATATTATTGCTCAGTTTTCTTTTTCAACACATAATTATGTTCCACTCAATTAAATAATATTTGCATTGTCACTATACTTACTATGGGTGTAATGTTAAGTTCTTCTCGCTCAATATCTCCTTGTTCAAAGAACTCACTTGTCACTAACTCAGCAACCTAGAAACAAAAAAATCAAATAAGAAAGATTTTAATGATAATATAAGCAAAAAGATTTGATATACGTTTATATTTGCTTTTAAATTTTTGAAAATCATATATGATATTAACTTAAAACTTTTATAGAGAAATAATGTAAATTTGATGTATCCTTCATCAACGTTCTTATTTTTTTTAACTGGATCGGATTAACATTTTTGTTGTATCTTATATAAATTTTGTATTTCTATATTTACAATTTAATTAAATCTACTTTATTGTATTTTTTTTTCACTTACTTTAACTCAATGGAGCTTATCGGTTTAGCGCGCGGGGAGACGCGGGGAAAGCTAAGGGTCCCCTAATTTAACATTACGCTTATAGGAAAAAACACCTTTTTTTTTCTGACATTTTTTTTTTTTTGCAATTTTCTTTTGCAATTTTTGAAAAAACTACTTCACCGATTTTGGAGAAATCTTAATGAGAAATACTAATATTCATACTTTTACGTGTTATAAGCAATATACATTTTCAAGAATTTTTTAAACCGATAACCTCCATTAGTAAATGGACGTGAATTGGGAGATTTGATTTACTAGTGAAGTTATTGGATATACTTACTCGTCTCTCGACCTCCCAGGGTTTGGTGATGGCCGCCAGGTCACACACGGTCATGGTCATCCCACGCAGCAGCTCACGGTGCTCTTCACATGCCCAATTGTACTGCTTTGACCGCACCAGGTTGAAGAACGCTCCACGTTTCCTATAATTAGAGACATTAAAGATTATGTACTATTTAATAACATAATAGTATTCATTGTATTTCAACTGTAAATAAAGTTTGACCGTAATAATATTTCAATTTTTGCTTCATGTAATTTACTAATTTAGATTTAATATAACGTAGCTATATATTACGGAATATAATATTTACGATATGTCGATAATTATTATTTCCAATTGAAGGAAATCATGAAATAAATCAGAATAAAGTATAGAAAAAAAAAAAAAAACTAACTTTTAAGGAACTTTGAAAATTGTTATTTGCATTGTTATTTCTTATTTCTATATTTTTATTTTATTTGAAACTTAGGCTTACGTAAAAAATAAATAAAAACTACTAATGTAATATGTGACCAACATTAAAGTAAAATTAGTAGTTAAGTCATTGATTTCCCTATAAATACCTGAAATATACGGCGAGATCTGTGGATAGAATTGCATCTTCAAGCACCTTGATCACTCTTGAGTATTCTTCATGAGAAAGATTGGCCAAAATCTGGTTTCCCTGTAAATTCAATACATTTTTATTATACCAGTAATAATATAAAGCATAAAAAGTCAGTATATCTAACAAAAAGTTCATAAAGTAAAAGTATTAAGAGCTGTAAATAGATTTTATATTTGGTAAAAAAAAAAAAAATTTGATGTGGCTATTTTTATAAAAGTGTGCCAATCAAAAAGGAAGGAAGCTATTTGAAGTTCTTATAAAAACTGTAGTACTTCTAGAATTTAATAATAATAATACTTTACTGAGGATATGATTATAATAGCATAATTTTAATGCTTTATTCGTTCAAATCTTTTTTACTACCTTAATCATTTAAATTACCATCAAAAAGAAAATATAGTGCAAAATAAAATATAGAAAACGTTCCCAATTTTGAATTCATCATAATCATAACTGTACAGTTATTAAAAACTATATGCTTTAAAAAAAAATGTTTTCTCATTTGACGCATTGCCTAGAAGTTCATTATTAGTACTTACAGGACTACTGAGAATCATGATGCATTGGTCGAAATGATGATGCTCCATTGTTGAGGTAGAGTACAGTTGTGCTAGAGGAGATGATGCTCTGAAATTAAATAACAATTAAAATCCATACTCAAAATGCTGCAAAAAAAAAAAAAAAAAAAAAAAAAAAAAAAAAAAAAAAAAAAAAACTTTATATAGTTTACTTTGACGTTTCGGAGGTAAGAAAGTAAGAACTAAGTAAGAACATAATGTTTTAAATGCCCAAGATTTCATTGCTAACAAATTATATTATCATGAGGTTTAAATTTAAAATATTGTTTAATATTGTGTGCAATACATTTTAGTGATATATATAATAATGCAGTTTAATAATATTATATAATAATGTTTAACATTATTTAAAAGTACTGTATACAATTTAATACAGTAAAAGTTACGATCCAACAGATTAATATTTCAATTAGAGTACAATTATTGAAACGCAGCAGTTGATTTTAACTATAAAAACTGTATATTACATACAATATTTCAAATCATAATATAGCCTATTTTTATACAGTAAATGTAAAAGATTTTTATTTTTATACGTGTAAAAGTAAAAAAAAAAAAATAAAAAATAAAAAAATTATTAGACCCATAATTTTCACACACAATAAAAACATTTTAATAGAGCTATATTTAAATATAATGCCACTTTAAAATAAAAATTTTAATAATATTTTTAAAATAAATGAAATAAATTTTGCCGTTGTTATTATATAAAGTGACGATATTTATCATATTTTTAAGGTTATAAATAGTAGAAATTACGTATTAATTTTTATATTTAAATTATGAACTACATAAAAGTTGGAATAAATATTGTGATTATGCTTAGACAAAAATTAAATTGCTGTCATTTTCTTACTTGATTTGGAAGGAGTTGTTAGTGCCTCTGTGGTCCAGATCATGACAAAGACACCCTATCAACAGCGCCAGACATTCGATATCACCGAATATTTTCCACCACTGGGTCACCTGGAAACATTTAATGAACATCATTAATTATATTTTTCATGATAACCTAAATTGTAAAAACTTGTTTTATGTATTTTTTTCTTAGTTTATTAGTTAACCTTTTCAACGATAGAAATACGCAATCTCTATTGCAAAATCCAACGTATAATAATGTATTTTTGTTATTTCTATCGATTATGGATTAAAGTTTTTTGCAAACAATTTGATAAATTGCAATAAAATATATCAATGAAAAATTATTATAGTTTTCTTATAGGTGAATATTACATAATGAATAAAATATATTTTTCAATGGATATTACTGGCGATTTTTATTTATTATTATTTTGTTATTGACTTAAACACGTAAAAGTGTATCTAATAACCTCCGTTTAAAATTTTCTGACCTCAGCAGTACAGATAGCTTTTTCATAAAACGCCAGTATAAAACACACATTTTTTCACTCCGTCTGTGATTGGTTAGCGTGCTACACACCGGTAACATCCATTAAAATCAACATTCTTAAAATGCAGATTTTCTAACTGAAGGTTAATTTACAATATGCTATTGCTATTATAATATTTAAATACTAGGAAGTTTACACAGCTACTTAATTTCTATGACATCAATTTTGTACATATATATATTATTATATATAAAAATGTATGAGTTACATGCTTACCGTAATGATGGAAAACATCATTTGTGCGACGTTGAATGCGTGTCTCCAGTTATGATACGTGACGTTGCGGTAATTCTTCTTGACTGAAGACAACCACCGGCACAGCACCTCGTAGTCGATGTGGAATCTCTCGATCAGATCCAAGTCCAGGAACATCCGCAGACAAGCCTGTCAAACGTCATAGTAATTATTATTTACTTCGTTACATTATATAGATAACCGGAAAATTACGTTCTATTTTTGATCACTTATATATATAGTGGTATAAGATTTTGGAGTATATAAATTTATAAAATTGCTACAATATTTGTGAATTATATACAATGGTGTATCCCACTTTTCATCCCACTATATGACATAATAGACGTTAAATTTGAAATGGTCACAAAAACGTCTTCGTATAACCATCGTGCTAATATTTTAAAATTAATTGCGTTTTTTACTGCACTTAAAAAAAAAAATCGTTCATGACAGAATTGTGATAATGAAAGTGATTTTTAATATTATGAGGTAAAGATTCAGTAATCAGTATACTGTCATATTATCCAACAGCTTGTAGGTATGTAACATATTGCAAATGTACAATTACGTGACAAAAATACTGTATTAGAGCTTTCATACATATATATATATATATATATATATATATATATATATATATATATATATATATATATATATATATATATATATATATATATATATATATATATATATATATATATATATATATATATATATATATATATCTGCAGTGCCACTGTATACTAAAGGCGTAGAACACGTTGAACAAAAAACTTGTCTAATATCCTATAACATAACTGATATTCAATGTTGATTTAGCCGGTGTCATTTATTTCTATAATTTATTTTTTATTTTCCATTCACAAAAAGGCGGATGCGGACAGTAACATCACACAGATCACCTGATCCACATGCGCGTAAAACAAGTGAGCGGTAACATCATACTTCTTTTTATGAATGGAAAATAAATTAGAAATCAATGATTTCGGCCAATGATTTCGGCCAAATCAACGTTGATATTCAGGTATGTTAAGATATTAGACAATTTTTTGTTCAACGTGTTCTACACGCCTTTTAACGGAAAAACTATAAAATAAATTTGTAGATTATTTAACCCTGTTCATATGGTACAATAATTTCAGCATAATATATGTAATAAATTTTTATTGCGTGTGATGTGTAATCTTTATTTAGAAATCATTTAACTTTCATGCAATCAAATTTATTGAGCACTGCAAAATGTTACCCCGCGTACCGTGGAAAGGTCAATAAACTGTAAACAAATATGATACACCATGCAATTTCTTAAAGAAAAAAAAATGCACAAAAAATTAATTAATAAAAATTGACGTCAATGCAATTTCGTATGACGTCAATTGTTAAGGATTAATGATTTCTCCTCTCACTGGCAATTTCTTATTATAATTTTTTTGTTTAGCGATTTTGTAAATAAACAAAATTTTTAGTAATGTGATATCTCTTTTGAAACATTAAACTTATATATATATAAAAATGGATTCATGGCAATAAGTCTTATCTTCTTTCACAATGTAACTGTGAAATATTACTATTTTAAGAGTTAATTTAAAAATCACTGTTCTTCTTTTCGGCATCAGAAACTAAAATGACTTTGTACTTTTTTTTTACTACGACAAATTCGCAGCACGTTCAATACGTTACGTAATAAACAAAATGTATAGAAAGATCAAGTTTATAAATTGGATTTTTATAGTGATATATATACGTTGATAAAATCTCTATATACATATATTAGAGAGCATCAGTAATACGATTGCCATTGTGTAAACTGAAACTTACTCGTAAAGTATCATCATCAGTCATGTCGATATCATCAAAGGTGAAATCGTGAAGTCTGAGTTTCTGTGCGGAAGGTACTTTGCAAGTCTGCAACAAAGAAGCTGAGTCACTGTGAGTGCCAGGGGTGATCTTGCTTACGTCAGTGTTAAACTAAAGATACGCACTTTAAGTCTTTGGGCCTCCTCCAGAGATGCGGATGCATGGTAACTTAGAACCTCCAAGGTAACGCTCTGCTTTGCCATCGCGACCACGGCTTTCTCGTACCTATAGTTAAATATCAGTTACTATAGAGATGCTTGACAATTTAATTACTCTCTGTATAATAATTTTTATATACCACTTCATCATTTCGATTTGGATTTTCTTTCGTATATCGTTTCCCCAATGCCCTCCAAAACAATCGAAACTTGTTACATTTTACGCAATAAATAATATAAAATTAAATACACTCAAAGATTAATCTTTAAAATATAATTAAGTTTTAAAATTTACAAATTGGTTGCTTTCAAAACTTTTGAAATGGACAGCAAGTGGAATCAATCTTAAAAACATAAAAAGTGTAAATTTTTTTGATATCAATATTTATTTTTACAAAAAGAAAAATAGAAATGTTAAATTAACATTAAATTATGTAAATTACTATAAAATAAGTACTTACATGTGGGTATTGTTTATTCCCATTCCGCAGAATATAGCGAATGCTTCCACGAAGTTCTCATCATTTTTGGTAAATATCAAGTCATCAAACTTATTAACAAGCTAAAAAAAATTGAACATAAAATAAGTATATTAAAAAACAATGAATGAAAATATATTCAATTACCTGTATAACTCCAATAATTTGTCCGCATGAATTTTTGATTGCCATACATAAAATACTTTTATGTCGGAAGTTTGTACCATCATCTACCGATGGATCGAATCTTTCTTCACTGTAAGCGTCAGGTATATTCACAGTCTACATAAAAAAAAACATACACACATATATACATTATAGATTTATTTACATTTTATTCCTTAGTGAGATGAAATGAGAAATGGAAAAATTAATACGAACCTCGCCTGTGGTAGCCACGAATCCTGTCACTCCTATGTTGATTGGAAAACGACTCTCAAAGGGACTGCATGAAGAAAAAAATGTTTACATAGATATTATTATTTTTAATATTAAAATTGATATACTTTTTTAAACATACTGTATACACTTCTTTTTAATAATCTTCATCCAAATGTAAGAGGTAATGATTTAAAATGAGTTTAAAATATAAAAACGCTACATTATATTATAATAACTTTTATAAAAATAAATATATAAATAACTTGAGGTTATGCTGAAATCATTATAAACTATACGGATATACGACTCTATAAAAAAATATATATCAATTATATAAAAATTTGCGTATTTCAGTAAAAAATTGCGTATTTCAGTAAAAAATTACATATTTTTATATAAAATTGTTGTAAAAAATACGCTGATTTTTTTCCCCATCTCTGTACTACAATTCTCTGTTAGATCAATATCTAGCTTGGTTTAAAAAAAAAGAATAAAAAAATGATAAAAACAAACTCAAATATACCTTGTCCGTGAGTCCATATCTTCGCAGTCTGTATCTCCGGCCTCGAAGTCGAAAACTCTGGAGAAACTGCTACCTTTGCACGCCTGATGAAGCAATAACACCTAAAATCAATTTCAAATTAGTTCTTTATTCAGCAACAGAGCAAGTCCACATATACATTGAAATCTATCAACAAGCAAGATCGCACGCACTTTGTATAAAATTTGGAAGCAGTTTTCATAATTTTGTTGGAGGATAGTTAATTTCCGACGTTAAAGATTTAAATCGTAAAGGTTTTTAGCGTCTTTCAAAAAACTTCAAGAATTTAACTAAAATTATTTGGAGACGTCTTTTTGTCATACTATATTCGCATTACCATAAATTTTTAACTATACTTTCTTTGCGTGACTTCTTGAGCTTTGAGTTTTATATTATTTATTTCTTTTAAAATTATTTAGCTTTTGTTTATAGTTTTAATTTTATTTCTGCTTGAAAAAATGGTTATGATTTGAAGTTTGAAATAAAAGTTTATAAATTTTTGGACTTAATGATAAAAAAAAAACTAATATTTGACGTATTTAAAGTTTCTAAAATGTATAACATATATAAATATATATCAAAGTAAAATTTTAAAAGTTATGTGATGTGAATTTATAGACACGTTGTAAATTTCAATAAAAAGCCAATAAGTTACATCATAATCAATTTACGCTTGAATTATTGTATTTAAAGTGAATTTTTTCTCCAATAATAATGATTGAATATACTAAAAATCAGACTCTATAACCAAACGATTTTTGTATATAAAAAATATGTATAAATTTTTTTTTTCTACTTGATTGAATATACGTACATAAACAGTACATATAGTACACGTAATATGTACTTGCCAGTCTAAATTTAATGACAATAATCCAGTAATGACAAATTGATGCTACTTTTTATGTCTGAGAGAGAGAGAGAGAGAGAAAAAAAATCCACATCAATCATTCATTATTTACAATCTATATGGATTATATGCGCAAGTATAAACAAGGACCTTTAAAAAAAAATCAATTCAGAATTAAATCTTTTGTAAAATCGCAGCTGTTACACCCAAAAGTTTCCATTTAAAAACTAAATAAAATATTTTTCCAATGTAATAAATCACAGAATCACAACTTGTTTACACAGTCAAAAATATTACAGTAAAGCTACGAGTATAACGTATAATATTTCAACTATACATTTTCGTGCCTTTTTATTATTTTAGACTTTATT
This sequence comes from Ecdyonurus torrentis, assembly GCA_949318235.1. NCBI lineage: Eukaryota > Metazoa > Arthropoda > Insecta > Ephemeroptera > Heptageniidae > Ecdyonurus > Ecdyonurus torrentis. The sequence continues at coordinate 17,300,955 of OX439132.1, read as the reverse complement.
AAAAGCTATATATTTTTATAACTACAGAGGATGATCCGTTTGAATACAATTTATTTTAAAAGATAAATGATGTGTTTTATTAAAAAAATATTTAAAAATATAAAATGAAAGCATGTCTTAAAAAAATATGTATATATATATATATATATAAAACGAAAACGTTAAAAATTTGTATGATGAATTATTTGAATTACATAACAATTTTTTTGTTTTGTTACAAAAGTAAAAGTTCATCGACTGTGCTATGTAATTTATATATAATAAATTTATGATGCCATTTATATTCCGAGTACGGAAATAAATATAAATAGAACAAAAATATTGCAGATCTTCCGCTGTATATTCACGTAGTCAGTGAACATGTAATATGATATGATGATACTTTATTATATAGTTTTAAATAAAATTACATAGTATGATAGGTTATTTATGCAATTATAATGGATGAATCATATTATATCGTTTAAAATCTATAGTGATATAAACAAATGAAAAGATACGTGTTATAATCTACGTATATAATCAAGGTTACTATTAGATTGACAACCACGTCTTTATCGCAGCAAAAATTGTTTCAAGTGAAATTATCACGAGCGCTCCAAACGTTGCATCTGACACAGTAAACATGGAGTACGTTTATGTTTTCTCTAAAAAACGGAAAAGGAAGTGACCGGAAATGGAAACCATGTGACGGTAAAAGTGGGAGAAAAGTTGGTGCTAGCAGCAAGCTAGGCCTGAGCTACCTCCCACTTTTACCGTCACGTGGTTTCCTCTTCCGGCACTTCCTTTTCCGCATTTTGAGTAAACATAAGTGGTCCCTATGTAGATGGAACGTTTGACGAGCTCGTTATAATTTCACTTGATACCTTTTGACGCGATAGAGACGCAGAATACTCTGTTTATCACATGAAATTAATATTAATTTTTAATTAACTACGTATATTTAATTATTAAATCAAATTTATTGCTATAAATTGAAGATTTATTTTATTTTAATGTCTATAGCTTTTTAATGTGATTGTCTATATGGGTTATGACTTGTTCTACTGTATTTAAATTAAATAATCATTTTATTCATAACGCTGAAAAAAAATTAGAGGGTTTTTACGCCTTATAACATATCTGGCTTATACCTAACCCTAACACGAAAAAAAAGAAAAAAAAATAATAATAGGCATAATAATAATTGACAAGATCTTATTCAATTAAGACATTCATTTTATTTTAAGATTAAAAATGCATCTGATATATCGAAATAGATATAAAAACACTAGGAGAAAAAAAAGGACTGTCTGGAAATTACCATCAAGAAGAAAAAAAATCTTTGCACAAATATATTAATTTTTTTTTACCTGAACTCTCTGGCATTGAATGAGTGACTGTGTGTGCGTCAATATTCGATAAACCATGTGTTCAATCGTGCTCTGTTCCTCGAAGATCATACGAGCTAAATCAAGAAGTACCTGCATAGAAAAAAAAAAATTAATAAATTATCAAACACTCATACGTACGTTTTTGTATGTGTATAAAAAATGACAAGGAAACATTGTGATATACAGCAGCAGCGCCTAAAGCTATTATCATCATTATACATTTGACGTCAGTGTCTTAGGTATTTATTATTATTATTATTATTAATTTAAATGTTGATGCTCTATCTATCTACTTTCTTAAAAATAAAAACTATTTATATTTGTACATCAATATTTTTTTATACCAATACGTAATATGCGACCATAAAAATAAAGTATAGTTTATATTTAAAATGTTATAAAACAAATAGAAAAATAAAATCATTAATGTATAGCTTTTTTTTTACTCGTTTTCTTCTTCTTTTTTTTTTTTTTTTTCTTCTTTTTTTTTTACAAAAAAAATTTTTAATTAAGAAACTTTCGAGCTATATTTTAATTTGATTTAATTTAAATTCTTAACAGAATTATTAACTCTTATAGAATTTGTCATTTCCCTACTTTTTCCTTATTGAATTACATAGTAGATTAGTTATATAAAAATTAAAATTTGTCAGTATATTAGCTTCATAGATAAAAGATAAAAAAAATTGATCCAATAGGGATTACTAAATCATAAAAGTTTCAAGGGAAAAAAATTGACGTTATCAATAAAAAAAAGCACACGTCTAAATAAGTTTTATGTGAAAGAAAACTAATTTCTGGTTTTATAATTTTTTTTTACTTCATTTAAACTTTGATAAATAAAACCTCAAATTTGTACACTTTTTTTTTATATAATATTACACGTAAGATAAAGTATGAAACCATAAAAAATTAAGAGATTAAATTTTCTAAATTTCACATGTTTTTTTGTTTGTTTTTTTCATTCTAAAGTTCTAAGGCACTAAAGAAACTGGTGTTACCACAGGTGCAAATTAACTTTATAAAGTATTTTTCTTTCAATATTTCGTATAACTTTTATATAATATATAAAAAAGTTAAATAAAAAAAAATGTCTTAAGTGTCAAATAAGAAACAGCTCATAAATAACAAAAATAAAAATTACGTGCCTGATTTCTTTTCACTTCCAGTTGACTTGTTTCATAAAGTTGTGCGTTTCTCAAACCAATACCACAAAATTGCAGATAACTGGCGAATATTTTCTGATCATTGGCCGTGAAACAAGAATCCCCATGCTTATTTATGACCTATAAGAAAAGACAGAAAGAAAAAGTATTATTGTATATCAAAGATACGAGACATAATATTATGAATAAATAAAAAAAAATTTGTGCTTTGTATCTATGGTCAAGAATGTATTATTCAAAGAGAAGAAATGTCACGAACAAACACTTCTTGAATATTATATTGTATAACTTATTCATTTAACAACAAAATTACACATAAAATTATAGATATTTCTATTATCAATTTCTAACGTGTCCCATACTAATGAGTAATGAATTCAAAAATAATAAGATACGTTTTAAACAAAAAGGTCTGATACTGGAAGTTACTGGTGTTACGTGCTTGCCAATCACAGGCGGATCTTTAGGTTTTTTTATTTTTATTTTTATTTTTTTTTGAAAATTTATAACTGCACCGAGGCCAAAAAAAAAATTAAACGAGGAATATTCAATGTTTCTTTGATGAAAAAAAAAGTGTTATACATTTTAATTATATAGATAAGATGGGCAAAATTAAAATATAACATTTTTTTTACCTGGGCAACACCAATCACTTCTCCGTTGCAGTCTTTTATGGGCATGCACAAGAGCGTTCTTGTTCTGTATCCTGTCATCAAGTCTATGTCATGGTTAAATCTATTGTCCTGGAATCAGAATTGAAAATTTACATGTAATAAGGAGGGAGGGAGGGAGGGAGAGAGAGAGAGAGAGAGAGAGAGAGAGAGAGAGAGAGAGAGAGAGAGAGAGATGTGCTTTTTAACAAAATATTCAAGCGGAATCACATACATGCTGTATAAAAATATTAAACATGATACTTCGTATTTTGATACACACAACGCAACTCTAAAATACAAAAATATATATATTTATATAATATATATAGGTAAAAGGACCACCCACGTTATTGGCATTAGTATTCATAATTTAAGCTCTAAAAATTTGTTAGAATTTTTAATGCAAAGTATGATTTCTATCAATAAAATTTGCCACTCCTAATACTAATATTATGCAAAAGACGTAGTATAATAATACGATGTTCATTATAAAATATCAAAAACAACCGACCAAATCAGGGTTAGTAAATCCTGCGACCAAATATATTTACAATAAGGTAGCTATTAGATTTTATTACTGAATATTAAATATATATATATATATAAAAGAAGAAGAAGTAAAGAAATAATTGCAGTAAAAAAGAAAGGATTACAGAATATTGGTCCTTTTTTATTACTAAATTTTTATTTTTAAATTCTTTTGTTTAATAATTTTTTTTTCTTCCGATTAAAATCAAATAAGTTCTTTAATAAACAAACATCAATAAGAAATAATGCATACCATACTATATTGTATACACGTAGTAGAGAGAGAGAGAGAGAGAGAGAGAGAGAGAGAGAGAGAGAGAGAGAGAGAGAGAGAGAGAGAGAGAGAGAGAGAGAGAGGATAATTCTCACAATAGAAGACGGAATTTCAAGACAGTATGTACTATGTACAGGACTTCCCTATTAGAAATACACAAGGATATGCAAATTTACAAGAAGTTAAGTGACGTGAGTGCAATCATCTATTACATTTGACAGACAAAACTAAATCAAACTAGGAAGTCTTGCCTCTACAAAAATTATAAAATTACATAAACAACACAAAAAGCTAACGTTCAGTTTCCACTTCATGATTTTTTTTTTTTTTTTTTTCATTCTGCTGTATGATTTTTTTTAAATTCTTTTCTTTATGCAACTCGTAAATGAAAAATAAGTAAATAAGTATACAAATCAATAAATACCTTGTACGCATCAGGTATGTTTACAGGCTCTCCACTTTCAGCAACAAATCCAACAATTCCATGACCCCATGGAATACGTATTTCTTCTTTTTTCTCCATTTCTTCTAATGTTGAAAGTGAACATACATCAAATAATTTTGATACTAAACACCTTCCAGTTGCACTATTATTACATCTTTCTCCTTGTACTAAAAATAATGAACCTCTATCAGCACGTAATAATGTACTAACATTTTGTAATATTTTATGACATAAACTTCTAACATCTAATTCATTACATATATCTTTAACTAATTCAAATATAAGTTCTTTTTCATCTAAATGTCTTAAATCAGTTCTTGATCTTCTTTGACTTGGTACAACATTACCATGACATATTGAATTATTTTGTAATGTTATTGAACCACTATGAAGATGAGTTGTATTATTAATAACACTAATAGTTTTACAAGATGTAGTTGTAGTTCCTTCTGCACTTGGACTTAAGAATGTTGGTGTACCATCAATTGTATTTACAATAGGTTTAAGTAGACCTCCTCTTTCAAATTCATGTGCTGAGATTTTTCTTACTGGTGTAGTTGCACCAGAACCGCCTCGAGATGAACCAGTAGGTTGTGTAGGAGAATCTGCTGTGTTTTGATTCATTCCAGATGAAGGAGTGGCATGGGATACAAGCCAAGAATCTACAACTTGTCTTGTTGCTTTCCTGTAAATTTAAAATAAAAATATTATTTAATTTATAACATATTTTAAATATAATAGTTATTTCTTATGCTTTCTTTATATAAATACACAAAGCAATCAATCAATAAATATAATCATCTTTGTTGAAGTATTTTTTAAATATGTAATTAAAAGCCCGGGGTTTAGATCTGACAAGAAAAGTGTACTCTTTTACAACCCAGCTAGCTAGATTTTTAATTCAATCAGTTTGACGATACTGACTAAAAATAAGAAACAAATAAAATTTACATTGATACAAAGGAAGGAAAAAAAAGAGCAGGATAGGAAAGACAGTGAGTGGAATGGGGGCAGACGGGGGATAAGTGTTGAAATTGTATACATAGAGGATATTAAAAAAGTTTTTTTTTTTTTCATTTAAGTTTTTGTATTTCAAATTTAAATACATCTCCTGTAATGCCAATTCACTCTAATGTTATAAACGAAACATGTTTTTTGTCTAAACTAGAGATGATAATTACAAAAGATTGTATAGCAGGCTTCTTTTTTCTTTTCCCGACAATATGAATATGCATAGAAAATAGACAAAACCAACTCCCATAATTTTGGTTGCTACTTTTAAACTTGAACCTTTTTATTCATACATATTTAATTCAGACTAATAAATTCATGCAGTGATTATACCCTGTCTGAACATTTCCTAATAAAAAAAAAAATAAGACGTTTATAAAATATTTAGATTGGTACATGACTGTCATCTGTCAGTTACAGTTTCAAAAGTTTCTAACATCTATAGTAGTTACAGAATTATTAAAATTATAATACTTCTACTTTATACAAGGAAAGAAATAGACACGTGAAAATTGGATCCCGTTTTTAATATAAAGCCACATAATACATTTAGCATATCATAATAATATGTAAATTCTTAATTAGGTTAAAATAATTTTTTGTCGTTTTTTTCTAGCATTAATAAATTAGTTCTCACTTTAAACCTTTATTTCAAAAAATATAAAAATGTTTCCCCGGATCTAATTTTTGTTTTAACAATTTCGCAAGGAAGTATTTTTTTTTTTATATATATATATATATGATTATTATTTTGTCGCAGGAAATTTTGGTTTTGAAATACTATGAATGTACACGTACGTACGCATATATGTTTTCCCATCCTTTAAATAAATAATAAAAATTAAAAGGGTTTACTGTTCTCATGACAGTTTTGAGCTCTAAAAAAGCTTTTACAATTACATTTAGGAAACGTAAATGAAGCTTCAAAAGATTAAACGTAAATTAAAATTACTTTAATTTTTTATGTCAGCATTAAGATAAGTTGTATTATTATATATATATATATATATATATATATATATATATATATATATATATATATGGTAATATTATATGTAAGCTAATTTTTTTTTAAGTAATTAAAACTAGAAATTAATTGATAAACGCGACAAAAAAAAAAAAAAAAAAAAAAAGTAATGCAATACTACACATACACTTGGAGTCCATAAATATGCATATATTATAATGATTAAATAATGTCTAATGAGAGATCCAAAAACTTTTTATTCTTTCAATAATTCTTTACTATTGAAAAAACAAGTAAATATTGCTGATCTCAAGCAAAAAGAACTTTCACGCAAATTAGGAATATACATATACACCTAAAATATTTTTTATAGAAACAAATGCAATATGAAAAAAAACAAAAAAAAAACAAAAACGTTTCACAATATATGTATTTTTTTTCCCACCGTGTACTGAGTATTTCAAAGAGACATATTTTTAATTATAATGAAAGAGTAAAAATAACATTTACGTCGTTATTCAGAAGTTAAACAAAGGGTAAAATTTTGAAAGAAAAAAAAAACAACTCAAAAAAATAAATATTTTTTGCAGATCAAAAAGGGTTTTGTTTTACCTAAAAAAAATAAAATTGTATATAAAAATATGAAGTTACTTTATACTGTTGAAAATTTGAGTTTAATTTATTATTCAAAACTTCGTCAATATATATTTTTTTATTTGAATAAAATTTTGATGAATAATTAAAATTACATATATTTTAAATTACTATGATAAATATTATAATAACTTGTGAATAAAAAATTAATTAATTATATGTATACATGGCACAAAAAATGTTCTATTGAAAACACAAGTTTTAATTATGTTCATTTATTTAATGGTTGACAACACGAGAAGGCAAATCCAATTGTTCTAGTTGAAAGGTTTAGAATGATAACAAATAAGGGAAGTTGATCAAAACTAAAAGAATATAGATTGAAAAGTTTTTTGGGTGCGGCAGAAAAAAGTAAAAAAAAAAAGTTTTAGCATAATGAAGTATTCTTTTAATTGATATGGTTTGTTTAAATTAATTTATATCAGAAATTATTTTTGTTGGTATGAAAAAAATATTTCATTTGTGAGAGTAAATAACGAATCATCAAAATACGTATATAATAAAAGGGGAAAAAAAGTTTTTTATACACTACTTGTATTGTTTTATATTTATTTTTCTAGCTATGTGCATATAATTATATTTTTTTCATGTTTATGTCTGATATGTAAGTGACCTTCTGTTTTGTATGCAGGTTATACACTGAATAACTAACCTGAGGAAATAGTCCTGCATAAAGTCAGGGTGTTCATCCAGCCATGCCTCGACCCTGGCACACTCCTGGTCATAGTAGTGCGGTTGCTTAATGGGGAGGTGCGTGGCGCCACACCCACCCTCGGCCCCTGCGCCAGGGGGTGCCGCCACCGTGCTAGGTGCGGTCTCAGCCGTCATTCTTGTAGCGCCGCCAGCACACGCCGCGGCGCCCTCAGCTTCGCCGCGCAGGTGAGGACCTGAACAAACAAAAACAAACAAACAAAACATTAGTCATGTTCAAGGTATAGGTGTTTATATAAAATTAGAAAATAAAGTGCTGCACAAAGGGATTAAGAAACGTTGAAAACGTCTTTTGATTAACCGGTATTTTTTTCAAATGAAAGTTTTGCTCAATTTTTAATAATAAAAATTCCAATAAATTCCAAAAATTATAAACAAGTTATATTTCAAATTATATTAAGATTTGATGTTTCCTAACAATGACGCGTAAAATGTTCTTTATACCTTTTACTATTAAACGTATCTATTCGATTTTCCAATGCATGTAAGTAAAATAAGCGTATAGAATCCACACTATTTCTCTGGCAGATCATGAATATGGTAATACAAACAAAGAATTTCTTATACAGTCTAGACATTTTTATTTTGGCAAAGACTAAAATCACAAGGATTCCATAAAATATATGATAAAAAATCATTTTTTATATTTATATTTTATGGCAAACAAAACATATCGCGAGAATTGATATTACAAACTTATAATGTTATCAAGTGCTCTATTGAAGCGATAATTACTAGCAAAGTACCATGTGAGTCATTGACTGATAAGTAGAACTGATAAATGATTTAATCAAGGATTTATATTACAAAAAATAAACAAATATCGTACACCTCTTTCCTTGAGATAAACCTATCTCTCTACTTTTTTTTTGTTAGCTATAGTTCTTAATGACATCACGTACACTGATGTAATACTTATTAAATTTTACGCTATGCCTTATACAAAATATATGCATTGGTATTGAGACTTTAATTATCATAATACTCCATAGAGTAATGTCACAAAGCAATTAAATACAATTTTATATCACAGTCTTTGTACTGTATAGTACTGTAATAATCCGGATAATTTTCTAATCCGAATTACGGATACCAGCTTATCTGGATCAAATAATCCAGATTCCGAGGACAATTTTCTTCAGGATTTCAAAATCCTGATTTTTTTTAGACAGCACAACGTTTCACACAAAATTATTTACAAGTCTAAAATATTTATAATTTCCTTTTTGAAATTTTCTTATAATTATAGTCACATAATATAGTATGCATTTCAGTAGTTAATTGTTTTCTGCCTACAGACTGCCCGATAAATAGAAAGATTAATATTATTTATAATAATATTTTTCCTTTGCTTTATAGAGAACATATTATCCCAAAAAGTTGTAAACTTTTTGCAGACTATGTAATAATGTTAAAACATACAACGATAAAACATTTAAAAGTTTTCATAAATAAAAATTAAACTATAGAATGTGTTCTATAAAATCCTTTACATACCAGTTGATGAATTTTAATCGCAATTTCTAAACTCTGCAAAATTCCCGTCTTTTATGTAAACTCATTATAGACCTAAATGTTAACATAATACTGTGTGTGTTTGTATATATATATATATATATATATATATATAGTGTGCATATACACAAGAAAGAATCTTCAAACACTTTATCTTTTCTACTATACATATAATAGTCAACTATTTTACCCTTAACCCCTTCAACTCGACATCTCTTATCTCTATGTAAGAATCAAATTTACGAAACTATGCACTACATTTATATTTTCCAATATAGTGAATATGTTAAAAAAACTATTAATCAAATCATGCATTATATACATAAAATATTTTTTTGAACATCATTTAATAAAATTATAAATGGTTTTATTATTATCTGTCAAATATTCTCTTTAATATAATATAATAATATATTATTATTAATGTTTTCAAAAAATCACTTTATAAAATAACAGAGGTAGCATGTGTGTAAAGACACAAAGATTTATAGTTTGTTTTATTAGTATTATTTTTTTATAGCAAAGTAACATTATACATTGAATTTGTTTTTAAAGTAATATCCGAATGCATGTTTTCAAGTGTTGCATCAAAATTGTCCATGAAAAAAGCCTTGTCCAAAATTTCATGACGATTTAATTAATTTTTCAATGCAAATCAGAACAACCAAAGAAATTTGATGAATTATTAGTATTTGAATGACACAGAATTTAGTTTAAAAAACTTTATTTTGTCTTTTTTTTGTGAGGGAGGAATTTTAATTTTTTTAGTTTCTTCCTTGTATTGTAACTGTAGAATTAAATTTATTGACTTTCAACCAACGAACTTGCAAATTGCAATGGAAGTTTTTTTTAAAATTAAATAAGGTAATGCGTGATAAATCGATAGTAATAATTTGAAATCTTCAAATGCTCTGTAACTAGCTAAAAATTTTCTTTCACAAAACTAATTAATGTGAATAGTTATTATAAGACCACTAAAGTAATGACGTCATAAGCAATTTAAATAAGAAGCTTTTTGTATAATGTTAATAAAATTTGTATTATACAGTATATAAAATAAAAACAATACTTGTCTTTTAAAAATAAACTTGCCTTTTAACTATAAAGTATAAAAGTGTATCGGACTAGAATTTCAGATCATCAAGTCGTAAAAACTCAATTTCTTTCCCCCACCCTCTTGTTTTTAGGGCAGCTTTAGTGCATTGAAAGTAGAATTAATTTTGTTTGGTGACTTAGGAAAAGACGACGATAATATGTAACAACCCCAAGTTAAAGTCACAAGACGGAAAGCCTATAACTAAGTGATTGATTGAAAGTCTATAGAAAAGACAGAGACGAATGGCATACGATGTCCCTTTTTTATATACATTCACTTTCTTTCCTTCTTGATACTTTTTAAGTAAAAAAATATAAAGCGAGTACTTAATGCAAGTATAAAGCAAAAAAAAGCAAAAAAAAAAAAAAAAAAAAAAGTTTTATGAGAACTTAATAACGCATCTAGAAAAAAAGTATTAAGAAAATGTAGGGGTTCTTAAAAAAAGTAAGAGTTAAATCTCTCTCTCTCTCTCTCTCTCTCTCTCTCTCTCTCTCTCTCTCTCTCTCTCTCTCTCTCTCTCTCTCTCTCTCTCTCTCTCTCTCTCTCTCTCTCTCTCTCTCTCTCTCACGAAACCTTTAATGGAAGTTTTACCAATATTTTTTAATCTTGCAGATTTTAATTTTTAATATGTATTGATTATAATTTCACTCATCAGTAATATGTCTTATTTTTATAATATATATATATATAAAAAAACAAACAAACATGACATTGATCATTGATTTTTGTATAATAGTATAGATTATAATTTATAATATAAAAATATGAAAACATAAAATTTTATGTGAAAATTACAATTTTGTTTAAATATATATATTTTTTTTGTGTATATATGTAGATAGATACATATAAATAATATAAATGAAAAATATACAAAAAAAAAAAAATTGTTAAATAATGCAACAAAAATTATTGAGATTATATTGAAAAAGTTTATATAAAAGTACTATAAATTACAATTTATATGATAATTTTATTTCTATAAAAACAGCAAACAAAATATTTATACATTAATGTTCATAGTTCATGAACCATGGTAGTAAAGTATATTTATAAAATTTACGATTTTAAGTACTTGAAAATACTATATCTATAATAATATTTATGTTCATTTATTTATAAAAAAAAAGAAGACAAAAATTCACATAATAAACTATATTATAGCTGTATTAAAAGTATACTGATAAAAATGCCAATAATGTCCTTTCAGAGACTTGAATTATTATAGGAAAAAGATAAGAAAAATATCCAAAGGGAAAATATTTTATAATTTATTATTAGTAATAAAATTTGCAGCTTGCAATATTTTATTTTTGGAATACAATTTTGTCATTTATCCAACTTTTAGATATGCAAAATCAAAAGATGAAAGGTATCTTGCATTTATATCTGAAAATAAATAAGATCTCAACAAGTTCCAAGAATATTTAACTATTTTAGATCATGTCTTGTGATCAGGATGGTCTGTGTAACGTATAACAAACATGAAAAGGAAATTAAATTAAAATAAGACTTTTACATAATATTTCTAGAAATTACATGTACAAACAATATTACTTCACTTATGTTTTTCTATGGATGAAAGCTATTGAAATTCTATTGAAAATATTTTAAAAGAAAAACTAAATTTACATTCTCACTTTTTCTTTTAGTAGTGTCTATATTTATTAGTTGAAAATTGAAATAAAAATTATTAAATAAACTCTATCTTTCACATTTTTGTTTTTCTAATACATAATATAGAATCAATAATTTTAATTTAAAATTCAAGTTATGAAAATGTCAAAGGAACACAGAATGTCAATCATTGACAGTAAAATTTTTTACGAAAGATATTTCTAAAATTCCATAAATATTGTATGATAAACTGTATAATATATAATATACTCAAAGTAAAATTTGCGTATAACTCAGCTAAAAACAAAATTATTAATAAAATGTTATTGATTTAATGAACGAGAAACTAGTTTATAACAATCATTTACATATCAATAACATTTTCAGAAACACCATTTTTAATATCATTGTTAAACTATTAAATTCACATTCATTCAAATTTGAAGGTACTAAACTCACAATTTTAATGCTATATTTATGCAAAAAGAGAGCTCCAAATTGGCAAGTTATTATGATATATTAAATTTATAAGTTTTCAGTTGGATTATTATTTATTGTTAAAAGCATATTTTATACTGTAATAAATTGATTTAGTATAGGTAAACTTAAATATAGTATCCCCGTCATAACACAATATGTATATATTAAAATTTCACTTTTAATTATTTGCAAAGTAATTAATATCATATTGTTTATTTTCAATATTATAAACTATATAAATTATCATATAATACACAAATGAAACGCAAATAAATAAAATAACAGCACGCAGGTGCTGTGCTGTGAACTTATATAAAGTTTTAATAATGTTTTGATATTATGTTGAAATTGAAATATTACGCGGGTACCATGATATACCTGATTTATCATTACGAAATGTTTTTTTTTTAAAGTATAGTAGCTACTTCATAGTCTTATAATTCATTCATATATTATTATTTAAAATAACGCTGGCAACTATTACAAGAACGAAAAAAATAGAGCCAAGGGAATCCAGTAATATATATACAGTATATATATATATATATATATATATATATATATATATGCATGACAGTATATAAATAATTCTAATGGATTCTGCTTTTAAATCAACTTCAGTACTATTGTTTAAAATTTACGATTTTACGTACTTGATATTTTGGCAATAGAAACTTGTAATAATTCTTTATATGTTTTATTATTATTATTATTATTCCTTTGTATGCCCAAAGGAATTGCGTGGAAAATTAACCAAAATTTGTGACATTATTATGAAATATATGTTAAAGTATAGAAGCGAATTATAAATTATTTTACACTTTTCACAGCATAATATTACGTTGTCTTTAAAATTATTAATGCTACTTACTGTTACATGCAAGAATAACTTTACCTCAGTAGTTGTTAATACCTTGTTATTATATATATATATATATATATATATATATATATATATATATATATATATATATATATATATATATATATTATTTTATATCTAATATTATGTATAGTGATTGCATGGTATTTTGTGCTAAAGTCATGTATGTGTATATAAATATTTTACCTATATACCACAAAAATCTTAAACAACAATTTAATCCGTCTTTATAATTTTAGTCTCTATTTTATACAGCTTATGTTTTTTAACCTATATTAAAAGTAAAACTAGAATTATATATCTACCAATTAATTTTAGTTTTTTTTTTTTTTTTTTTAATCCGTTAAAAATATATTATTTTTCTTATACTTGCAAATATTATTTTCCGCTCACATATGACATCGAAGGATCAATGAGTGTACATATGCACTCATTTTTGACAACAACAACCCAATTTTGTGAAAAAAAAAACTAATTTTTTTCTATCTATGTTTCTCTATCATGGTACAGAAAACAAATGCAATTACTTGTATATATTTGTATATGGTTCATTAAAAAGTAGTATGATTCTTTTTATATAAGAATGATAAAAATAGAACCAAAATAAGGCATACTAAAACATGAGAATACACAAAATATAAATCAATTTTTTTTTCTTTATTGTCTCAAATTTCCCAGACGCAATAAAAAACTTACTTAGATTTTATTGCGTCTATATATATAGTAAAAATTGAAATATAGTGCTCGCAATATATTAAGATTATTCCTTATACAGAGTAGAGCATATACTACTCATTTATATACGTATATGATTTAAAATTTAAGAGTAGATATCTCTGTTTATATTCAAGTTCATTATTATTTTTACTACCCATTTTAATTATTTTCTTTTGTAGTTAAAAAAGTCACCCCTTTATATAATTACAACATAAAATAATAAAATAATAATTTCTCTGTTTGGCAAAGTGCGTGAGAAGTGATTGTAGTTACAGTTTACTGGAAATTTAATGTCGATAACCGTAAACCGTAAAATCTAATAGGTAAAAATAAATATGTGCGTATACATACACAATAATACGAAATATATAAAAATCAAGTAAATATTTGTTTTACTTTTTATTTTATTACCAAATCATTAAACGAATATGAAATTAAAAAAAAAAAAAAATTATGATCAATGTATTAAAATTCCTATACAACATTTTAGATCCTGTTTTTATGCAATTAAAAAAAATGTTATTTAAAGCCATAGACCACATAAAACAACATGTGCTTTTTAATGAATAAACACGAAATGGGATCTTCAAAACTGATGACAATTTTTACCAGAATGTAGCCCCACGAGAGAGAGTGAAAACACTGTAAAGTATGCAATTTGTGTAAATATTCATGTTTATGACGTCAGAAACATGCAAAAATTAGTATGAAAATATTGTGCGGGTTGCATAAATCGAATTTTCTATTCACTGCTACGGGGCTACTGTTGGGTTTTGAGACAAACTAATGTTATTTATGTAAATCCTATCAAGTGTTTTGTGATATAAATGCTTATGTTTTTCTCTGGTCTGTTCCTTTAAATTAAACATATTTTTGCTTTATATTTTTGTTTAAAATCAATGAAACTTTTTAGTCATCTCAAAATACTCCTTTGGTGCATATGACACCAGTTTTGAAAAAACGGAAATAGAATGTCAAGTAATCAAAGAAAAACAATTCTTGGCTTTCTGATTGTAAAAATAAAAGAAAATTTCGATTTTTTCCTTTTGATGTCAAGCTACTCCAATTTACCAAAGATTTTTGTTCTTTTTCGTCGTTATCAAAATAATTTTCTCAAAAATTATAATAAAAATAATATAATAATAGTAATAATATAAATTTTTATAATTAGTTTCTTTTGTTCATTATAAATTATAATAATAAAATAAGACCTCTTTTGTAAAGTAAGGATTTTTTTTTAACTTCAAAACTAGTGACAAAAATAGAAATTCTTTTGATAAAACTGACTTCTTTTTAAGTCTTTATGTTGCTCACTAAGAAAATCACATCCAATTACGAGTATAATTTTGTAGACAAAGACAGAAAAAGATAAAGATCGAATGTCCAATTTATTTTTATATATAACAAGATTGGTGTAGGTGTTATAAGGAAGTTCAGCGGGAAAAAATATATGAATGAATGAATGACGTAAACACATACAGGAGATAATCTCTCTCTCTCTCTCTCTCTCTTTCTCAGAAGATTGTCACTTTGTATGAATATTGATATAATAAAAAGAGATCCAGCATCACACTTTCTTTTTCTTCTTCATATTTTTTCTTTTATATTCGTCTGTCATAGTTAATCCTATAAATATATGAGTGTATTAATGTTGCTTGAGGGGTGCACTTATTGTACTATTTATAATTGCAGAAAATATTAAAGAATATAAGAATTTATTTTACATCATATTCATATACATGTTTCATACAATGACGTTCTACATATTTTAATAATTTTCTATCAATTAAATACATAGTATTATCATTGAATTTAGAGTATACTCTAAATTCAATGGTATTATATATATATATATGTAATGTTTATTAATTAATTAAATTTTAAACAATTAAATATAATTTTAGCCAAAGATAAATCAATCAAAAAAAATCTGCAACGTCTGTATACTGTATATTTATAAATTACATTACAAGTAAATTAATTAACGTTGTATACAATTATAATTGTACAATATGAATATAATTCATTTTAAGTTCCATTTATATTATTAATAAAGCTGCAGTATTTGATTAATTAATTGTGTCAATTATAATTATTGAAAAATAATATATATTACTCCTATATAGATACTCGTTATATAATGATGGATTTTTTTTATTTATTATATTTTTTTTGTATGTTCTGTTTAGTATGAAATATAATAATATGAGTATTCAATATAAAAGAAAAGATAACACTCTTTTTATTATTAAATTTCTAGTTTTAGCCTCATTTATATATTCCCAATAAGTGGAGAGGTCTAATAGTTCCATTAATATAATTGACTTCTAATGAAAATGTTCTATTTTTTATTTTCTATAATTTGACACAGACAGGTTCCAGCAACAAAGAAAAGCAACTGATGTGGGAGTATATAAATATAGAACACCTACGCATATTTGAAGGTTTTTCGTAATTTAGTCAATAAATGGCTATTTTAAGATTTATTTTATGACGTCATATATTTAGTTAATTAAATTAACAATCTTTGAAGACAAAAAGTTTATAACCACATGTTTGAAAATTTTGTGATCTTATATAAGAAAATTATAATTTAGCTCAAAAATTACAAAGATTTAAAATTTTGTGATATTTTATGTTGCAATAACGCGTGATTGATGTGGTTCATACTGAAAAGCTACGCAATAAAGCTATGCAATGGTTGTTTAAGACGAAAAAATTGCCAGATTTTTATAAACTTAAATTACGTAAAAATGTTATGTATAGTATAAAACCATTAGAAAAATTCTGACCTCAGTGCAGTATAGTTATGGGAAAAAAAAAAAAAAAAAAAAAGACTTTGAAAACGTTTTTGCAACGCTTAATTTAAACACGAAATTAGTGTCAGCGGGATTTTTTCTACGCCACCTGTAATTGGCACGCTGGTAACATCTATTTAATAATATTTTTTTGTTTTGCATACACAGGGCTTCAGATTTTAAGCATAAAAAAAAGGTAATAAGGATATAAAAATATGAATGGCTTCGTAGATAATTATTTTAGCAGTGTACCTGATTTTATTAATATTAAATTAGTTTTATATTTTCCCCTATCTAAAACTTATTGTATTAAATCACTATTTTTTGATATATATTTATATTTTTTTAATATAATAATGATACGGTGAACGTATAATAAAACTTCATGTAATATATAAAAAAAAATCCTTCTTTTTATTAAACTATTAAATTTTTTATAGCTATAATACAGGTAAACAAACATAATGTTTGATATTAAAAGTTATAAAATGCTACTTAAAAATTGCATAAAAGTATGTTATTTTTATGATGTACAAGATATTATAAAACATAAATTATGTTTTACTACAGAAGGTCTTGCGGTTATAGAAAATATGCAACGAACTGATAATTTTGAATAAATAAGTAATTAGGAAGGGAGACTTAGTTTTTGTGGGTTTTATGGTTTTCATTTTATTAAAATACACTTTGATAAAATCAAAGAACTTTTGAGGTTACATCTTCCTGTACTTTCATTTACTCGCAATTTCCAAGAAGCGTAATTTGTTAACTATAAATTTAGTCATTTTTTTAAATCCCTCATGCTAATGACTACATTCATTCCTACATATAGATATACGTAAATAACATTTGATGCACATACTGTGGCTGTGGCTATACATTTTGTTAAGAGTCATAATTTTCTCTAAGTATTTATATTTTTAATTACACAGTATCTGTTTTAATTTACTTTTCAATGAATACCATTTACTTTTATTTTATCTGCATTAGATATATCAAAGCTTATACGAAAACTAAAATTTCTATCTGGTTTTCCGTTAAAAAGTGAAAATTTTAAATTTGCTCTCTTTCATAGAAAATTCTCCAAAACAAATTATACTTCAAAATTTATTTAATTTCAAAGTAAACTACATAGCGTGAAATCTTTTAGTTTAATTAAATAATTTTTTTCTCAAATTGAGGCAAAGTATAGTGAGATAAAAAAGGGTCATGTAAGGTAATTTATATGCAATAAATAAAACTGAAAATCAATGTACTTTTCCACTTACTATGATTGCTATTTAACTGCATGTAATATTATATGTTTTGATGAGCAATATTGCTGTTATAAATTTCTTACAAATGCAAATTATTTTAGATCGTAAAAAGTATGAATCAATATTATTTACCAAATAAAATAAATTAGTATTAAGCTCATCGATCATTTTTTTTGTTTTTTTTTGTAGTTTTATTAGAAAATCAAAATAAGAAAGGGAAAGAAAGAATAATTTTAAGACATACAGCAAATCGAGTTCTCATCATAAATTTTATAACGTACCAAAAGTTTGTGATAAAATAGCGATATTTTTGTGACATTTTATTTTATGATGGATGACCTTTAATGTGTTTATCCTTTTTTTTTTTTTTTTTTTTTTTTTTTTTTTACATCTGATTTTTTTCTAAATAATAATAAACAGAATGCTTATATCTGAAAAATTTATGCAGAAGGGAATCAAGCTATTTTCATTCGCGTATTGATTGATATTATTAATTTTTTTACTCTTTTGAGATAGAAAGAGAGAGAGAGAGAGAGAGAGAGAATTACAAATTTATACAAAAACCTTTTTTTAAAGAATAATTCCTATAAATTTCCAATAATTGTAACAGTGGTAACATAAATTAATAATTAGTAAGAATTAACTATACACAAGTTAAATTGTTTTAATAAGTTAATAACATAATTAATTCATTATAATAATCCCAAAGTGAAAATAAACTATCAAATTATAATGTTGAGAATATGTATTGTATTTTGTTATGGTAACATAATGACATGAGTTATTTTTAACCTTATTCTTTACGCATTAAAGTATTAAAAGCTAATTTAATAAAGTTAATTCACTTTGGATCCCGAGGGATGTTTACACGTTTTGTTGCTTCACTAAACTTATTAACTGATTGAAGCCCACTGATGAGAGAGAGAGAGAGAGAGAGAATAATAATGTACACAAAAGTTCCTTCTTATAAAAATATCATATTTTTTAAAAAAAAGATGCATTGAATCATAAATGTATTGCAATTCTTATGCATGGCTTATTCTGAACGACAGCTCTTTCAAAAGAGTTTTTTTGTTTGTTTCGTTTTTATTTATGTGTTAATCATAAGTAAACCCTTTACATACATACATACATATATATATATATATATATATATATATATATATATATATATATATATATATATATATATATATATATATATATATATATATATAATATAAAAGCTATTTACAGGTCAATAAATACGCAAATCATTATAATTCCATATAATGTCAAGTTTTTTCCCCTCCACTTCCACGAGTATTTATGAAAAAATATATATAAGGATTAATTGTTACAGTAAAAAAAAGTTTTCAACTTACATTATGCAAACCTTGCAACGAATAAAGTAATTTTTATTTCATGAATTAAAATTATAGTGCTAGTATTCAAGTACAAAATAATAGAAAAATACGTATAATGTAAAAGTGCGTTACATTATTATGAAATGAGTTTTCAGTACTTTAACAATTTATTGCAATTGCAATTACAATAATTTAAAAAATAATAATAATAATAAAATAAAAACTTTTAAAAACAATCGATATGAGGAAACTTTTACATAAAAAACTACAATGTAAGTATAAAGATTTTTTTCTTTATTTCTTCCTTTTTTTGTGTGAATATAAAAACGAAAAAAAGGGATGTATAAAATTCAGATAACACCCTTGGTACACGTCAAGTCAGATTTGATGTACTGAATATAAAATACAACTACAACCCAAGTGAGGAATATGAATATATATATATATATATATATATATATATATATATATATATATATATATATATATATATATATATATATATATATATATATATATTATATACTATTATTATTACTATTGTATATGTACATAAATAAAATACTGCAACGTGGTATATTATTCTATAAGACATAAATCATACCATTCTTCATAAAAAGAATATTTTTCAATACATACAATTTTTTTATATACTATTTTATATTGCAATGAAATGATGTTATATATTATTTCAACTTTTTTTTTATACATACACCAACCTATATTTTGTGGTTTTGTTTTTTGAAATAAATAATATAGTATTCGAATGAAAAGAGATGATGAAAAATATCTAGTCATGCATGATACATAAGTTTGCAATTGTCTTTAAAATTGTAGCTGTCACTTATTTATTTATTTATTTATTTTTTTTTTCAGTAAATGAAGTATAATGTATTGTTGTGGCTTCAATTTAAATTCTTGAAAGTGTTAACCAAAATATAATATAAAAAAAGTTTGGTATATAGCGCACGCAATTATTTTGCTGTAGGCTAATATATATACGTATTTTTGATACTGTACAATACATGCAAATTTTTCAATATAAAGCTGTTCTGTGTGTACGTTAGCTATAGTTAACATTTTTGAATAATCACTCCTAAATTTGCATAGAAAGGAAACTATACACGCAGTAAAAACTATAGTAATTATAATATACATATATATACTTCGTAAAACTAAATAAAATATTTTTAAGTTTATAGAATTTATAATACAATAAAGTAAATGTATAATAATTTATACTGTATATTATAGCAATAATACATAAAAGTTTCTGATTTCTTATTTAATGATGGTTCTGACAATATAGACTTCATTGCCTTTTTTGCCTCCCTTTTTGTGTACACCGTTGATAATAATTATGCTATAGTCTGATTTCAGTGCTACATTTATTAATAACAACATAATTTTTGCCATGTTGAAAAATAATTATATTGCAAAGCATAAAAACATACTATACATCATAATTATTTATGTTGTTCCTATAATATTTCTGCGATGTGACATAAATTGAGCATAAATTACGTAATTAATTTAATCTGTGCATTTGTATTTATTTCTTGTCATCTCTATAACACGTAAAACTTTTAATTTATAGGGTGGTTTCATTCTTGTTAAAGTCGATGTCATAAGTGAGTATACTAAATAACATTGACCGGTATAGGAAAATTGCACATTTTGCCAGTTTAAAAATACTTCGCAATTTTTCTGAGAGCATTGATACTGTTAGCAGGTTGAATTAGTTTTTCAAGAATGCAAGAAAAATAATAATAACCCAAAAAAATAGCTAATTTCCAAAGAAAATAGCTAAAAACTACGTTTGCCCTCTATATTATACTGAGCTATTCATTACTCAAGAAGAGCATCGAAAAGCACTCAGAATGACGTCATGCGCACACACCCTATATACGAAGAAATACTCTGGAAATACTCTTAAGTGTTTCAACTTTACAGATATGAATGAGTAAATAAATACTATAGAAATATATAGTAGATGTAATGCAATCAAAATTTACGTAAATTGGTTCTTTATGCAGTAACAGTACCTGTAAATTATATTAACTCTATTCTTACTTCACAGTGAAAACAAAGATTTGTTATTCACCACATTACGTAACCCACATTACTAAGTTTTCTGTAATAATAATTAATTATATGCAAAAAGTGTTTGAAAATTCATTCATTATAGAAGCTCTTTGTTTTTATTAAATTACGAAGGTAAATGTTGAATATTTAAACCATATATAGATACATGCATATATGGGTATAGTTTAGACAAAGGTTATATACTTTCATATTATATAAAACTAATGTTTAATTAATGTGTAACACTTGTTGACTGTTTCAAATTTAGTTTAATTACGTGCAGGGCTTTTTGTATAATATACAACCATGCAACTATATTTTATTATATATTCATGATAAAAACTTTAGAGTGTTTTGTAACATTATAAATATCATTATTTTATGAATGTGTAAGGAACTTTTTTTTTAATAGAATAAGTACGATAAAGTGTTTACCTAAAATAATATATTTTAAAACATTCATTATTGATAAAATTTGTTGTAAATATGCAAATATCAACTAGAAAAGTTAGCATGGAAATTTTTAAAATGGTTGGTTTAAAAAAAAGAAAAAAAAAAGTGACATTTTACAAATTTAAATATTTAATATGGAATTTTAATACTGAACAGGTCCTCGCTGAATGATAAACCTAGTGACCGAGAGATTAACCAATAATTTAAGCTTGTTCTTAAACTTTGTTCTTTTTTTTTCTGCAAAAGAAAAAAAAAAAAAAAAAAGTACGCAATCTTATATTTTAAAAAGCATTACGTGATCGATATTTTTTCATGTTCTACACGAAAAGAAGAGGACGAAAAGAGTTAAATTATGTTGGCTCGAATTGTACAGCAAAGTTACTTTTCGCCGCAAATTTATTTTGCTTTGCAACATATTGATAGTTTCAATTTTCAACAACAAAGTTTTAAGTTATAGAAACAAATTATTGTATGCTGTCACCATAATATGAGAAATTTATCTTTTTTCCGTGCAGGGTTTACAAACACTAATTTAGATTCGTGAAACATTTGCGACCTACGTACTTAAGTTTCAATTTTATTTTTTTATTTTTATACAGCCAATATTAAAAATCAAGTTATAAAAAGTTTTATAAACTAATTATTATTTTGTTGAAATATTTGAACTAAAAAAAAAAAAAAAAAAAGAAAAAAAAAGTGTACTATAAGTAAGATATAAATTAAAAAGTTATTCTATTTTTTTAATAATATATTCTATATAATGAAATTTTATTAATCTACAATTTATTTAGTAATTGAATTTCATTGTCTTCAAATTAAATTTCAATTTTAATTTACATAAAATAATGAAATTTACGTTTTTGAAAATAAAATAATTTTTATTACATTAATAATAAAATAATTATATAAATACGATGAGAGAGAGTATATAAACCATTTTATATGAGAGAGAGAGAGAGAGAGAGAGAGAGAGAGAGAGAGAGAGAGAGAGAGAGAGAGAGAGAGAGAGAGAGAGAGAGAGAGAGGAAAGATTGTTATGGTAGTCACGTTGATTTTATGATGAAAAGTGGTGAGAAGTGTATATAGCTTAAAATAAAGTTTATTTTATTTTATTCCATAGGGTATTTTACATTAAACTGAAACCATACGAATAATAAAATACACGACCAACAAACTCATATAGTAATGTTATATATATAATATTGTAAGTTTTGTTGCGCTTACTGCACTGCAGATGTAATAACCATATGACGCGAGTCGAGCTTATAGTTGCTGACAATATCTTGACTTCTTTTACATTTAACACGCATCATAACATAACAATTATGTACTTGAAAAGTATATGACGACGTAATACAACTTTTCTATTGCATCAAGTATAAGTTATATATATTATATAATTTTTTATTATCATATTATGTTAACATTTTCAAGTTATAAGGTTACGAGTCACGTAGCAATATACTTTGTTATATTTAAAAGATTATTAAAAAAAAGAAGAAAAAAAGTTAGATAGTAATATTCTAAATTGCTTTTAATGTCATATCACAAGGTATGCTAAAATATATGATTTACAATCGTCAATAATTATGTGAAGTACATTTAGATGCAATGAAGAAATACTCTGTGACTCTGACTATTGCATATTGTTTAAATAAAAGTTAGAGGACCATGTAAGTGGGTTTGTACCTTTTTTGGCATCTAATAAAAATCATTTATTATTATTATTAAACGGTAATATAGTTTGTATTTTAAATTATTTGCTTTCTTTTAATTTGACATTGATTGAATCAAATTTTCATCAATTATAAAGTTATTTCTTTCCCAGTTTTTCTAAAATGTAATGAAAAACACAAAAAAATGAATTTTAGAAACAAAAATACTATTTACCTTATAGAAAAGGTAAGAAAATGGGAAATATTTTCACCATATTACTTTTTAAATAGACTTGTAATATGAAGTTATGTTTCATGATAATATTACAAATAAAAAAAAAAAAAAAAATTGGCCGCATTGCATTCAACATTCAGCTCCTTCTTCTTGAATATTACCGAAGAAAGAAAACTTGAATTTGAATCAATTTGTTTTTATTAGTTCTCAGGTTTGAATATTATCTATTTGAAACACTTTATTTTTTTTTTTATTTTTTTTTATTTTTTATTTTTTGGAAGAAACAATTATAAATAAATATTTACCAATTAGAAAATAAATATGACTAAAAAATTAGCTACTACAAGAAAGCGTGTGCTATACCATTATTTATACTATGGCTATACTTAATGTCACTAAAAAAATGTTATATTTTTTTCTCTTTAACCTTTTTCTATTTATACAAATAATGTTTCGTTATTAGTAACGCTGTAACGATTCATGAATGCATCGTCATTTCCACAACTAAGCAAAAATAGTTTTGCACTTGGTAAAAAAAACCTATCACTAACAAAGAGGGCCCTTGAACTTGGTAATCCTAAATTTTTTCTACTTCTAATCTGAAAGTTACGTAATACTTCGCATCAGCATTATGTAATATCTTGAATTATAAATTTTGTGTATTAGCCCTCTATATAAATTTAAATTCGTATCAGCATAATATCACTATATTTCCATACAGAGAAGCACAAATTGAATTATGAAGAAATTAAACACTATAATTATCTTAAAGAATGCACGCACCTAAAGGAGATTTTTGTAAAATACTTGCGTATTTATTGTAAACTTAATGATGAGACAGCAAAAAGGACGCTAGGAAATTGAAGCAAAGATTACATTTGGATCAGGTGGTAACAAATCCCGTGCAGACAGGTCACGTAAAGTCTAAGACTTATTAGTGGTGACATCACGACTACCCTTGGGAGGATAAATAATTCGATCGCTATGAGAATTTAAAAAAAAAAATCTGTTTTATTTTGCATTTCGTTTTTGTAATACTTTTCAACTCTTTAGAATCCTACGATAAAAAAAAGGTTCTTGCCTGTCTTATTTGAATTCCACAGATACGATCTCTTTATGATCATCCTGATTTATAGTTTAGATAGTTACGGTCTATCAATACAAGAAGATGAAAAGATGTTCAGATACTTCAAAAAAAAAAAGCCGTTGACAAGAGTTGATGTGGATATAAATTAGGGAATTCCGAGCTTTGCAATGCAAAGTTTCGCACTGTAGGAGAGAGAGAGAGAGAGAGAGAGAGAGAGAGAGAGAGAGAGAGAGAGAGAGAGAGAGAGAGAGAGAAATTTCAAACCACTGACAGTATATTTAAAAAAAATAGAATTAATAAAAGTTAATTAGCTTGTTAAATAGTATTTTATTTATTATCAATAAAAAGAAATTGATAACCAATAACTTTTATAATAAAATTTTTAACTTTTTTATTTTTTAATATCTTTTTAAGACTTTGATTGAATTTTGAGACAATAAGGAAAATTTCATTAACTTTTTTAAAGATAAAAAGAATGACAAACATTTAAATTAAAAAATAATAATAATAACATTGGGTTTTTCTGTATATTTTATTCCACAATGAGAGACATTTTTTTTAAAGACTTTTATAATTTAAGTCTGTTCTGTTGACATTTTTATGTCTTCAAACATTTGCGAAGCAAGTGTCAACATTTCGAAGTGTGACGTATGCAATAATGACAATTCTTTGAACTTATTGATAAAAAAAACAAACAACAACAACAAAAAACAACAACTGCAGTATAAAAAGTAAACATTGCAGATAAAACTGTCTGATATTCACTGACATGGATAATGTTTATTAAATAACTAAAATTTGACTTTAAAGGAATAGACCAGAGAAAAACATAAGCATTTATATCACAAAACACTTGATGGGATTTACATAAATAACATTAGTTTGTCTCAAAACCTATAACAGTAGCCCCGTAGCAGTGATCAGAATATTCAATTTATGCAACCAGCACAACATTTTCATACTAATTTTTGCATGTTTCTGACGTCATAAACATGAATTTTCACGCAAATTGCATACTTTACAGTTTTTTCACGCTCTCTCTAGGAGCTAAATTAACATTCTGGTAAAAATTGTCATCAGTTTTGAAGATCCCATTTCATGTTTATTCATTAAAAAGCACCATGTTGTTTTATGTGGTCTATGGCTTTAAATCTTATAATAATAATTGATTTTTTTCCATCTTAGTTAATAAATTTGAAAATTCATACTCAGAAATATTTTATTTACTTTTCTCTATTACGTCTTAAAAGTAAACATATCAAACCATCAATCAAAGATAAATAATATGAAATATTGCCTTTGAGTTTATTAACGAATTAAGTTAATAATCACATACTATATAAGTACAAAAATAGCTTCACTCAAGTTTATTGATTAGCAGAGATGAAATATAATAATAATAAAAAATTGCTTGCCTCATCCATTTGTATAGTAAAAAAATAAAAGAGCATCATTTTGTTATTTCTATAAAGTTCCCGCCTCAACTATCCGCTTTACCCTCTCCTTTACCGCCATACCATCTTTTCCTTTGTATAGTCAAGACGAAAAAAGCTTTGATGATAAAAAATTATATTTCTATCAAAAGTTATATTATATATACATTAACTAAAAGACACTTAAAGCTCATTTTTCTATATAATATTATTAAGCTTTAGGCATACAAATCTATTGAAATTATTTGCTATATAAGCAGTTTCAATTTGAATAATAATAAATGCAAATAATTACTGATGAATGTATGAAAGTATTCTCTGTATATAAATACAATAAACCACATAAGTAAAACATTACTAAGGTTTCAATAAGCTGTAAATGAATATTATAGATTTTGCAATCACGCGATTGTGTTCACTGTTTTAGAGTTAATGTTGTTAATTCTTTTATATACTGTGTAATTTGAAACAGAAAATATAGTAGAGCTGAGAACTTAAATGTCACTTTTGTAGGAAAATGATATCAAGTTAACAAAAAAAAAAAAAAAAGTATAAAGTTTTACGAAATTAAAGAAATATTTGTATCAAAAATACTTTATGCTAATTATTTTAACATTTCAATCAAAAACACGTTTCTATTATTAAATCCACTTATTTATTATGTATGTTATTTTCTTTGTTTTTGTACTGTGTGCACCACTAATTGAAAAATTAACATCACTAAAACTAAAAAAAAAAAAAAAAAAAAAAAAAAGACACTCTTCATTTCTTTTACGTTAGTGAACAATTTGGATAAATTTAAAACAATGAAATCATGTTATTATACAAGAATTTAAATGTCACCATTTACGTCATAAAAGAAAGTTGTATTAACAAAATTATAATGATATATCAGTACGTCAATGGAGCTCAAAAATTATAAATCTTTTTATCTTAGACCATCTACCCTTAAAATTTACGTTTAATTAGACCTTAATTGTCATTTTTATTTTCTAGAACAGATCATCCAGTTTAAATTTAATTACGAATATGCCTAGTTTTAAATTGGGAATAAATTTTTCAAATAACATTTAAACTATAAATAAATTCTTTAGTTAATTTTAGCAGTGAAAAAGATCTCTTTTTATATTATATATATATTTTTTATTACAATGTTTCCGCATATTAAAATAAAACTTAGAAACTGCAGAGCTTAATAATACTTTATCATTTTTGACAATGAAAAAGAAAAAAGAAAAAAAATCCACGTGGACTTAATTAAAAAAAATCTTTCCTCTTTTTACAAATATTTTAATTC
The DNA here is from genome assembly GCA_949318235.1 of Ecdyonurus torrentis. Classification (NCBI taxonomy): domain Eukaryota; kingdom Metazoa; phylum Arthropoda; class Insecta; order Ephemeroptera; family Heptageniidae; genus Ecdyonurus; species Ecdyonurus torrentis. The sequence goes on along the minus strand of OX439132.1, from coordinate 17,273,220 downwards.
TCTTTTGTTATTTTATAGTTACAAAAACTTTTTTCATTATTCCAACTTTCATTGTCAATTACAAATTGCAAATAATTGTTCTCTTAAAAAAAGGTAGAAACAATATTAATCATTTAAATAAAAAGTTTAAATTAATCAACAAGATCAGTTGTTTCATTTTATATAAAATGGCTTTTATTTAATTTTAAAAACATGTAGGACAATTCCAAATTGATTAAAAACAAAGTTTAAACATGAATAAAAGAATCTTGAAATGATTTAATTGAAAAAAAGTAAAACAAGGTAGAATGAACAATTGAGTATTCTTAAACACTAAGATGGTACTTTTTCTAATCATTTGTCGGCTAAATTAGTATTGAATTCTATAAAGACTTTTTTTTAGTATTTTGCTGAGTAAAACGTTAATACTTATTTACTTTTCATGCTCTTTTATAACGTTTTTATCCTGTATAATAATATCTTGTGCCAAATATTTGATAAATGCCAACAAATTTGTCATTCGGTGCCCCAAAAATAAATTTCATCAATTAAAGGTGATGAGATTGCGTTACTTGTCTCCTTATAACTTTTCGTTTTTTCCAGTTGAATGTGTCATCCAGTAAACTTTGTAAATTTATTTTCATAGCATTTTTATCAGTATAAATTGTATGTATATAATTATCGAAAAAAAAAATCGATGAAATAAATAATTCTTTACATTATACAGTATGTATCCAACTGATGGTTTGGGTTAATAAATGATGTCATTTTCCTTGTTTAAATAACAAAAGTTAAAACTATTAACAAATCTCTCGTTTACATGCTCCCTCGCAATGTAATATATTATTGTGTATTTTACTTTTCCAATTCACATCCAGTAGCAGCTTTAAGTATTATAAATAACATAAATGATAATACGGTTACATTTAACTGATTTTTTTTTAACAAAAACTTTGAAACGTAATTTGTCCATTTTTTTTTAATTATAGTTTGCGCAGAATATATTTTTTTACTGCATTGTATAAACCATGCAGCGTTTTTATCTATAAAAATATTCTTCTTCTTAATTGTCAATATACTATGGGAAATTAATTTTTACTTTAACATGTTAAGTTAATATTATATAGGTTATAGTCTATGGTGACACAAGTATGGCCGAGTTATCTGATAAGAGGGAGTAGAATTCCGGTCACTGCTCGTAAGTAGCAACCGCAAAAACTTTACAAGGATAGCACCATGGTTTTGAAACGTTGTCGATACATTATAAAGCGTATTAAAAAAAACATGAAAATTTTTTTTAGCTGAATTAATAATATATTAATCACTAAACATTACATTGTAAATAAGTTTAATTATATTTTGTGTAATTTTAAAATATTTCCGTGATTTTAGCACAATTTGACCAACATAATAATTTTAACACAGTAAATTATATTATCTATATTTCTCATAACATTAGTTGCTATAATGTTGTGAAAAACAGTTTATATTTATACAATATAAAGTATTTTTTTATTATTTTTATTTTTGGCTTATTTATGACGCCACTGCCAGACTAAAGATAAAGACACACACACATACAAAAATGATATAATTTTTCTTGTTCAAATCAAGAAATACTGCACTGTTGTGTAAACTTTAATATTAAGTCACATCTCACATCCTCCGTATATATACAAAAAAATTGTTTCAATTACAGCTGCTATTATGCTAGCCAACCGCACAAAATGTACACAACTTTGGCGCCACGTAATGATAAAAAAAAAAAAAAAAAAATACAACACGGTCTTCTTTCGTTGGTTGATCATCCTGTCCAAGAAAAAAATCTTGTAGCAAAAAAAAAATGTCCGCAGTTATGAAAAAAAAAAAAAAAAAACGTTCATGTGGTGTTATACGATTGCTGTGCTCAACGGGTTGCCTAATCTACAGGATTCAATCTTACACAAAATTTATTACAAAAGTAAAGGTATAAGAATGATGATTGCATATAAGTTGAACAGTTTTATTTTGTTCAATATTGTAAGCACTGAAACAGTAGCAGTTTCTTTCAATATTTTTATTGATCATTTGAATTTAAAAAAAGTTTATTTTTGATGATAAGCCAATGTTTTATTCAAATCCCAGCCCCAAGAGGCAATCTTTATAATTAACGTTTCCAAAAAGTTATTTTATTCACTTTCATCTATAAAAATATACTTATATTAGTGTTTCACATAGTGCAAAATACTTAATTACAGAATAAATTACGGATATGCTTGTACTGTGTATAAAAACCAACTTCATAAAATTAATTTCCACATATAAACACATAATATTATTATGTATTTATATTATTTCTTGATTGAGCTACAAGAATCATTAAAAATGTCAACACACGTTATTGCACATTTGAAAATCTTTCTTAACGGCAAACTTATTTTAATCACTTAAATTTGCAACTTAAAAAAATCAAGTATTTTATATAAATACGAGGTTCAAATTTATAATATGACAACGCAATATACATAATAGCGCATCACATGGCTTTGGATTTTCAACTTCCTTTTTAGTTTTTGTTTTCTTACTTATTTTTTATAACGTCACATGAGGTTGATTAAAAAATTAAACAAACTTTTCACACTTTTTTTTAATTATTTTAATGGATTTTTAATAGAAGTCTTTTAAAAAAGAATTAGTAATTATTTTCACTTTGAGTAAATTATAACACAAAAATACAAAAGGATTATTGATTAAATTTTGCTATGCTTTTATTTTTTATTTTATTTTTTGTTTATATTTTAACTATAATTAAAAATAAGAGTATAATAATTTTAAAAAATAAACTCGTAATTTGAGTAATTTGTGTATTTAATAGCAAATAATATACAAAATCGTTGCTAAATTACTTTTTAAGAGTAAAAATTAAGAGTAAATTTTTATATTTAATAGTATAGGTATACATACTTTACGTGTAGAAAATTGATTACGTAAATTAGGCTAAAATTATTACTTTACTTACGCGTTAGCTCAATTAAGACGCTGTAAAAAAAATGTACTCTTAAAAATATATTATAATTGCTTGTACAGTAAAACGTATCATAAATTGCTAAATAAATCATTATTTTACTTTAAATAAATGTTATTATTTTTAAATAATTGTACCCCTCCACAACATCGGATATTTTTACGTCTAAACATTCGAGTGGTTGCTTACCTTTTTTCCCCCTGTTTTTTCTAAAAATATATCCTTCATAAAGATAAAAATAAATTCTAAATATAAATCTCCATGAAATATATATTAAAAAGTTAATTCTAAAATTTTTGGCATATTTCAAAAAATTTTACTATTTAAATATTTCTTGGTAAATTTGCAATCTTCAGAGAAGTGCCACAGTCAAAAGTCATTAAATGTGTCTGAAAAAAATATTTCGCGTGAAATGTAACCAATGGTGAGAAAAGCAATTGAGAGAGAGAGAGAGAGAGAGAGAGAGAGAGAGAGAGAGAGAGAGAGAGAGAGAGAGGATATAAAAGAGGTAACACTCGTATCTTCAAAAATATACTATAATATGACGTTCTGAAATAATAAAAAAGAAGTTATATAATAAAAATTTAATGATTTAGATGATTATTCAATAAAGTCATAGGAATTCAAATTGTATTTTACGTAAAAATACTGCAGTTCATACAATTTTGTCTATGTACTTTCTACTATACCTAAATTATTAAACTATTTTGATTAAACGACAAAATAAATATGAAGTAAAGTCAAAGGGAACAAAAAACGCTGGAATTAGAAATGTAGTAACTACAGAACAATAACATATTTTCATTAAAGAAAATAAAAAAATATTTTTGTCAATTTATTAAAGTTAATTTTTCATTTTTTTAGTGACAACTACAAAATACTAATGGGTAAAAAAACAAAAACTATTGTTTTAAACGAGCATCAATTTAAAAGATTTATAGCTCTAAAGCCATATAAGAATTTGCAACCAATTATAATTCATAATGTAATAAATTATTTCAATGTAAAAAACAATTTGATTATTTTAAATTTATATTTTTTATTGAAAATAAAATTTCTTGTCGTAACGTAAAAATTTTAAACAAACAATTTTTGTGATTGAAGTGAGGATAAAATCTTCAGGCATGAAGCCAATAGTTAACGTGAATTTGACCTTGTCACTTCACGTTTTTTTTTCTCCTATACTCGTACACAACACACGTTATTGTCTTTTTAACACTTCTAATGCCTCGTATCGTCACAACTCCTAACCTACCTGTATACAGTATATTGAGTACTATATTTTTACCATTCATTACTTTCTATGTTTTTGTTTTTACTCTCGGCAAGCATGTATAATAAAAAATTACTTTCATTACAGTTATTATTTTTTTTTAGTTTATTTTAAAAACATTTAGGAGAGCAATTTCATCTCTATGTATAGTATATAATTAAAGTTGTTGTTTTATCTTCTAAAAATAGGCATAATTTTTATTTATGGATCTCCATATTATTATAAAGCCGTATTATTATGTTTTTTCGTTTTTTTTTTATCTTCACCTAAAAATAAAAGGAACATATTTTTAGTACCTCTTTACTGAGTATTATTATTATTATATAGGGCTACTACATATTATTTTAGTCTCTCTCTCTCTCTCTCTCTCTCTCTCTCTCTCTCTCTTCCTCCTCCTACAAAAACTTACAACATTCGAGCAATTTTATACTAAAAGGAAACGAAAACAGCTAATATTACCAATCGGAAAATTGATGACAATTTAATTGGAAATTCCATTTATTTATTTGTTTTCATACGAGAAATTTTTACTGTATCAATAAAAACAAACAATTCTAACTATAATATATATCATGTAGTTTCATTATTCAAGATTAAAAAAATGTAACAAGTTATATTAACAGGCTTTGACACGCACTTTTAAATTTAACACGCAACAGGCATTTTAATATTTTAAGCAATTTAATGTTAAACTGCAATACGAATAAAAAAAAAAAAAAATATGAAAACCTAAGTTTAAAGTTTTGAAGAGAAATATCAATGTAAATAATAAAATAGCAATTGTTTGTTAAGGTGTTTTTTTTAGGCTTTCTCTATGATGATTTTTTTAAACCCAAACTCTTAATTTACATAATTTTTATTTACTACAAAAAATTACGTTGGAAAATATTTTTTTTATCAATATTAAAAAACAAGTTAGGCGGACAACTTTTTTTTAGCAACAGTAAAAAAATATTATACGCAGTATGAAAAAAAAAAAAAAAAAATCTTACTACATGGAAATCCTTTTTATTAAATTATGCAGGAAAATGGTACAAATAATTATCTTGAGATTAAGAAAAATCATCCTAAAGATTTGTAAAAATTCCCAACAACGTCATACTTCTCATAACAGTTCCTTATTAAAAATTAATTTATAGAGCCAAAGATTTTGACATGTTTTAATTTATGATGAGAGTTTGCAATATAAAAGTGAACTATACTATAATATTACCTTAGGCCTTTCAATGTAATATTAATAAAATATATTTATGTTGTTACTTGAATTAGGTTTGCATGAGTGTAAAAATGTTACTAAAAATTTTAGGTTTCTTTATAATGAAAAAAAATTAACTATTTCTATTAAAAGTTTAAAACTTGTATTTTGCATAGACATATTTCAGATTTTAGTTTGGTTGTGGGTTTGTGGTTTTAACTTTAAATACTGAGCACCCAAATGTGCTGCGCAAAATTTTTTTAAGAAAAAGAAAAAAACAAAACATATGGGCTATAGAAATCGTAAAATTTTACTTTAAATCTATGCTGTTATAAAACTTAAAAATAGCATTTATGTTTAAGGTAAAAATATATTACAAAAATTATACACTTGAGCAGCAATTAAAATCCTCTCCATTTTTTTTCTTTTTTTTCCCACATGAACTCTGACATTTATGGTCAATATTTAAGACCATGAACTAGCTGATAATATTGTTATTATTTTATGATTTTTGTTCTCCTTACTTTTATGTCTTCCCATTGCAAGAAGGCGAGCCGCGTGATGACGTTGATGCGGCTGCCTTGGTCTGATCTTCGATCCTCCGGTACCCACAGTGAATTTGCAACTCCGAGGAGACAGCTTGGTTAAAGTAAAAATTAATATAACATTAATTTGCACTTAATTGTTTTTATTTGTTTATTTTTTTTGTCACTATTGATCACTATACTTTATTATTATTTTTAAGATGACACTTTTTATTTCATTCTGTTGATGTGTGATGTTCGCCGAGTTGTGAGTAACTGAATGTGGTGTGAAGAAGTTTTTAGTCTCGCGATAGCCGCGAGTTCTTGGTCATCCCCACTGACTAGGAGCAAGCAGCAGAGCAGACTATGTAGTCACTCACTTGTTATGAGAGAGAGAGAGAAAGAAAGAGTGTGTGTGTGTGAGAGAGAGAGAGAGAGAGAGAGAGAGAGGGAGGGGAAGTCAAGAGAGCATGCGCTCTTGTGTAGCCGCGAGACAACCGCGAGTTCTTCTCGCGACTGTAACTCGCGGACCTTGGCCCACACCACACTATTGGTCACACAATATACTTACATCAATAGATAATCATACAACAAAAACTAAACATCGTAATCTTATTACGCTTTATAAAGTTTTAAATAAATATGATAAGTATCAAGTTACATAAAATAAAAATTTGGCAACTTCAATTATTTAAGAATAATAAGAGCAAAAACTGTATATAAATTATTATTATTATTTAATATTTTGTTTAAAGTTACGCAGAAATAGTACCTACTCTATATTATAGAATATTATTAGGAAATCCCTGAATGTTTTGTATAAGATAACAAAAAATTTGAATCATGTAAGTTCCGTATCCGTAAGTAGATTCGTTACAGAAAAAGTCAATCATATTGAGAGGCGAGAGGAAAGTAAAAAAACAAGCTCATATTTTATAATATTAAAGTAAAAAAAAAAAAAAAAAAAAACTCATTTTATAATATTCAATAACAAAAAATTGAGCAAAAAGAAGAAAAATCCATAATATAGTATGTTTACTTTGTCAAATTACATTTTTCTTCATGCTGTTCCTGAGAATAATATTTTACTGCTCTTACAAATATTGACATAAACTGAGATATCACTGTAAAACAATAAGAATAAATGGACTTATTTTAGAACTATTTACCAATAATATCATTCAAAAAAAATTAATTTAAACTGCACAAGTTACTTATTTGTATATTATTTCTTTTGTAACATTATACGGTTTATACTTTTAACGGAGAAAAAAATTCTCTCCATTTTTTTTTCCAAGCTGAAATATTTTTTAGCGGTCTAAATTATAGTTTAAAAAAATTATAAAGTGTGTAAAAATTTGTGTATTTTAATGAGTACTACATATTATATATATTTTTTTCTTCTAATTATCTCTGTAAAATCTTGTCTTACAACATTCTTTCATTCATTCATTCATTCATTTTGGTATGTAAACAAAATCTTTGTGTATATTATTATTGTAATTATTTTAATATAGGATTTCAATCATATCTAAAACACAACCTTATACTTATCTTACTTATTATTGATAATAAATGTTAGTAAATTTTAAACCAATTATATTACAAAATCATTGAACTGATTACTAAACAAAAAATTGGAGACAAATTATTTGTATTGTAATTTAAAATACAATATTAAAAAAAAAATAAAAAATAAAAAATGTAAAAAAAAAAGAAAAAAAAGGTAATTCCCCATAATTAAATTAAAAAGTAACCAATGTCGTTGATTAAAATGAGAGGAAATTATTTAAGGATTGTATATAGATGGCTTGTATCTCAAAATCTAAAAAGAAAACTTGCAAATTTTATAATCTCATTTGAAAGTTAATACTAACGTCTACCTATGATAAAATTTTCAGAACCCGTGACCATCAGATAAGAGAGAAATTAATTATTGAAATTAACATGGGCTCTTATGGGACTAAAACTTTAAAAAATCATTATTAAAAATCTAGCATGGTGACCCCCCAAAATTTTTACATTTTTGAAGATACCTAATCCTAATGTATCACTGTGCAAAATTTCAGATTTTTCTGTCTTTACAACTTTTTAGTCAAATCCCGCAGTAGCTGATTTCCCGCCTTAAATATATTATTATTATTTAATTCTCGTTTTCTTCAAAAAATATACTATAATATATAATTTCAAATTTCTATTCTATTATTACTATTATATATACATAACAAGTTTTAGGAACCACCCATTGAGTTACAAAAAATTAAACTATTATAAATTTAAATTAGAAACTACTTAGAAATAAACAAGATGTCATGACACATAAAAAAAAATGTCATAAGAAATTTAATTAATTTACTTAGAATTCATGAATACAACATTATAGAACATTATAATTTTATTCAATTTACTATGACGTTAGATTTGTAAAATATTTTATAAAAAAATACTACATTTTTTTGTTTGTTAAGGTTAAATATATTATGTGTGTGTGTGAGTGTATTATATATATATATATATATATATATAAAAGATTTAATGTATACCTCTCTGCATGACGTAAAAAAGACGGGGAAAAAAAGCAGAAAAAAAAATTATATAATTTATTTCTTGCGTTGATATCTTTGTTAAAAATTTTACTAAAAAAATCAACTTGGCTCATCATTTCTTTGAAAGTGTCGAGAAGATTAGAATATAATCTTAAAAATCTTTTATATATTATTTCTGTGAATTCAATGAGGGTTTTTCAATCGCTTTAAATTTTATGAAAACGAAAGGAAATGGGGGAGGTGATGGAGGGTGTAGATTTCATTTATCTCACTTTACGTTGAATTCCAGTTGCACTTGAAATAAAATATAACACAAAATAAAAGTATCTCAAATGCGTACTGATAAAATGCAGGCAGGATGTTTATTAATAATACATTGAAGATAATAATTGATATTTATACGATAAATTAAATAAAAATCTGGTTTACCAATAAAATACAAAACTTTATACTTTAGACATTATATGATACATTATAATATGCGGTTGATATGGATTTTATGTGCATAGGTTATAATATATATAATATACTATGACATTGATTTATAATTTAGCATAATATAGGGTTGAATATATAATATATATATATATATATATATATATATATATATATATATATATTATATATTATATATATATATATATATATATATATATATATATATATATATATATATATATATATATATATATATATATTGTTTAGTGGTTGTGTTTTGCAAGTGTAAAGAGATAAGCCAATTAAGTAAAGACCACAAGCTTATCTTATTTCTAACTTAAAATCTAGAAACCTACACCGCATTACTGTGTGTTGTGTACACTGTATACATATGTATAGTATACGGTACACATCACAGTGTACTCTATACTGTGTATAATTTTTGTATTTTATTTATAACATGTAACGAAAATTTACTAATTCCATTTTTCATAAGGCTTCACTGATCCGGAATTTATTATTCTAAAGACTCGTTATAATTTAAGGCTTCTTATGATAAAAAAAAAAAAAAAAAAAAAAAAAAAAGGAAAGGAAAAAAGGAAAAAAATAAAAATAAATAGCAAAAAGAAAAAGACGTGCAAAAATATTACGTAGTACAAAATAAGACAAAATTTTTTTTGCCTCTCCAATTATTACTTAAATTGCATATATATTTTTTATTTTATATTATAATACGTATCATGACTGTTGTCTTCAGAACGGAAAAAAATGTATTAGCGTGCTATGCAGTTTTTTTTAAATGTTAAATATATAGAATTATAGAAGGTGAAAATTATTCAGCATATACGTCATACCATTTCTTACTTTGCTAACTTATTTGCAAATTCATTATTATTATTATAATTTTGACAACATAACATTATTAAAGTAGGAGGGAGGGGAATAGATGTCCATGTCCAATACATACAGATTTTGATCTTATATTGGTATCAAATTTGCTAGAATTTTAAAGTTTATTGTGTATGCTGCAACTGATAATAATTTCAAGGTAGATCACTTTATTGTGTGTTTTTTTAATCATTGAGCCTTATGGTCTAAAATTTCAAACACATAATTCAAAATTTTGTATTGTGACACTCAAACTTTTCGTACATAATTTGGTACCTCTTAGTCTAATAAAGTTTATTATTATGTTGATTGTCCTTACCTTACCTTTAGCAAAGGTATATTTTATAAGATTTTTTTTTATTAATATTGCAATGCAACCACTTTTTTTTTCCAACTTTTTCAGAGACAAATGAAAAATGTCTACAATAACACACAAAGAATCACTGAACACGTATAATATAAAGTAATATATTCAAAGTAGCTCCAAGATATTAAATGCTGCCAAATTAAAATTTATTTAATATAGACAATAACTGTAATATATTATATACTTTACGAAAAATCACCTTGTAAAGTAGGTTCCAAATATATAATATAAACATGGCCAACCGGTTAAAAAAAATTAACTAATTTTGTATATAAAATTAATTTAAATCAATAAATGTCTAATTTTTTTTAATAATTATTTTTATAGTAATTGAAATTTGCCTTTTAAAGGTTACTTAATTTATCGTTCTTACTAAAAAAAATATATATGTAGAAGAAAATATGAACCTTGAAGAATGCAATACTAAATATTTCTAAAACTATTGACTTCAGTTTATAAACTTAACGTAATATAAGAAAATATTATACGTTTAAAATTTAAATTCATTCATTGATTCATTCATTGAATTATTCATTGATTGATTGATTCAATTTTTTTCTTTGCATTGAACGTACACAACGAGCATAACAGTATTTAACAGTTACTATAATACTATAATATAATAACATTGCCTTGAATATGTATATTATGATTATGAAGAAATTGAAACTGTTATTGATCAATAATCCGAGGATTAGTAAGTAGCAGCTAGAAACAAAAAAAGTTATCATCTTTCATTGCAACAAACATCCAACATTCTGAATAAATTTTTTTCTCAAAAAAAAAAAAAAAAAAATGAAGCAAGGGATATAACAATTTTTCTCTTATACGCTTATTTGTGACAGTTTCATAATTTGTGTGGCTATAGAACGAGTTTTTTGAGCCAAAAAAAAAAATGTTAACATTTGCGACGTTTTGACATTCAACAAACACATAAGAGTATAACAGAAGAAAAGATTAGGATGTTTTTGAGAGAAAGAGAGAGCTTTTGTATTAAAGTTTTTTCATGCATGAAAATTTTAATCAAATTTAATTTTAATAACACAATTTTGCATTAGAAAACCAGACATATAGTCTTTCATCTTGTCTTTAAAAGTAAAAAGGAAAAATTAATTAAATAACATGTATCACAAACACACTAAAATACTGTTGTATTATGTATCGTTATACACAATGTTAAATTCAAATTTTGAGAGAAATAAATTTAAATATTGACAATTATGACCATTACGGTCTCTACTAGTTAGTAATGCCAACATCATATATTATAAAATATTATATATTTTTTTATTATACAATTGCGTGCCCCCCACCCCCCCAAAATAATCCTACAATTTTCAACGAGCACTCTACTTACATGATGCAGTATAACTTTGAAAACTCAAGCCTTGAACTATTTCTCTCTCTCTCTCTCTCTCTCTCTCTCTCTCTCTCTCTCTCTCTCTCTCTCTCTCTCTCTCTCTCTCTCTCTCTCTCTCTCTCTCTCTCTCTCTCTCTCTCTCTCTCTCTCTCTCTTGGTCTCTTGCATATCAAGACCAGCATTATATCTTACGTGACATGCGATTGTGAGAAAAAAAAAAGTACCACATTGTGTTTGAATATCAACATGTTATCAAAGTTTAGTTTGTTTCCGGAAGTTCCCTATAAGTAAGCTTTATCATTTTTTTCCCCGTAATTTTTCGATACAGTATATTTATCTTGAACACTTCTTTTAATTAATTTAAATGCACTGATTTTTGACATAGGTTCTACCCATAAAATAAACTTTAATGTTAAAAAGAAAGAAGCTTGAATAATAATTAGTATAGTGAAAAGAAATTAGGTAAATACGTATATATTTGGAACGACTGAGAACGCCAATTTTCTTTTATCGTTTTGACATATTTAGCGATACGTTAAAATAATATATTTGTATAAAAAAGCCTTCTCATGAGCTTAAAACTTTATTTCAACTGCAAATATAGCAGTTTTGTAATGAAAGTTTAATCAATACAACTTTTTATGGATTCAATTAGTATTAATTTTTACGAGTATGTCAACGAAAAAAAAAAAGTGTTTAAAAAAAAATCCCGTACTTTTTAAGGCGATTTGCAGGGCTTACATAACATAAAAATTAATTGAAAATTAAATTATCAGTATTTATTAATGGAAACAGCTTTTATTTAGTATTATTTATTAATGGTTCAGCGATATATTTATACTCCTTTTATATCTTACAGTATTTCAGTATAAAACAAAGATTACGAGCAACATGATATAAATACGTAATAAAGATATGATTTAAAAATAACTGCAACATTGTATTTTTATAAAAGTAACATGATACCAAAAGGAATAAATTTAGCAAAATACAAGGGAAAAAAAGTTCAGGAAAGAGGATATTCCCGCATCTCATTAGAAAATACAGATGGGAAATAAAAGGGGGAAAAAATGCCATATAAATTTAAATTCTATCTATGAACAAAATTAAAATCTATCTTATCATATTTCCATTGTTTTTAAATAAAGTACAGTAAAAGTAAACGGTTAAAAAAATATGTATGATTTATGGTAAATATGATATGATAGCTTCTTTTTATATAGAATTTAAAGGCGTAGAACACCGCGAACAAAAACTTGTCTAATTTTCTAACATATCTATAAATCAACGTTGATTTGACCGGAGTCATTAATTTCTATTTATTTTCCATTCAAAACATTGCAGATTTGAGTTTAAGATGTCATAGTTCACTGGTCCACTCGCGCGGAAACAGGTGAACTGTGACACCATATACCCGCATGTGTTATTTCGTGAATGGAAAATAAGTGAGAAATTAATGACTCTGGCCAAATCAACGTTGATTTTTAGGTACGTTAGGATATTAGACATGAATTTGTTCAAGATGTTCTATGCCTATAATATATAAATAAAGAATAACACATTTGTATTTCATTTTCTGAGATTTCATAGGTGCAGAATTATACGTATACTTGAATGAAAACTCTCTACTACAATTTAAGTTAATGCTTTATTTGCGCACAACGACTATAATTATGCTTAAATATAATTTTCCAGTTCTCAAGCAAAAACTTTTTATACATACTTCCATTATTAAATAAAAAAATTAGAAGTAAATAATAATAAAACTAAAATAAAGATAGAGTGATTTATAAATAGAAAAAGTAACAACATAAACAAAATTTTAAAGTAGAGTAAGTAGATTTTTTTTTTTAAACTTGGCCTTAGTTTCGTGTCTCATCCATTGTTTTTTGTATACTCAAAATAATCCAAATGCTTGGCTTGTTCCTTCATCTTGATTCTATAGAGGATGTTAAGTTTTAAAGAAAAGAAACGCAATTTTTGCCGAAATAACAACAAATATAAACATTTTTTTGCTATAGTCATGACAACAAAGTTTACTATTAAAAGAAATGAAGCAAAGCAAAAAGCTGTTTTTAGTAATATTGTTGACCATACATTTTTCCCATTCCTTTCAGGAAGCTCTTTAAAGATAAAAATTTTGGTGCCAAGTTTAGATCTCTAAAAATAGAAAGATTTACAATAAATACGTATATCCTCTTTCTAAAAATTCACACATCATTTAACAATTTTGCACATAATATTATACTAAAAATAATTTTTAAAGAAATAGCATAAAATATATATTGTATATTCATGTTTGTAGAAGCATCTTCTTATTCAACATTATTTATTGAACCATGCTAAGAAATTAATTTGCAACTTATCATATTGGATGGTAAAAAGTATAAAATTATCATAATATTTTCTGCAAACTTTCAGTGTAAATTTTAAAATATTTTAAAGTACAATTTTTAATATAAAGAAAACAAAAAGTATGTTTGAATTTCAATGTGAAGGTCTTCACATGCTTGTTAAGCGGTTGAGAAGACTGAAATAGCTTTGGTAACAATTTTGGTGGTGGATATTAGGGTGCTATCATGGTGGTGAGCCAAGCATATACATATAGTACACAGAAATGTGGTACGGATTTTCATACTCGGGCAGGAAGCCAATATACGAACGATCGGACAGACAAAGAAACTCACTACTGCTCTTTATAGCTTTGCTTTAGCTTCTCTCTCTCTCTCTCTCTCTCTCTCTCTCTCTCTCTCTCTCTCTCTCTCTCTCTCTCTCTCTCTCTCTCTCTCTCTCTCAAAGAGAAAACATAGCAAAAAAAGAAAGACAACTTTTGATATCTTGATCATGAAAATTTTCTATTTCCTTGCACTGCTATAAATGTATCTTTTTGTGCTAAATAATAAATGGTCATGAAAAACGTTGTTTTGTTGTATAAAACTATTTTTAGCAATTCCCTTTATGGTCATATTTTTTGACAATAAAGTTATAACATCAACACAATAGAAGAAATCAGTTAAATAACAATAATAATAATAAATTATAAGCATAAATCTAAAAATATAATTATGTTCCTTGTGAAATTCAATTGTACTTTTCAATCGCTAAGAATTTTTTTAACTGCAGTTTATTAATTGAATTTTTTTTATTTTTCAATCAACACCTTATTTTTTTTAACTTTATATCAAAACCACAAATATCTATATAACAATTTAAATTTAAAACAAGAAAAGTAAATTTTGAGCTCGTGATACTGTACAGTACTCGACATGAGTATACCACTTACATACGTCGTAAACTCATTTGTATGGGAGGTTGGGGTTGAGTGGGGTCAGGTTGGGGGGGGGGGGGGGGAGAAAGAGGTAGACAGACAAACTGCGCACCACCACTATACAGCACTCCCCATGGAATTCATTTGTGTTGTTTTCTTACAAAACACGCTCACCACATTTCGGTGGGGGGAGGGGGGGGGGGAGTTAGAAGGTGGGGTGGATGAATCAACTAAGCTAATCAAGCAAGTAATGACTTACTATAAATAAACTAAAAGCTTAAGAGTAGAAACAGGCAACAGCTAACACTGTTTTTGTTTGGAGAATATACACCCATTGATATAATTAAATTAAATTTTCTTCTTTTTCATTCTTTTTGTTTTATATGCGTGCATAAAGGTAATAAAGTAAGACAAATGCGTAGAATTATATAATTATTTATATTAATTTTTTAAGGTATTACCCTTGACATTTTTAAAATAGGATATCATTGTCTATTTTGCATACCATTAATTCATTCAAGTTTTTCTTTTTGTGTATTGTTTTAACTTTGTTATATTTTTTCACTTTTTTTCTTCTATTTCTTACAACAAATCAATTCTAACATTATAATAAATAAATAAGACATGTAACTTGATGCTCATTATTATTTCTGATACTTGATATTTTTTCATGTTTTCCCTTCTTTATAACACATTGCACCTCGTAAATTTGTTATGTCATTATTTTATTTTGCATCATATAACCAGAAAAAAAATTCAAAGAAGTTATTTTTAGAACACCTTTTTTTAATAAAATATTAAAATTTAAAATTAAATCATTGTGGTAGAAATATTAAAAAAAATAAAAGAAAAATATTTTGCATTTTTTAAATTTATTGAAACGTAAAATGAAACTTTCTTTTTAAAAAATTAAAATTTGAATTACGTTTGCTATAATGTAAAAATTCTTTCATCTCTTTTCTTATATAATAAATTTATTTTTTATTTGATGAGTATATGTTTAATACATTGAAAAACTCAGCTTAAATTAAATTTTAAAATAAATAATAAATTAAAAAAGTAATTTTAAAAATTAGCAAGCAAATAATTTCAAAGAATTTAAAGTCTAACTTTATCAGCATATATATTTTTAGTATTCATACAAAAAGTTATTACATTGTTTTAAAAATAACAATAATAATAAAAAAAAAACATCACAAACATTAAATAATTTGTATTTAATTGGTAAAATTTACGTTGTAACAGAACGTACAGTACAATTTTTTCGTCCAATTTTCATCGGTAATTTTGTTTAAAACGATTTTGTTTTAATAAACATGAATATAGCACTCTAATTTTTATAGTCTCTTTTTATTAAAAAAATGTTTATTATTTTTATTTTGTGTTATTATGTAAAATTAATTCAAATTTAACCTCCAACTTTGTTGTATAATAAAATATCATTCCAATTTCAATAATAAAGCTTTTTTTAAAATAAATGAAACAAGATATCTCATTTTACATAATACTAATAACAAAAACAATATAATATTATTAATAAACCATATTTTTCAGATACAGAAATAAATTTAAAAATAGAATATAGAAGTCCTCCCCCCTTTTTTATAATGTTTATTTTTAGACTAAAAAGAAGATTTCTTACAAAGTTACATTTAAATTTCTCTTTCTTTCATTTCTTATGGATTTCAATTCATTCATAAGATTTTTTTTTTTTTTTTTTTTTTTTTTTTTTACTTAGTCTTCATATAATTGAATTTTCTTTTTAGAACTTTATGGAATTTTTTAAATTTCATATATATTTTTTTAATACTAAAAATAGAATTTCAATATATAAAGTTCGTTGTTACATACAGTACATACTTACATATTATATTTTTTTTGATTGAGATATTCAGAAGAAAAATAAAATGTTATCTGTTATAACATTTTATTTTTTATGAATAATACATAAAAGTTTAATATTGATAAGATATGTTCTTCTTATTATTATTTTATAAATTTTAGTCTATATTATCAATGGTGAAAATAAAATATTTAAAAGTTTGATATATTTGCACAGAATATTAATGTAAAAATTTCTGTGATTTATGAAAGCAATTAACATGCATATTTGTTATACAGATCATAATATTTTTTATATTAAAAAATAATAATTACTATAATCGTTTATTAGAATTTTTGGCTATGCTTTTAGTCATTTTGTCATTAAAATGTCAAAAAAAAGTTGTCAAATATTCATAAAAAAAAAGTAAGCCATACTTCAAAACGTACTAGTTAAATAATGTTTTTGTTAAAAATGAATGATTAATATTTCAGTTATCAAATTTTTTTTTTATTTTTATGTTACCAGCTATAAAATTTCTATAATATAGAACAATGCAAAATGGTACAAAGAATAGTAATTGTAATTACAAATTGAGCTTAATTAAAATAAATTTATATTCATGTACTGTTTTGCTTATTCAATTAAGATTTATATACTCAAACAAAATGTTCTACAATAAATATTTTTACTGGAAAAATGAGCGTGAGAATCCTTACATAGGCAAAGTTTCCTGTATATCAGTAATAAAAATACTACATACGCGGATATTTTTAATTTTTATTCATTCATATTATTTTTACATTTAATGGAGTTAAATGTTACCAACAGTCAGTAACTAAATAGTTCAGTAATTGATTACTGATTACACCAGTAATTTTTGTGTGTATTTTTTTTATCGCAAATCTAAATTGTATTGTTATTAGAAGTATATTATTGCATTTTTATTTAAATTATAAATTATTAAATTTAAAAACAAAACTTTTATATTATTAATATTATTTTTCACTGCAGCTGTGTGAAAGATCATTCATAAATTTAATGAAAGCACTTAATGCCAGTATATTACATTTCATATATAATAGTAAAATATCAAATATATTTAGAAATCATGATGTAATGTAGAAAACATCGTCACAGTATATATATATATATATATATATATATATATATATATATATATATATATATATATATACGTACACATAAATAGATTTTCAATAAAGTGGGGATGGATTACATACTGTATACTGTTTTATAAGCCAAAAACAAAATATACATAACATACTGAAAGTTTCGTTTCATTCAAGGAAACTTTGGTTGTTGACGTCACTTTCAACAGTTCATCACTTTTGACAAGGGTTGGTTGCTCTAACTTTCCTACTTATAACTTTACACTCACCTCGATACTTATGTGGACTCAACCCGACAAAGAAGTAAAGTAAATTTTACACACTTTCACGTCTTGCAATAAAACAGTGTTAAAAATTCATATATTTACGCAAATTATATATTAGTTTAATTGACATTTCCCTCTATACAAAATAGAATGTGTTTTCAATTTTATATACGATAAAAGTATTCTGAATGGCATTTTAATGTTTACCACATAACGTACTGCATATCATAAATTAATAATTATATTGAGTGGTGCTCATTTATGTATTGTCAGTTTCCGGCAATCTTGTTACTATATTTAATCTATACATGTTCTTATCTAACTAATATTATATCTAAATGATCAAATAATTAACCGAGCTGGTTCCGTATACCAAGCGTAGGTTCAAGCCACTGGGTGCGTACGTGAAGGAAGAGAACACAACGCGATATGTGTTTACTTTACATGCATTCCATGAAGACGAAGGTGCAAGATGTTTAATTTGATTGCACTGTCCAGCCTGCCTAGAGTTTCCACGGTTTCACTAGGCTGTCAGGGCGAATGCCGGTCTGGGTATATAGACCGTGACTGACCTCTGTATGCGGTTTTATAATATATAAAACTGTGGTAAAGGTGTAGCACAATATATATATATATATATATATATATATATATATATATATATATATATATATATATATATAAATATATATAAATGATATGATGAATGGAAATAATTAATTAATTAACAATGATGATTAAACGTTTTTAAAAAATTAGTATATAGCATTACATGACATTACATTAATTATGCTTTTTAAAAGTTGCTTTTAAAATATTTAAGTTTTTACTATTTTTTTTTCTTCTCATCTTTACTACAGATTAAAACATGGCAAGTTACTTAAAATATCTTTAAATATTCACAACGTTTTAAAAATAAATATTATACCTACATTAAAAAAAAAAAATCTGCTGAAACTTTTAGCACTTTAAAAAAATATCTTAATCATTAGATATTACTTTAATTATTTTTCGTAGGAAGTATGTAATTAATTTTTTAACTTTTATTTTTAATGTAATAAAAAAAATATATCTTACTTTAATGTCTAAATTTTTAAGAAATATATTTTTAATTTAATGTATTTTTAATTGCATACTCCTTTAAAGATTGTCAATTCAGAGGGGTGACTTGCGACTTTTTGCCTTCTATTCATGTGATCCTAAAAATAGCTAGATTAAAAAAAAAAATCTTTACTAATTTCCTTTTCTCTGAATTTTTTGCAGATATTTTTTTTATATATAATATAAAAAAATAGAGAAGATTTCGTATCATATTCGTATAATTAGAAAGACTGTGGTATAAAAACGCATTTTAATTGCCTTTTTAAGTAAAATTTAAAATGTAAATTTGGCTTTAGTAAGAATCCATATTATATTGTAGTTATAAATAAGTATCATTAATATAAAACACTATTTTTTGTGTGGAAAATAATGCAAATATAAATTGAAAGAAAAAAAACTGGTAGAATTCACGTAAAATAATTTTAAAACTACGATATTTTACACTCATTTCATTTTATATAAAAATAAAGATGAAAGAATTGTTCATCTGTTAATAACATTCTGTATTTTGTAGTAAAAAAAAATAATCCTATATATGTACAAAATTTGATTGATCATGGGATGAATGAACACAAACAGAACTAAACAGTTTTCAATAAAATACGCATAAGTGCACATAACAAACAGACAATTATTCACTTGGTATGCTTGTATATTATAGGATATATTATATCTCTTTGAATCTCTCTAGGTTCTAGAACTAAAACAGAAGTACGGGTAAACTTTACAAGCAAATTGATTAGCTTTTACTTCAAGTTAAACATACTAGAAATGACTTTAATATTTGAAGAGATATGCAAGCACACACACACACATACACATGTATAATATATATTTATACATACGCATGCTTGGTTTTTAATAATAATGTGTTCTTGACTTTTCACAAAAGGATAGTCATATTTATTATAATATGTTCAAAAGCATTTTGCAAAACATTCATATCATAGTTCACTATGAATATTTTGAAAATTAAAATTACTTATACAGGTAATCTAAAGTTATTATTCATAAATTTTGTTATTATATAATGCAAATATAAATGCTGTAAAATTTTGCTATCAATCAAAAAGTTTAAAGTTGTCTCATTTAACATGTATTATACATTATATTATATAATATATACACACAATTCAATTGCTAATGTACATATATACGATAATATACAATTAACTATTCGAACTAAAGTGATTATTTGCATATTTATACATCAATGAAATTAAGATCAAATGTCAATTCTAATCAACATTTCAATTATATGTGCTGATAGGTCAGAAAATTAAATTATAAAGCTCTTAGTGTAATTTAATCTATAAATAATTTTTAAATATTATATATTTTTAAAGCTGTTAAATTTAATATCAATAAATTATATTCAATAAAAAAGATTAGTTTTCAATATAAAATAAAATTTTAAATTTTTTGTCTTTTTATTTTTGCTTATCTCTATCATGTATCTTTAGTAACCAATGAACTTTATGTTTATATACCAATTAGTTTTCATGTATTTTTTCACTGCTTACATGTATGTAATTTAATGTGTCCTTTATTCTTGTACGAGCACGTGGTTTGTATCGGAAATACTAAATATATATATATATATATATATATATATATATATATATATATATATATATATATATATATATATATATATATATATATATATATATATATATATATATAAATCTTGTTGACATATTAAATGATAAATATTATTTATCAAATCAATACCTAAAATGTAATCAATAAAAACATGAAATTTCTATTTAAGTCTATGTTCATATTAAAAATATGTGCATAAATAGAGGACATTTTGAAAGCATCTTTTCAATTTTTTAACTATTTTTACACATATCTCCGTTCAAATATAATAAATAGTACAATAAAAATATCATAGAATAATGTAACCTAATCGTATTGTGCATTTTGTTAGCTATAAAAATGAATAAACAAAACTAAATTCCATCGAAAGCCAAGTCAAAAGTAGTAATGGTCCAACGGGTTGCATAACTCACAGGATATATTTGAGAATGGAAATTCCAATAAAAAATAATACAATCATAAGTTTGAGACACAGTAAAAATATTAATCAAAAGTGTCTGACAGTAAAAAAAAAAAACAATAAAAAGTTAATTAAATATTAATTAAGAATTCATTATAATATTAAAGATGCTTCTAGAATTAATAATTATATATTATATATATTTTTTATTTATGGCCATGAAAGTTTATTATAGGATGAAAAATTTCTTTGTTAGTCTTTTTTTTTTTTTTTTTTTTTTTGTCTTGGATCAATTTTACATTGTTTTTATTCAATCTATATAATATTATAATGATAATAAATATAGTAATGGTAATTGAAAATTTTTTAATTACAGTGTACGATCCTTCATAAATACTCCCTAATAATGAAGTGTTAATTTAGACACTTCAATTATTATAACGCATATAAAAAAAAATGGTAGTATAAAAAAACTTTAGATGTCATGTAGGTTTAATTTGAATGCGTTACATGTTAAAACATGTAATGTATGTTCAAGTTTTTGTTATATTTAAATTATTATGTAATATTAATTATTGTAAATTTCTAGTTTAAGTTGACGTGATCAAGCATTTATGACACTGATTATACAACGTTTATATTTTTATACGGTGATGTATTTATTTGTTAAAATAGTGATATATTTTGATGCAAAAAAACGTTATATTTTAATAAACAACAACCATCGGAACTAGTTGTATTTATAATAATAAAGGACACAACCTATAGTATTATATTTGGTTTATTTTTAAATTATTTTGTACATTATGCATAATATTATGTTTTATTTTATTAATGAAAACAAATAAGTTAATGCTCTATTATATGGTTAATGACTCTTATAATATTATGATGACGTAAGGACGGTCACTCATGCGTATAGGTCGACCCTGTAGGCATTTAGCGTAACGTTTTTAAACGTGTATAAAACAAAACGGCACGTTTATTATCATGTACAAGTATACGTACTACTGAAACCGTTAGATAAAAAGAGAAACGATGACGACAAAAAAAAAATCACGATAATTTTATTTACGCTATGACTGGATACTTATGACTAGACTTACTGGATACTTATGAATTAATTATGCTATCATTGCTATATACTATAATATATTATATCCTCTTCCTGAGTTTATATTTTGTATATATTTTTTAAATTGTTTGTCAGAAGTCAAAACAGATAGACAAATTTTGTATTGCAAACACATAGTTTGGTACCAGCTTGCTTTTTTCACCAACAAATTTTAAACAGAACATTTTATTTTATTGTCAAAACAATATGGTGCATATTTTATCAAGTAAAATTATATTAATTTTGTTACTAAAAATGGAATATATGTATATAGCCTTTTGGTATATATGAAACAGAGCACGTAGATATAATGCATTGTAAAATAATATAGTTTATCGTGTTAGAATATTGGTTGTAATTTTACAGCTGAAATTTTTAATTATAGTTTTTTATACATAAAATGAAATAAAATAAAATTGACTATTATATTGTGTTAAGAAAAAAATATTCACACAGTAAAATGTTAAATATCTCCATTCTTTTTTCTGATGTTTTTTTGACACTTTTATTTTATTATATTTATAACGAATTATATATCAAGATAACATAAAATGGATATAAGCTTTTTAAAGTTATTATAAGGCTTAAAAAGTTATTAGCACACATATACAATAAAATATATTTGAAGCTCGTATAGTAAAACGATCAATAAATATTATTGCTGTATCTAGATTGGAAAAATTCCATGTTATTGCACAAAAAGAAAAGAGAGGAAAAAAAAAGGAAAAAAAGGGGGAAAAAAAGAAAAAAAAAAAAAGGAAAATGAAAAAGGGGGGGGGGGGAGAAAGAAAAAATATTTTTGATATTTATATATTATAAACTTATAAGTAACATTACTATAATTTGAACTTTACTATGTAATTTTTTATTTTTTAAAAAATATATATTTTACGCAAATTTTTAGTAAAAAAAAAAAAAAAAAAAAAAAGAT
Organism: Ecdyonurus torrentis; assembly: GCA_949318235.1. Taxonomy (NCBI): domain Eukaryota; kingdom Metazoa; phylum Arthropoda; class Insecta; order Ephemeroptera; family Heptageniidae; genus Ecdyonurus; species Ecdyonurus torrentis. The sequence goes on along the minus strand of OX439132.1, from coordinate 17,250,006 downwards.
ATAATAAAAGAAAAAAAAATTAAATTAAGTAACTCCCAACGTGTTACCACACACAATAAATTTATAACAACTATTTTTCTCTGAAATTAGATCCTTAATTTTGTAATTTCATGATGAAAAATATATCCCTATAGTCTTATTAATAAATCATCATCATTATTATTCTTTTTCTTTATTGTATTGTTTTATATAAAAAAACAAAAAGATTACACATTAACGACAAAGTAAATACTAGTTTCATCCTCTTTCATCAAATTTAAAGAAGAGTAAATCGTTTCTCGTTTATTCTTTATAACTTTATTAACTTTGGTAGCACAAAAAATATTTTCTATTGTATTTTTTTTTATCAAACAAAGTTAAAAATTAGCTTTTTTTCTTCTCTCTTTTCCTAATGTTAAAACTGTCAGAAAACAGTATGAAAAAAAACTAACAATGTTTATACTGATTCAGAGAAATGATAAAAACAAATAAAATGATATAAATTACCATTATATACACTACTATGTATATAAAAAGTTTTTAGTTGTATTGTCCAATCCCTAGAGTACAATTGACAAAATAAAATTGGCTTTTATATAAGACTTTATTACGTACGTATATTATATAGTGTAAAACTAAAAATCACATTCCCCTTTAGGCAAATTACATTTATTGCACTTGTATATTATACAGATTGCAATAATAGTAATGATAAATAATATATAATCGGTGATATTTATATTATCTATATAATTTATTAACAAATACTATTTTATATACCCATATGAATTAAAAAAATAAAATAAAAACATTGTAACATTAAAAAGTGTTTCTTTTAATGGATTGTTTCGTAGCTTGTTATCTTTGACCTAGATCATTTTTTTTTTTAATACTGAAAATGTATAAACTCAAAACATTTCTTTGATTTTATATATCGTAGGTTTGGTCACTTTTCTCACTGCATTATAAGAATTCATTATGATTTATGTTAATTTTCTTTTCTTTTTTTTTTTTACCTATAGGCAGTTTTTTTTTTTTTGTTATATTTCTTTGCTTATACAAAAATCATGTTTCTAGGTTAAAATTATTATGCATAGATATATAAAAGATAAAAAAAATTGCAATCTTTTTAGAATAAATTTTATTTTTGCAAGATATTTTTCTTTAGGGCACGTATAAATTGATTTCTGAGTTAAAAAAAATGCATTTTGGAATAGCTTTCAAACTTTTTCAAAAGTTCTCGATTTTTGTATGTATTTTTACTCTATAGTAAGAGGTTTTTTTATCTTATAAAATGAATCTTTTTGGTACTTTTTCTTTTTTTTCTTTTTTTTTTTTTTGCTATTTAGTATTTTTTGCTATTTAGGCGAAGAACACGTTTAACATAATGTGTGTGTGTGTGTGTGTGTGTGTGTGTGTGTGTGTGTGTGTGTGTGTGTGTGTGTGTGTGTGTGTGTGTGTGTGTGTGTGTGTGTGTGTGTGTGTGTGCATACTGTATATTGTATATATATATATATATATATATATATATTATCACATATGACAACGTCAAATAAAATAAAAATATATGTGTAGAACTTTTCGTACAATTTCCCACTAAAGTTAGTTATAAATATTTTACACTACAGGTGTTCAAATAAAATAATAGCATTGATGATGAACAATAAATCTAAAGTGACCGTCGAGAGACTTTAAAAAAAAAGTAGAAGAAGAAGTTAATTATAATAATAATTCAAATCATCAACACTATAGTCTTATATTTAATATAAAGAATTTTAAGAAGAAAAACAAAACTTCAAGATTTCATCCTTCAACTTTAACCTGTAATAACACAAAGATTTTTTTTATTGTTGAATATCATTGTTCTTAATAATAAATTGGACAATTCACATAATTAAGAAGAGCTACCTTCAAATGAATTTGTGTAATATAATTATTTAGCCTTAAGGGTAAATTTTAAATAACATTCGCTTTAGTTTATTATCAGACTATTGTGATGTTATATAAAAAATGTTTAATTCAAATTTTACACATTTTTTTTTTGTTGTTAGTTAATAAGTAATTGTAATTACTTAATCAGTTTTTAAAAAGTAGATTCATTTCATAAAGAGCATTTTTTTTATCTAGATAGTACTCGAGTACTATTCGGAGAATATAAAATTGTATATTAATATATTTGTTCATGTGTATTACAAATAAATAAATATATATTTTTTTAAGATACCAAGCATTATTGTGTACAGTGTATCATCAAAGTTTCTGAGAGAAATAAATATTACGTCGAAATTGCTTTTTTTTTTCTTGTTTATACAGTAAACTGTCAAAGTCAGAGAGAGAACTGTCAGCACTTATTTGCACAACTAAACACGGACGTCTGGACAGTATGAGAAAAACTTGACGCTGAGACGCAAAAACCTAATAATATATAAAGCAATTTTCTATATAACGTACAGAAATGTAGGTTTCAAGTATATAATATGACTTGATAGTTGACAAAATTATTTTTGATTTCATCTCTGGACATAAATACAATCTTTGGAAATATTACCATATTTTAGCATTTTATTTATTTATTCTGCTCAAATAGCATTGATTGTAATGAAAAATTTATATATGGAAGGAATATCTTAAATTTATGCATCTGAATATGAAGATAAAAAAAGTTAAATTAAATGAATCGAAAAATGTTCTTAGCCAGCTAAAAAAAAGTTTTAGTTAAAAGTATGACGATGTAAGTTTTCAATTTGATTTTTATTAGTCGAGGTTCAGTTTCATGTAATTTAACATGACATTAGTTTTGAATTTAGGAATGACAAATTTTGCAGAGTAAATTTGAAATTTGCTGTATTTTTTAATCTAAGGTCTAAATATTTTAAAACTCAATTGGAAAATGTTTAAACCATAAACCTATTAATTGACGTAAACTGATTATTCCATTACAACAAATTTTAAAAGCTGTGGATATAATTTTTTGAACTTACCCTGTTTTCTTCGTAGACTCCACAGCACCGGTGGGGCTGGGTTATTTGCCGCGGCTGCCAGCTTGCCACCGCGCCCTGCTCCTGAAAAAACAGTAATACATAAATAAATCAAACCACTATTACAGTATACATAAAAATTTCAACAAAATGAAACCACCATTCAATAAAATTATTAAAATTTAAACTGCTATTGATATCTACTTCCTATTATAATTGTAGAAACATGAACATCCTGTTAATCAAACATTATTTCGCAATTTTATTGTCATATTATACAGTATATAAAACACACCACAACAAAGGAAGAAAGATAAATCATGACGTTTTCCTGTCAATCACATACACACGTAAATACAATTTGTTTTAAAAAAAAAATAGAAGGATAAAGAAAAACCCCAAACTAAATGAATAAAGTTTGGTACACTATGAAACAATTTATAATTAAATTGTGTATCGAAACTGTCAGTAGCACATTTTAGTATGTGTGACAACATGGAAGACAATAACTTTGTTGTTCTCTTTGTGTTTTTCCTATATATGTCAGACTATGAGACTCCAAAGTCACACTTTTTTCAAAAAAAAAAAAAAAGATTATTCAATGTACTCACCACATATCAAATTTAGAAAGACAGCCTAACACTATAAAACTTTTCATAACAACAACAAAACAAAAGAGAGAAAAAACAACTTTTTATTTTTTCTCTTTTTATATGGACAGAAAAAAGTTTGACCATAGCTTTGATATTAAAAAAAAAAAAAAAAAATGAATCAAGTTTCAAAAATTTTCATTCTGTAACTGATGCTAATTATATTTTAATAACATTTTTTTATATTTTATTTGTGTCAATTTAGGCATAAGAATGGTTAATTTTTAATTAAGACATCAGCTTTTTTTTTCAATCAAGTATTTCAAATAGCAACAGCGAGTCAAAAATTGTACAAATATTTGCAATTTATGTACAGTAATCAAAATTAATGAAAACAAAAGTTTCAATAATCAGAAAAGGTTCCGAAAAACAAAAACTGTAAGTACTGAATAGCTCTACTAATATTAAATGAAATAAAACAATTAATCAAACTAAACAATTTTTAAAAAAATAAAGAAAATATAAGTTCAAATTTGAACATCCAAGTATGTATCTATATAGTTTCATCTATTTTTAAATTAACATAAAATTTTTTCAGCCATCGTGTAGTAGTAAACGTTAAAAATTAATATCTTTTTAAGGAGGTTATACGTTCATAATTTTCTCATACATATATTTCAAATTCAAAAGTACTTTTATTATCTGCATCCCGAAAAAAAAATTACGTTGTTCCTTAATGTCATCCTGAGTAATAATATTATAGTAAAGCTATAAATATATATTTTTTTTTAAACTTGAATATTTTCAATGTCTATCAGCCTAAACAATAAGAACAGTCAATACATAAAAATCAACCAACAAAATTTTAATTCACATTGTATCGATTATTTGTCTGGCAATTTTCAATCGCGTGTGTGAACTAGATGATTTGCTTTATCCCATCACAATAACAAGATAATAATAATGCAAATTCACTTACTACAAAAAAAAAAAAAAAAAGAAAAAAAAAAGTACAACCCTAATCAGCATGCACGTAATATTCTTATTTATTATATTCAAGTATAACAAAAAAATATTATATATAGATATACTTTTTCATTATAATAATGCATTAAATTTAAATAAAAAAGAAATAATCTATTTTACATTAACTTTTGTATATATAGAGATGATGAATGTAATTCTAAATTTATTCATGAAAAATATTTCAGTGTATTAAGTTTACTATATTAAAAGCCTACACTGAAAAAAAAATACAACAATTTTACTTTAATCAGCAGAATCACTGAAGCAACTTTCCGTATGCAGAATATATTGTTAATAAATACCGCATAGAAACGTAAATTATACTGCAAAAGTTTTATCTTTTGAAAGTTTGACAATAAAATTTTCCGTACATCGCAGAATGTTAAATAATGCTTTTTATAGTTAACTTTTTTTGGACATTTTTGTATTATCTTAAAATATTTAAAAGTGTAAGGTATGCGTCATTTAAATTTCTCGGTTCTATTAGCAGAGGTATTTTCATAAATTGTTGTAAGGATGAAATCATTGTAAATGATAAAGAATAGAAAATTAGGGTTCACCTAACGTTTTCCAGATCAATTATGTTAGTGTTGTCACCACCGTGACAAAAATAATGTTTAATTACATTTATTCAATAAACTGTTATATTAAAATTATCGATATGAATTATATTTAAGAAATTAACAAGACTAAAATTCACTTATGTTATTTTAAAATTGTAAGTGAATGTGCACTGTTAACCAGTTCCGTATAGATTTCACCTAATAAAAGCAGTTAATTATTATTATTGACAAGCAATGTGAAATAACTGGGCAGTATTTCGCCGTATTATACAGCAATATTTTACTACCCCCCCCCCCCTCTCTCTGTTTTTTTTTTTTTTTTTTTTTTTTTTTTTTTTTTTTTTTTTTTTAAGTATTTTCTTTTTTATAGTTATGCTATATATATTGTATTATACATTATTTTAATTTCATATTTCTTTAAGATCTTTCAATTTACATAAAATAATGATTTAAAAAAGTAAAATTTTCTTGTCATATAAAATAGAATGTACTGTATATTATTTAATTTATTAAGTTATAAGAGTGGTAAATGTTTAAATGCTCTCTCTCCTCTCTCTCTCTCTCTCTCTCTCTCTCTCTCTCCCTGTTTGATTTGTTTTTTTTCAATTATTGCAAAGTTAGCTCAAAAGTATAATAAAAATTGGCTCATTTAAAAATATATATATATATTGGAAAAATGCCAATGCTTATACTTATTTATCTCACTCGCAAATAAATTAAAATTTTCTTAACAATCCTGTAAATATTTTTAGAGTGTATAACTGAGTAAAAATATATATAATTCTGATGTTCAACTGTGTAGTAATTTAGATACATTAATCTTATTTCAAATTTACAAACAAAAAATTAACTTTTTTTTTCAAGTGTGAATTGAATTTTTTTTTCTTTGGTATGCTTAATATTTTAAAAAATTAAAATAAAATTCTTCGTTAATTGTTTTAAAACCGTTAGTACACAGGAAGTTTTGTAATTGCTTTTAGGTGAGGGTATTACATCGTAATGTGTAGGCAAAGTGTTTTTAAAATTGCTCAAAGAAACTCATTATTAATACATTTTTTTTACATCTTAAATTGAAAATTTTATACTTAAACCAACTTTGCTACCTTTTAAATAATAAATTAAAATCTTTTGGTAAACAAAATTACATATTTTTTAAAACCCATAACTTTTAGTAATTCACAAACGTAGCAGAAGGTATGGGTTTGGATTTTTTTTATAATTATTAAGTTTTTGTTTTATATAGAAATATTCATGAGCATTTTTTTTTTCCTGTAGCAAGATTCGTTTATACTGTTAAATTTTTACAGCTTATTCACGCAGAAACATACCGTATCTAATTTATATATTATTCATTTTATTTTTGTCTCATATTTTTGTCGAAATTTACATTTATTTGTTCTAGAGTATGTAAACTCTTCTTTAATAAATAAAAATTAGCTGTTCAAAAAAAAAAAAAAAAAAAAAAAAAAAAAAAAAACATGAGAATCATTGGTCTCTAACTAAGAGTATTCTATATGAATGTTCCTCTTAAGCTTCTAAACCGATTTTCAAAAAAATTGCAAAAAATTCTTTCTTGTATGGATGTTTAAAGTTTTAAAGTAATTTTAAAAATTTACTCAGAACTATGTACACAGGACTACTATAATATATTTTACCATTCAAAAAGTCGCACTAAATTTGCAATGTTACATGGAAAGTATAAATTACGTAATTTATAGTACATTTAACATTTATGTTATTATAGCATAAATGACGCTAAATTAAAACAACATAAAAATTTATACCGTAATATTTATGCTTTTAACATATAGTTATTATCAAGTATTGCATAGATTGTATGTAACAAATTGTGCTGAAAATGAGGAAACATAATTATTACTTAAATATATTTTTGTCTGTATAATATGTTCTTTAATTTTGGACCTTTTTATTTTTACAAATAGGATAAAGTAATATAATATAATTCAGTTTTAATAATGAACCAAAGATGATACAATAAAAAAGTGACTAATTGCTTAAAAGTTAATAGAAAACAACAATATACCATAGAAAATAGCATATTATAGATTAATAATTGTTGTTCATTTTTATTTCTGCAGTTGGTTTAAAACGCCTTTTGTTCCCATGGCAACTATAGTTGGTAAACATTACGTCATGTGCACGCTATATACCAGTTTAGTTAGTATATAAACTATGTAAATAGCTTAGGTAAAATAAACGACAAGGCATTCATTCATTTAATTACGTTCAGTCCACTTTATATTACAGTATATAATATATTATATACTTAAAAACATATGTATATGTATAGAGAAGTTAAGTAATGAACTTTTCTACTTAATTTATATAATGATACAAAACATAAGAACACAAGAAATTTTCGTACACTGTACTACACAAAAAAAAAAAAAAAATTATAAATGAATAACTAGTTTTAGTTTTGAATGACGCTAAGAATTACCATATTACTTGGTTAACATATAAAATCAGGCACATCTCATACATATTATAAAAAAAATATATAATTTACTTTGAAAAATTAATTGCGTTGTAGAAATTGGTTTTATACTTGTAAAAAAAAATATTACCTTATAGTAATTATTCTTTTTAAAAATATAGGAAGAACAAAAGAGAGAGAGAGAGAGAGAGAGAGAGAGAGAGAGAGAGAGAGAGAATTATAATGAACTTTCTGTGAACACGCTAAAATAAATAATAATAATAAAGAAAAAAGCTGCAGCATCAGTGTAAATTAAAACATGTTACTTCAGAAACTGCGTGCATTTGAGGGGAAAACGCTTACTTTCTTTCAAATAATTCTAGTAAACTTTAGAAGAAATATTTGTATTACTACATTTAGCAAAAAAAAAAAAAAAAAAAAAAAAAAAAAAAATCACGTAAACTCTGAAATATATTTACAAATTGATAATAATATTATTATTGAAAATAATCAATTATCTAAGTTTATATACAGTATTATATAACTTTGGAATTTTATTCAAGACTTACATTATTATTAATTGTAAACTTGGTGATCAAATTTAATTTTCCCTAAGAAAGATATTGATTAAAAATTTGTATTGCAAGTTTGCAACAAAGAAAACAAAAATATTGCAAGTCTTGAAACTCATTTGAAATTATTATTGCTTATATTCTTTATTTCAAAGGGAAATAACACTGACTCATATACTTTATTATTATTTTTTTTTTACTTACTTTTATACATTATATATTTTGACATAAACTCTGCATGGGATGATTTTTATTTTCTGATTGTATAATAACATATATTTCATTAAAAATGACATTACTTTTTTTTTTACCTCATATTTTCTGAGAAATTTGTCACAAAAAGGAAAGAGAATGAAATAATAAGTTCATTGCACGCTTATACTTTTACAGACTTTACGTTGAGGTTTTAAAAAAAGATTATCTATTTATTGCTGACAAATAATGATTATAGATATATAGTAATATAAGTTTAACATGGATTTTAAAGAAATAACTTACTAATTACGTTGCTTGTATACAAAAACTTTATATTGAGGAAATAAATTAGTAAATTCTTTGCCAAAATTTAAAAAGTTATTTATGATGAAATTTTAAATAAAGGAAAACAAAAACTATAAAGTATCTTGGATATACAGAAAATGTTTGAATTAATTATTCAATGTTTGTTTACATACTACACATTTTCCAGTACATACAACAAAGCGTAATACTATATTCCACATATATGTAAATAAATTAAAACAAAAACATTAAGGAACACATCCTTATATTACTTATGTTTATATGTATATTAAAAAAAAAACATCCCTTGAATTAAATTTCTCTTCCCAACAATACAAAGTTAAAATATCTTTAGGGTAAATGAATAACATTTAAATAATCTCTTTTACCTTGAATTTAAATTTTGCGCTGCTCTCTTAACTTAATTTAACGCAATAAGGTTGAAAGGATAAAACAATTACTTTTGTCATGATGTAGAATTTGTATACACTATTGCGAGACAATAAGATCGTGTTTAGGAGTAAAATAAAACAAAAATCGAAATATCTAGTTCACAAATATTTTCCTTGTTTTCAGTTTCTCCCTCTCTCTCTCTCTCTCTCTCTCTCTCTCTCTCTCTCTCTCTCTCTCTCTCTCTCTCTCTCTCTCTCTCTCTCTCTCTAAACAAATATCTTATTTCTGTTTAAATTTAATCATGTGTAGTATAAAACTTTTTTTTTGTTAATTAATACATTAACGTATTTGATAAATTTCCAATCTTTTTCCTTTTGCATTATAAGTGACTATAGGAAAATACATTCAGAGTACATTTTGAAAATAGTAAAACTCTTTGAAGTTATCTTTTTTAATGTTTTACTTAAGTAAAAAGGTATGGTATAGTATAGTTATATAAAAAAAAGTAAAAAACAAAGAGAGGAGAGAGAGAGAGAGAGAGAGAGAGAGAGAGAGAGAGAGGTCCTATTGTTGTAAGATGTAGAATGTTATTATACAACAAAGATCCGGATCTATCAAGCACAAGAATGATATCAAAGAAATAATCTGTTATGCTGCATCATTTTGATTAAACTTTCAGGATATTTAAGTAACTTAATTTTTTTTCTCTTGTGTGTTTTTTTATGTATGTAAAATAATTATATATTTAAATTGTTATTTTATTACGTAATAGTGAGCTGACAGATTTAGAAACAACTAATAGTACATCATATTATTTATTAATATGATCGTAGTTAATAAAGAATGACTTATACAATGGATTATTATTTGCTTTGGAATTAATTAATGATTTGATGAAATATATATATGCTGAGTAAAAGTAATAATAATAACCCCATCTTTGTATATTTAATAAGACCAATTATATAACAAAAACTTTACATTTTGGATAAAATTTCAAAATTTAACACTTAATTTCATACTATAATTTTCTTTGTTTTTAAATGTTTATCCAAAAATTGAAAATTTGATTTAAGATGAAAATATAGCAATTCAAAATTTTTAATAATGTGAAAAAATTTACACATATTTTATACAGTTCAATATCCTTAAGGCGAATAATTTTTTATGCTTAACATTTTTTTTTTAATTCATGCATACATGATGTATAAAAGACCTTCATCTGACAGTGACTTCGTTATTATTACAATAGAAGAAAATTTATAATTTGATTTTAATAATTTTAATTTTTTATGACAGATTTTTTTTTGCATTACAGGGAGAATTTATGACTCTCTCTCTCTCTCTCTCTTCTCTCTGTCTTATACTTGATGGCATAACTTCTGCTTATGATATAATTATAATATTTTTATTATTTTAAACTGAGCATAGGATTACGTTTAATGACTGGAGGAATAAGTTAGCCTTGAATGAAAAAAAAAAGGTACATTAATGATAAATGTGCGGGCTTCATATTTAAATTTTAATAATAACCTGGGGTACTTTTAAAGCTCTAATTAGTACTTATTGTACAGGTTATTAAATTATTTTAAGTAGTTTGAATTTTTTTGAATAATTATAAAATAACACCGCATTATATATATATATATATATATATATATATATATATATATATATATATATATATATATATATATATATATATATATATATATATATATATATATATAATGTTAATTGTAATAATTATTATCAAAATTGACCATTAGAAAAAAAAGTCTATACCAAACGACTTGACTGAAGAATTGAGAAAATTTAAATTACTTCGCTAGAAAATCATTTTTATATTATTGAAAAACATTAAAACATCACTTTTGAAAATTCAGGTTGTTGACATAACCTGATCATAATTACCTTCATTTGCAATTGAAACGTTTGCTAATTTTATGAATATATGAATTTTATGAGGACACGCTGCTTTTTGACTAAATTTTACACAAAATACTGAAGCTTGCTTCTCTCATAATATTATCAGATCAATACCACCACATTCCTTCTCATTATTTTATTCTTCAACAAATCAAGGTTAAAAATTAAATCCAATATCATTGTAATTTTTCTGAATCCTTTTTTATTACATAGTTTTCTTCTCATCTTTTTAAACCGATAATTCGTTCCATTTTCCCCTTTATTTCACAAATATTTTAAACATTTTTTTTTAAACCAGATTTACAATAACAAATTCAATTTAAAAAGAAGAGAATTTTACTGGCTTTATTTTTCAATTTTATATCCACATTCCATTTCATTAAACTGTGAAAAAATATATAAAAGAATATAAATAAAAGGAGTGGACTTCATAGAAATAAATAAAATACTTTTTTTTTTCTTTCTTTCTTTTTTTTTTTTTTTTTTTTTTTCTTCGGTAAATGTGATACGTACATTATTGTTATACTGTACTGTATGTTGAATAATGAATTGTTTGCAAGGGAACATAATAGTGGCGCGTTTTCATTAGATGTGCTTTAGGAACGTGACAATCAAAAGAACTTTTTACAAAAAAAAAAATAATAAAAAAGAAAGAAAGAAAAGTTTGAATTTCAAGAATTTATACATAAAATTCTTCTTTTTATGATATTTTACAATTCTTTAATGTATAGCACATACCGGTACAAGAAAAGTAAATATGAAAAGATTTTTTTTAAGTTGCTTTTAAGATATTTCTATAGAGTAGAGTACAGACTACAGAGAGAGAGAGAGAGAGAGAGAGAGAGAGAGAGAGAGAAACGCATTACTCGCCTGACATTCTTCCAGAAAGAAAGAAAAAACTTTATTATCCGTAAAATCAGTATAATATCTTTTTATTAAACTTTTAAATACATTTATTTATTTTTCTATAAACTTATCCTCCCCCCCCCCCCTTTTGTTATTTATTTTTTAAAATTCAGACATACTTCATACATGGTATTATATTATGTTTACTGTATTCACTTGATATTGCTGTGTCATATAATATACGTTCCGACATATAATTGCGTCTGGGAGGTCCATCATAGACTTTTCACACTTTTTTTTTTCCTTTTTATATAACTTTAATTTGTAAATTTATTACGTATTTCAACATTTTTAACTTTATCTTCAGATATTTTTTTAAATACTCTAGAAAAGCAACGGAATTACAAAATTACTTCGCACTTTTTTTGTCATGGAATTTTGCAGCATGTCATAATAATATTTTTTGTGTTTTTTTAGATAAAAACAAAAAAATTGTAATATTCAATTAAGTTCTCTTTATATACTATATAGTTTAATTAGAAATAACTACAGTATAGTTATTTCTATATTATAGTTATATTGATTTTTCAATGTTAGTATTTTCTGTATTAAAATGGAACTAACACTAAATAGATTAGAGGTAAAACTAGAAAAACTAGGAAGAAAACTTGTAAATGCTTTCAAATAGAAGCCTAAAAAAATTAATCATAAAATTGTCTGACATAAGCAAAATATAGATAAATACTTTGAAATCCCATTTAAATTATAATAAATTATCGGGGGGAAAAAGTGAATAGATTATTTATAACTTTCTGTCATCTAAATGCTTACTATATATTTAAAAAAAATAAAGATGTAATTTGAAAAAAAAAAACACGTTTAAATTGTTTTTTATAAAACTAAAAACAAATAATATAATAACAAAAACTTCAGTTTTTTTCTTTTTAGAGGATAAACACGTACTCTCTAAAGAGGGTAAACTTTTTTTTATATATTTGTTATACAAAAACCTATAGTGTATATATAATAGAGACACTATTTAAAATGAATAAAAATTATAAACAAATTTAGACGATCGAGTTGTTAAAAGCTTTAATTATAATCCTTACGTTATGAATGGCTTATGAATTTATAAATATAACAACCAGGCATGTAATCCAAAGTTTGATAGTATGTAATCATTTATACAGAAACAACTGAAAAATCTTTATTGTAGAAATTTGTCATTAGAGAGGGGAGAAAAAAAATCGATGATTTGTAACACTCGTAAGATTCCATTAATTTCTCGACGTTTTATCTCAAGTAACATGCTTCAATGGCAATCGTAACAAAACAAAACAAAAAAAATGTAATTATTCACTTGAGAATAATAACAAAAGAATGCGGAGTATATGAAACGAAAAAAAAAAAAAAAAAAAAAAAAAAAGCTTGAATAAAATGTATTTCTTTTAGCGTGAATTTTAACACAATCAATTTGAAGTAAAATCAATACATTTTACATCGAGTATGTGTGAAAATAAAATAAACATGCTTTTTAGGTTAACACTACTTTATGATGAAAAAAATAAAAAATACAATCGTAAATTTTTCGTTTGTTTATTATAGAGAAAAAATCTTGATCTCAAAGTTATACAAATGTTTGAAATAAAAACATAATATATACAACAGTATTTTGTTTTTTTCCTGTTCTGTGTATGTAATACTTTTTTGTATTTTGTATTCTATGTCGGTTTCGCTAAAAAGACTACAGAGCTTGCAAAACAAAAACTAAATTAAAAGAGAAAAGACAAAGATAAGAATGTTTAGCAAATACAAAAAGTTTTGCTATCAACACAAGAAAATCTTAAAAACTAAAAGTTTTCACTCCAAATTCTATACAAAATTTCAATTGATCAAATTTTTTTCTATTGTCAACGTTGTATAGAATTTAATTTTGTAGTATGTATGGGTTTTTAATATCCATTTTATTCATATTATAAACTATCTACGACCCATTGCTGAAAAAAAAAAATGCGCGACTACAGTATAGACCCCTTTTACATCCTTGCGCTTTGTCGCCATGTTTGTGGTGCCTAATGTATTGTCCAGCATAGTGGAAACATCATTTCTTCTAATTTTTCACTTAAAAAGAGTTTATTTCAACTGAACTAATTTTTCTCATATTTTTCGAGCTTATTAGAAGCTAGAAATAAGTCTTTGATTGAGGTTTGAAGGCTTTTTTGCTATTAAAAAAAAATGACGTTTTTCCTATGCTGGCCTATGTATTCATAACCAGCAAAATAGCGGCTTTTAAATATGAGTGCAACTGGTCTATACTGTAGTAGTAATGCAGTGCTACTTGATGCAACTGCGGTTATATCTCGATGATAGAATATACATCATTCTTTTTCTAATTTTTCAATGTCTTGACTTCATAATAATAATAATAAAGATTCATGAAGCAAAAGAAATTTTAAGAGCTCTGATATTAAATTTTATGAACATGTTTCAATTAAAAAAAAATGTATGCAAAATAATAAGAATAAAAATACATAAAAATACATCCACGTTTTTAAAACATCGTAAAAAATTTTTTCACCCATGAGATAATTTTAAAATAACATTTGCCAATACCATATAAACGTGATTTATATAGGATAATGTAAATTACATGACAAAATGTGTAGAAAATTAATGTAGAGTCCAGAAATATTAAATAAGCTCCGTATACGTTAAAAATATAATATATTAAATGAAAAACTATTTACATTTATATGGTCATAAAAATTAAAAAATTCTCTATATGTCCATTTTATATATATTATAAAAATTAACATGAAAAAACATAGCTAGAAAAAAATTATAATCATTATAACACCGTTTTTATTTTATAATATATAATAACAGAAAAAAAATGTACAGTATAGAAAAAAAAATTTTATGGAACGTATAAAATTTTATGTAAAATAACGAGTTTATGAGTAGTAACCACAGGAAACATTAAACTGCAAAAATATGTAATAAAATTTCAGTTCTTGATTATTGACAATAAATAAATAATTATATTTTATATTACTATAGAGAGGTGAAAATTAAAGCATAAAAATGAGTACCATGAACTTTCAATGTATATTAAACTGTATTTTTATTGTTCATTTCTTTTGTAAAGCAGTTTAATTTTAAGTTATACTTTCAAATGAATGCTCATATAACTTTAATATAAGTACTTTTGTACTATTATATATTTAGAAATAAAATATCTGTAAATGAGGGATGTAAAATATGATTTTTTAAACTTCACTGCATGTTTATTATTATTAGTCTCAACAACATCTAACTGTTGATGTTAAAAAAAAAAAAAAAAAAAAAAAAAAAAAAAAAAAAAAAAAAAAAAAAGGAAAAATTTTACATTTTAAATCTCCTTTTTATATAATCTAAAAATTCCTTAATAGGAGATCGTTTTTACAGATTCGTCATGCTAACCACAAATATTTAAGATGAACTTATTTTTTTTTTTTTTTTTTTTGACAATTTTAAATGACATCTTCTTTATCACCTTAATAGTCCAATTATTTACTTGAATTCATGAAAAAATACTTAAGGCATTTTAATAAGAAAAAATTAAATAAATTTGACTCTTAATAGCTTTTTTACACGGATATAGGAACGACATTTTTTGTATTTGTGTAATAAATTGGTTTCCATGCAAATTTAATAATTTTTAATGGAGTTTACACGCAAAAATTTATTGCAAAATTAAAAGAACATGTGAACTGGACTGATGAACTTTTGACTCACATATAATAACTCGTATGCATCATGTATATATAAATTGACAGTAACGAGTAATTTTACAAGTTTTTATTTTTTCAAAACAAATACTGCCATTCAAAATACGATATTATATATGAAAGTAGAAAAAACTTAAAAATAAATATTATATTATATATTTTTTTAGTATTTTAAGTGAAAAAGAGAATTCACACAACATAAATATAAACAAAAGTATATTATATAATGTGTTTGTGACAAAAAGTATTCTTGGTGCTCATATGTATAAAGCATTGTGTTAGGGCGTTATATTGTTAGAGTGCTTCAGGGGCAATGCTTTTGCTTGCTGCGAGTGTGTAAATACGACACACAAAGTCTTTTGCTAACACTCACACAAACTCACGTTGTAAAACTATAAGATTATTTCTGTATATGAAACACACCTTTTTGACCGTGAATTGTTTTTGTCAAGATAAGACGTATATATTATATATAATAATAATATTGATGAACTGTTAAAACAAGTAAAAAAAAAAAAAAAAAAAAAAAAAAAAAAACTGAATTTAAATTTCTTTATTTATTTCTTTCATCCAACATCCATTTATAACATTAGTTTGATTATTGCTACAAATTTCAATGTAGAAATGAATGTTAATACAATTTACACATACAAATAAAACAAAAAAAGAAAACGACATTTATGTATGAAATTACAATTTGTATTTAAATTGTGTCACCATTCATTGATTGAGTAATACTGCTTATTTAATAGGAAAACTTGTTGTTCTTTTTTAAATGCCATTAAATTATTTTGTTTTCTCATTTCCAATGGCAATTTACTATATAGACAACTGCAGAAAGGACCCTTATTATACATTTCAGTTCTTTTATATATATACTTTTAATTTTATTTGTAAATCTATAAGATGTTTTTCTATAAAAAAGTGATGTGCAAAACATAGTAATTATAAATTTTTATGCTGATAGAACACTTTATTCAGTAATAACATTTTTATAAGTTATAACTCAGTATAATAATATACACATTACACACGCATGTTTATGTTAGAAAATAGCTTAATATTTTACTATTACAATCATATTGCTTCTTAAAATTACGGAACCAACCTGTTGTGGAGAATTTTTTTTTCTTTTTGAAATAATGAAAAAAATTATAACTTATTTTGGTTATTAATATTTTATATATATAATACTTTATGATTGATAAATTATATTTGAGTTAACGGAAATAAATGTACTTTACCTGATTGTAATATAAACGATCAACAAGTGAATACGTAAACATTCATGAACATTTATAAAACACGTACATACATAATATATAGAAATTGTTAGACATCATGAATTTATTATCAAGTAGTAAAACGTTCAGGTGTGTCTGTCTTTCTCTATATATTTTTACATACGTATAATATACAGTACAAGTACGCACATCTGGTTGGGTATAAATTTCAAAGTGTATGATGGTAATTTGTATTATAAAGAATTAGAATAATATATATCAGAGTATTAACTTGTATAATGTTTAAAGTTGTTTTTAATTTGTAAAATTATTTTAGAAGTAACTCTTGATCTTATGTAATATTTTTCTAATGTATTTATTCAAACAGGTAAATTTGATGGTAGTATAATATATTACTATAATTATTATAGTTTTATATTTAATAATATATAAGATAAAAATTGATCATGAAATAACTAGATGACAAAATTTCTAATTTATATGCCCATGGTAACTAACTTTTATACTCACAGTGTGTGACAGCTTAAAATATATGCACACGATTTGTTTGGTTTAGTCATCAAGGTAAAATTTGTTATCTCACTTTTTTTTTAACTATGATGACAATACGGGCCATCTCTCTCTCTCTCTCTCTCTCTCTCTCTCTCTCTCTCTCGCCTTCCTCTAGGTCTACAAAGATAAGTTTAACTATATCATCAACTTTATTCTATAACTTTTAATATTGTGCTTTTGTGTGTGTGTGTGTGTGTGTGTGTGTGTGTGTGTGTGTGTGTGTGTGTGTGTGTGTGTGTGTGTGTGTGTGTGTGTGTGTGTGTGTTTATGTTAACTATTTCATTATTTTCTTTGTTTTATTTAAATTTACACAATAATAATGCTAAAAAAAATATATTACTTATATTTTAAGCTAAAATAAATAA
The DNA here is from genome assembly GCA_949318235.1 of Ecdyonurus torrentis. NCBI lineage: Eukaryota > Metazoa > Arthropoda > Insecta > Ephemeroptera > Heptageniidae > Ecdyonurus > Ecdyonurus torrentis. Next base: position 17,232,261 of record OX439132.1, on the reverse strand, counting down.
ATTTTTGTTTACTTTTAATTACAGTTTGTATTATCTCACCAATTTTTACCTCTAGTTAAGCCACAAAAAATATATATAATAAAAGGCACGTTGATTATTATTATTTTTTATTAATCTGTAAAGCAATTAATCACTTCAAAAATAGATAACAAAAAAATGGTTATCCATCATGCGTATTTTTTATGTGAAATATAATAAATTTGCACATATTTAAAAGTAAATTACGTGCCAATTTTTTTTTATAAATTATTACAGCGAATGAAAAAAGTTGAGGTTTTATATATTTTTTTAAAAATCTGAAAATGTTTTGTTAAAATAAAATTATAAATTTTTTTACAAATTATTTTCAAAATGTAAAGAATGACTCAATTAAAAATACTCCCAAGATAAAAAATTTATAAGAAATAAAATATAATTGACCATTAATTTTTTTATCTCCACCTACGCATTTTTAGATTTACAGGGACACACAAACAAGTACTAAAAAATTTAATTTTATATTAATTGCCTAATGGAATGTATTTTATTTATAGAAGTGTTCATATCATATAATATATTTTTATTCTTGTTTCGAACCAAACATTTAGATTGTTATATTAAGAATAAAGCATATTAAATCAAGAAAAGTCATTGCTAACAATTTGTTAGTATTGTTGGGCTTCGAGTTTGCTTGTATTCTCACTAAACCTATTTTGAAAGTTTTATATTCCAAGTGTAATGCTAAATTTACACAATATACTATAGTATTAAAAAAAAAAAAAACTGTCCGGATTAAATTATTTAAACACTTTTTATTGTATTCACGTCATACAATATTTTTTTATACTCTCGTTACTTTAGAATATAAAACTTAAGATAAGAAATAAAAAAAAGTTTGTTTTTTTCTGGTGGTAAACCTAATAAAAAAAAAGTAACAACAAATTCTCACATTTGGCATTTGACTTTTTTTTTTTTTTTTTTTTTTTTCTAGTTCAAGTCATAAGTTTGCTTCAACTTTTTTTTGGTTTATTATTTTACTATACTAACCTCAATTAAAAGTTGTATCTAACAAGAGAAAGAATAAATAATGTTGTTAACTTGCTATATAAGACAGCTTAATATTTTGTTAACGTCTTAAAAAAAAAAAAAGTTACAGAAAGTGATTTTTTTTTCTATTTTTCTCCTTTTTAATAGGCTATGATTTATTTTTCTAAACTTTCAATTATGAGATTAAGGTTTTAACAAATGAAGTTTTAGTTTTTTATATAAAAAAAACACACGTGTTTAACTTTTATTTATTGTTATTATTTAATTGAATATTATTGAAAAATTGATATTTTTAACTTAGAAAAAATAATAAAAAAAATTTCGAGTTGAAAATCCAAAATTGAAAAAGCGTTAAAAGCACTTTACTAAAAACATCCCCCTTTTTCATTGTAGCTTTAAGTACTAATTTTTTGTTTAAAAAAAGTTACTTTACATTACTTCATTATACTGTGTGTATATACTTACACAAAGTTAAGGTATTAATTAAAATTAAACTATTAAACAACTTTATATACTGCTACAAAGTTTAAATAATAATAATATTATTATTACAGTTTATTTTACTTTACCATTAAGTATACTTTAACAACTTGTAAGCTTTAAATATTTGATGAAAACAATTTCTACATGTAGCATTAAATATTTATATTATATATAAGTAAAATATCAAAGTTTGTTATAAACAATAACTATAGTTAATTATTTAAAGTATCAGGAAAATCAAAAGACAAAATAACAAAGAGCTTATATCTTGAAAGTTCACAAAGAATATAAATATTAAAGAGCATGTTACATAAAATATTTGTTTCACTTTGGTTTCTATTCAAAAACTACGTACTGGGTAAAAATTTATAAAAATTTGATGATTCTATATTATTCAAATGCTTCTCAACATACGAAATTTTATTCATTTAAAAACGTAAAACATTATAGTATATAAAAATCACTTTAATTTACAAATTTACGCTGCTTTATACCAGAATTATGAATCGTATAAGTAAAATATTTATGATATTTGTGTATGTACGTACATTTTAAAGGATTAAATGTAATTTTATTTTTTAAATTGTCTTATTTTTATGAAACAAAATTGTTCACTTTTTCTATATATATATATATATATATTATAATCTTTCATTGTATGGTGTATGTTCTCTCTCTCTCTCTCTCTCTTCTTTTTAATTATCCTATAAAAATTCTTTACTTAGAATACTTCGTTGATAAAATTAAAAAAAAAACAAGGGTATATATAGTAACATGGTGGTCTAATATATCTCAACATCAATTTGTTTTATACGTGCATCAAAATACAAGTTCAAAATTCAAATTCAGTATACATACATAGTATCTACATAAACTTATAAAGCAACATTCTTATAATATTATAAGGTGTCAAAGTAATGTGAACAAGTAATATATATATATATATATATAATGAGTTAGTTGCTATGTATGACATGCTTATTTTCATGACGCGATGGAATATCATCATTATGATTTCTATATACAAGATAACATCATCTTTTTCGTGTACAAATAATTTTATATTCATCTCAAGTCAGATTTAGTGACAAAGTTGCTACATGTACTGAGAGTAAATTTCACTATGTAATGTGAACTATTACTACTTCAAAATATTAAACATGAGATGTGAATTTTTAGAAATATATTACAATTTTGAGGGGGGGGGGGGTTATTACAAGAAATGATTTTAAATTTTAGTAAAATTTAATTTTTTACGTTGTTTTTTTTTTTTTTTTTTTTTTTTTTTTTTTCGTTATAGTTCTTATAAGTTGCTATTATATTATTATTTAAATATTACATTTTATTTTTCATTTCTTCAAGCTGTTCAGATTTTTTTCAGACTTACCTAAATTAAAATGAGAATCAAGTTTTATTATACAAACAGCTGTAAGGCCATGAACTGATTATTCGGATCACGCCGCACGCTATTTTGCAATTACATATCTTATCCGGTGGATGTCCGTGCAAAATTTACCTTGGTCTCTCTCTCTCTCTCTCTCTCTCTCTCTCTCTCTGTGTGTGTGTGTGTTTGTGTGTGTATATCTTATGTCTTTGTATTAAAAGAATGAATGAATACTTGACCAGATTTCAAAATATTTCCAAACTCAAAATAAACAAGCATAGAATTTGGTGTCACATAACCAAATTATTATTTAAATTTCATCCCAAATTTGTTAGGTGATTTGCAATATTAAATTTAAGATATACGTGTAGTGTACAACATATTATATTATTTAAAATTTTATGTTAATTTCTTTTTCACAGATGACGTACAGAAACAAGGAGGAGGAGCAGACAGACAGATAGTAAATACTGAAAATTGATAATACCTAATTGATCGTAATTTCTTAATTAAATTAAACACAACAAAAGAGAGTAAAATATATATATATATATATATATATATATATATATAAGATACTTAAGATTGGCACAGCTCTTTTATTTATATTTTTGTTTTTGTTAACTCCAAAGTTCTACGCACTATGTCTCATAGATACAAAATGTTTCAATATTTTAGTTATTTGAATTAACTTGGATCAATTCCAAAATCGATTTTACATTTCTTAAGTTTTCTAATGCCTTATATTCACCTCAAGTACTAAATTTGAATAAAAACTTTCAAAATATTATTTTATATAAATTTTAAAAATGCCTGAACTATAGCGAGAGAGAGAGAGAAAGAGAGAGAGAGAGAGAGAGAGAGAGAGAGAGAGAGAGAGAGAGAGAGAGAGAGAGAGAGAGAGAGAGAGAGAGAGAGAGAGAGAGAGAGAGAGAGAGAGAGACGTTCTAATGAAGGAAGAAATTATGATATAATATTTTTGGAATACAATACTTAAAACATAAATAAAAATCTGTCCGTTCTACTTTCCTTTACATTAATAAAAAATAAAAAACAGAAATTCATTTCTTTTTATTTATTTTATTTGAAATTAAAAAGTTATCAAGTAAACTTCCTTGTTTATTTTTTCAAACTTCCTTATAACTTGAAAGGAAGTAAAAATTTATACAAAAGAAAAATTGAAATGAACATTATATTAGACGCATTATCCAATATAATATACTGAACACTGCTCACATTTGATAGTGATCAATCGTGATGATAATGATAACATATTTTACCATTTAAATTCAGTGTGTCTTATAGAAAAAAAACTTTGAACATTTTGAGCATGTATTTAAACGGTAAAATATATTACCACTGTATGTAGAGTACTCTTCTAGAGTACTCTAGTATTATGTATGTACAATGTACACAGTGCATCAATGATAAGCTGAAACCTCTAGTTAAACCTTAGTTATCTTTTTTTTTAATTGTTGCAACAATCCAAATAATAACTTAAAGGCATAGACAACATGAAAACATTAGCATTTATATCACAAAACACTTGATAAGACTTACATAAATAATATTAATTGGTCTCAAAACCCAAAAGTAACGCCGTAGCAGTAATCAGAAAATTTTGATTTATGCAACCCGCACAACATTTTCATACTAGTTTTTGCCTGTTTCTGACGTCATAAACATGAATTTTCACGCTAATTGCATACTTTACAGTTTTTTCACGCTCTCTCGTGGGGCTACATTAACATTTTGGTAAAAATTGTCATCAGTTTGTAGATCCCATTTTGTGTTAAAAGAACATGTTGCTTCATGTTTTCTATGCCTTTAACTACGGTTTACCTATAGTTTATTAGCTTACGATGGTAAAAAACTATTAATTTACTTTTTTTTTCTTTTTTTTTTTTGCTTTAGAAATATATTATTATAATATTATAATTATATTCTAAATACTAAATTCTAAATACATGACTCATGTAATAGAAGCATTGATTTTAAGATAGGCTAGAAACGTCAACTCGTAAATTTTATGTACAATGAAGCTTTTTATTTATATATTATTACATATTTTATTCGCCAAAGGACTTTCAATTTTTGCAACGTAATTGATAAAAACGATAATTTTCAATTTTTATAAAATTTAAAATTACATTAACTTTCTTCTTATTTTAATTTTTCTATTATACATATGACAGTGACAATATTTACGCGATCTACTTAAATCAATATAATATATATATATATATATATATATATATATATATATATATATATATATATATATATATATATATATATTTAATTTCAGAGTAGTATTCTTATAAGTTTTAGCTAAAATTTTAGGCTTCTTAATGTAAAAACATACTTTTATAGTATGATAAAATCTTATTTTAAATGCATACTCATGTGATTGGGACTTTAATCAATTTAATTTGGAGATATATTAGAAATGTGAACTCATAAATAATATAATTTACAATTGAGTTTTTTTATAATTATTATTAGACTTTTTTTTACATAACTTTTAATTTTTGCTACGTAATTAAAAAAAAACTAAAGAAAAATACTATTTAAATTAACTTCTTATTGTTCATTCTTAACAATTCAAATTTTAAAATAATAAATTATACGTTGTTAAAAAAGGTGAAAATATTGATGAAACTAGAGAATTTTTTTTTTATACTTAAAAATATTGCCAATTAACGAATTAATAAAATTTATATTTATATTAGAAAATTGTTATAATGATGAACATGGTAAACCTCGAGTGCATGAACATATACGAGAATAGCATTAACAAAACCAATGATAGTACCAAAAGTGATAAATAGATTTATTAGATTTATAGAAAGAATAAGGAGATATAATTTACCAAGGAAATTCCTAATTAAAACATTCAAGTTAACAAAATATTGTAAAAAAAAAAAATTAAAAAAATTTGTTATATCAATTTAATATAAAAATTAGAAAATTAAAACTAAATGAAGTTATTTTAAGATTTATTTATTTTAAATAAAAAACGCAAAGTGTGAAATGTGAATGAAAAAATATATATATTATATTATATTGTTTGTTTTATTTTTTATTTTTTTATTTTTTTTTTTTTTGTAAATTTGAATTGTAATGATAAATTAAACCAACCGATAAGGCTACGGCTTGGTTGGACAATGTATAAAAATAAAATACTTGTAAAAAAAAAATAATAATAATATAATAATAATAAAATCAATCTTTGAGATGTCTTCTTATTTAAATAATAACCAAGGCTGAATTGAAAAAATAAATCGTATATAGTAATTTAATATAAAAAATACAGAGCAATTTTTAAATATTATGTAACCTTTTCAGTGTTTTTTCATGCATAAAAATGTTATTTTCACGTTTAGTTACGTATCTGATTAATTAAAAATGCTAATTAAGTTTTATTAATTGCTATATAAACTATATATATATATTTTTTTTTTATCATATAAACATTAAATTTATGTTAAATAAATTTGATATTATTATTTACATTGATAACATTTTTAATTATAATGATTGCCTCAATGCTATATATTTTTTTCCATTTATATATTATATTTACGTATAATAACTACAAAATATATTCTATTCATGATTAAAATACTTTTTACACAGATAAAATTAGACTAAATATTTAATAATTGTATATTCTTTAATATATTTTAGGTAACAAAATATATATAACTACTTTTCCATTGTTACTAACAAGTAAGTGTCACTGTCATATTCGATACGTGTCGCAAGTATATAATTTTATTTTGTTTACCTGAATGCACATTATTTACATTGGCACTTGATTTAACTACAGAAAGTCTCTATATAAATATAGTCTAATTTCATAATCAACAGATTTTTAATTTACACTATTATTATGTATTACTATTGTTATTTTTTTACTCTATTTTTTAACCTTAGAACACTATGCGCTCTATAAGATTGTTTTCCTTCAATCTTGCTTCAATCCTTCAATCAAGTTTTTTTTTTATCATTATTATTTTTTTATCTTTCATGAAAATGACATTAAAATATGGCACGACTTTTTAAATGAGAAACAAAAAAATGTATTGAGTGTTACATACATATGAATTTTAATCACACAATTTTATTCAGACATATTATAAATAAAATGACGCAAGTGAAACAGGATACATTAAATAAATGTATAGATTTAAGATAAAATATTTAAACAATACACCAAACTTTGATATATATGTATAATAATATTATACTTTACATTGTATATATTATATAATATGTATAAAAAACAACAATTACACTCTGCGTTCATTTCATGTCGTCACTCGGATGAACTTGGTGTCCAGTGAAAGAACGAGTTAGAGAGAGAGAGAGAAAGGATGTAATGTACGTACTGAATACAAGTCATACTATCATGCATATAATATATTATATATATACAATACTGTACGTACAGAAAAGTACCCCACCCTACGATAGTAGTCAGCACGCGCTAAAACTGTCCATATGGTCAGTCATAGCATAACGAGACTTGACCACCTAATGAATTCATTTTAATGTTTCCGTTCTAGCTTTTTAGTCATATATAACGCAATTACACTTTAACTAGTAGATATTAGTGTAAATTTTATATTATATTTTAAAAATAGATGAAAAAAATAAAATAAAAATACAGCTATACCAAAGGAAATAAATAATACTATAATAAAAATGAAATAAAAATTATAGTTTGTCATATTAAAAAAATTGTTATATAATATAGTAATTCATAATATAATTGTTGAATAACTAGCTTTGCACATTACTCTCGCTGACATGAACAACAACAACAAAAGTAGAGAAATTTATATAGAGAGAAAATAAAAGTTGATCATCATCAAACTAAATTTTCTATGCAAATTATTTTACGTTTTCAAATTTATAATAAAACTTTCAAACTGTAGCATCAAGTAAAAATAATGAATTATTTTCAACGTCACGTTAATTATTTCTATATTTACCCTGTCTGGTGTAAATTGCAATTAAGTTTAAAATTAAGCAATTATTCTGCCAACAAGTTGAAAAATGGTAACAAACATTATGTAATACTTTTTAATACTTACAAAAAAAAATCATCATAATATTATAAACCATGAAGTATGGGGAAAAAATGTCGCAATAATTTTTGCATTTAACTCCAGGCACTGTGCCATACAATTAAAAGTCCTTGATTTAAAATATTCCGATAGACAACAGAAAATGTTTGCGAAATAAATTTTGGCCGGATGTTGGATGGGTGAATTTACTGTCATATACATACGCCTGTATAATATACATATTAAAGACAATAGATTAGCAATTACACCTTGCAAGGTTATTAAAGAGCAATGATTTTGAAATTCAAATTTGCAAATTTGTTTTTACTATAAAAGGAGTTCAGCTATATATAGAACGTGTATGTATATAATTATTTTAATGTGAAACAAAATATTAATTATGTATTTCATTTCTTATATGCAGCAAAAAAATTATATAGTATAAGAATAAATTACAAGCTTAATGGGTTCATAAAATTATTAACATCACTTATTTTTCATTTTTTTTCTCATTATTACAAGTAATATAAATATTATAAAAATATTAACTTCTTATCAGTAAATGAAAGATGCTGATAAGAATGTACATTGAAATGAAATGCATAACAGTGATAATGAAATGTCAACTTTATTTTTCTCTTTATCAATATATGCAACCTTTCTATTCGTGCAAAATCATTAATTATTTTATTATAAGCCAAAATTACGCTCTAAAGAGATTCTGACCTCTAAAAAAAAAAAAAAAAAAAAAAAACTTACGAGATGGAACTATACGTATTATACAAACACATATAAAATAATTGTTACTGGGAAGAAAACTTGTAAAATAGGCAACCTTCTTTACAATTTAATAGATGTGAAATTCGTAACGTAATTAATTCCTAAAGTTGCATATTTTACAGTTTTTTAGCCCTAGATTGTGAGGATACAGAAGGGTTAAAGGACATAATATATGGTCCCATCTCATGAATTTTATGTTGTTGTTTTTCAATGTTTTGAGGCCAGGGTTCCTTTAAGCTAAAGTTATGATACCTTAAAAAACCAAAACTATAACAGAGTATACTATAGTTACCGTAAAAGAAAAATAGTATTTCATTTAAAAGTGATATTCGTTAATGTGGGAAAAAACTGTGCGTTTACTAATTAGTGGGTAATCAAGTTATTATGGCCACACTCGGGACACTCTAGTATAAATATATTATTATACAATATGCTCATGGGCTGCATAATATCGGGAGATTTAGCTTGCTCAACCTAAACAGCAGAATGATGAACATTATTTCATACTTTTGTAGCTTGAATTTAACTCTGAAAATCATATAAATTCAGTCAACTTTGAAGTATAAATTGTCTAAAATTGGGGGTGGAATTTGCAAAAATAATATACAAAAATTTGGCTAGCTGAAATTATAAAAATTACAACACAAATTATTAATACTTTGAGAATTTAAAACAACTTCAACGTTTTAATAAAAGTGGTTTATTAATTTAAACTTTAACGCAAACGTTTACTTTAAGAAAAAAAATTCCTTATAAAATTCACTTTTCACTTTTTTTTAACCTTCAAATATTAAAACATATCAATGATAATTATTCATGCTTATATATTTAAACCACATTAAAATGCAAAAATAAAAAACTGTATATCACCATAAAAAGTAAATTTAAAAAAATTTGCATTATATAAAAACGTCATCACATCATCATTAAATCCCCCTCTTTATTTCTTCCTATACTCAGTCAGTTGCTTCCATCACCTGGAAAGGTCACGTTACAAAACTAACCTAACAATAACGTAAAAAATAATTTTCAATGACGTCATTCTTTGTTTTAAATAAAGCCAATCAAATTTATGACGTCATAAATATTATATATTATATATATCATATTATACGTGTGCATCCTACGTTAATTATTTCCGTAAAATAGACGTTCTTTTTCTCCTTGATTTTTCCTCCTAATAATGACGTCATTAATATCGTGACGTTATATTTATATATATATATAAAAAAAACTGGTTCAAAACGTGAGATACAAGGTTCATATAACTTTTTCTTTGTGTTGTTATTTTATAATAATTTATTACAATTATAATAAAGACTATGTTACTATAAAATTTTACTGTAAATTCATACTTATTTACTATAATATAAATTGTTATTATTTATTTTTGCAGTAATACATTGAACATCATTCATTTATGTATGTTTCTTTTTAAAAATAAAAGATTTATAACATCGTATTACACTTAAAATAATTACAACTTATTTTGTTTATGTTTTCTTTTTATGGAACTCGGGGAGTTTACTCACTGGAAATACTTTTTTTTTTAATTGTTTTTCAGTGGAATTTTTTTTTTGTAGAAAATAAATATCATAACAATAATATTATATATAGGAAACAAAAAAAGAATTTTTTTTTCTTTCTGCGAGTGAAAAAAAAATGAAGGCTAAAGAATTACATCTTAAGTAGTAAGTACCAAAAAAAAAAAGATAAATTCTTTTCCTAAAAAGTCTGCCCTCATGGTCAACTAGAACATTTTAATTGCTCGTTTTGAATATAAATATCACCTACATACTTTAAATATTAAATAATATTAATCTTACTACGTTGTATAAGAAAGTAGTAGTATAGAGATTTATAAAAAAAAAAAATAATAAAAAAAAATGATAATAATTAAAAAAAAAACATTTTAGTTATTTCTTGTGCAATTAATTGCTTTTTTTAATGCTTTTAATTTATTAATGTCAATTTATTTTAAATCATATATTTATGTATTAGTTAAAGAAAATAAAATGACTGAAAGAAATCAGTAATGATATCAATATAAGTTCTAATAATAATTGTTTGTTTGTTTGTTTCTTGCATTTTTTTTTTTTTAAGCTCAATTTTTCAGAAAAAAACTATCAACGCAAGACGATAGCTGATAAATCTATGGATTCTATGATAGAAGATCAATATAAAATATACAAAATTAAAATTACATTATAAATAGTAAATTTATAATGAATTTTTTTTAATTAATTAAAAAATTAAGCTATATATATCATAAAATGCATTTTTTTTATCTAAGGACCTAATTTCATATGATATATAAAATAAAATGTGTCAAACTAGAAACTTTATATATTTTTTTAGCTAATACAACTACAATTCTAATTCTAATGGTATAATTGTACATAGTGTGCGGTGCCACAGCCTCCCACATGTTTAAATAGGAAAGTGGTTTACATGCTCTAAATCACCTCAAAGTCAATCAACTGAAACAACTGTTTGTTGACAATTAAATTAATGAGAACTAAAGATAAACCATTTAATTTATTTAGAAATACTGTAAAACATATCAAAACTCCATTTTTTAAAAATTAATTTTTATATATTATTATTTATTCAGGATTGTGTGAGCTATTACGCTAAATAATTTTTGAAAGCTTAAAAATGTTAAATTAATAGTTCAGGTTGTCTATTTAAATGGCAATTATTGTGTTATATATTTTAATGTCCCTGTTTATGATTGCAATATTGATATAATCTTAAAAATAAAAATAAACATATATTTATATAATATAAAGTAGGCGTGGGTACAAACAAGAAAGGCAAGATTCATTGGCTGATACTGAATTTTGAGGCAATATTATCAAAATTAAAAACTATCAATATTACAGTATACTGATAATTCTCAAATGCAATTTATTATATTTTCATATATGCGTGTGTATCATATTGCACAGATTCAAAAAATAATAATAATATATATTATTATTCTTTTTTTTTTTTTTTAAATCTGTGCAATATGTCATCATCAAATGAGTGGGTTCTAAATAATTTTAGTGGACATTTACATCTACTATAGCCACGTGTTATATAATATGAAAGTTTAGTTTAGGACAGCTGATCGTGATCACTTTATTATCATCACTTGTCACATGTAACATGTTTTTTTTTTTTTTTTATATGAAGTGATTTATGAAACGAGCCATTCAAATTTAGATCATGATACATACATACAGTCATGAGAGTAATTTAAATAACTTTAATAATAATACACAACAATAACTTATATATTATATGATACTACTATTTGTGCATCAATAAACATTATATGAGAGAGAGAGAGAGAGAGAGAGAGAGAGAGAGAGAGAGATAGAGAGTTGCTAAAATAGAACAAAGGTTATAATACCATATTAACGTTACGAGGAATAAATAATTGTAAAATAATATTTATTTTGTCTAACGAAGATGTTTCAACTTTGTTTAAATTATTTACCAATGATCTGTAAATGTATTTAATTTTGTGTGTGTATATATACACATAATACAAACACAATTCATAGCCCCTAATATGGATTGATTTAGGGAGTATATGGATTTTTTTTAAAGAAAATCCTAAACTCATGTTTTTATGTAAATTGATTGTATATTTAGGAGCAAGAAAACAAGTAGACACTTATATATTTTGACCAAATAGAATAGTTTATAAACTAGAACTAAAAATTTGAAAGAATTATTATGAGCATACCCTTTCATAATTGAATTCGTTTCATCTGCGTTTCATAATTTTACTTCTTCTATTTATAACTCCGAACTAAGTATTATTTTTATATAATTTTATAAGAGCTCAAGCAATACATATAATTCTTGAAGTCCCAGAAAGACAGGAATTCATAACATAGGAACATTTAAATTTAAACTCAACTTCGTTTACTTAATTAACAATTGTGCAAGTACGTTTTTTACGTTTTTTTTTTTTTTTTATTATTATTTTTTTTTACATTTTTTTATGAAGCGGATATATGTATAAATTTGTTCAAAATACAATCCAAATCATTTCAATTATATATTAAATACATATTGATAGTCAACGAGTGTATAAGAATAATAGTAACAAATAAACAATTATAAAGTATTAAAGTACTTCAAAAATTACTTCAAGTGTAATTTATCATACAAAAAACAAATCTATTTTATTTGTTTATATCACAGCTGGTGGTATCAACAAAACAAAAAAAAAGTATTTTATTTTGTTTGTTTTCACCTGCCACTGTACTCTGTCACGCTGACTCATCATTCTTTATATTGTTTAACAATGCATGTAAAAACAATAAACAGCAATTTTTTAACTGAAAAATTACATCTTTTTTTCATGTAAAATTAATCTATATATAATATTACACAGTTTTTTTTTTTTAAATACATTCAATAGCAAAATTTTTCACTTTATTAAAAAAAATCCCTGTTACTCTGTAATTTGAACATATATGTAAAAAAGTTTCAAATTGCATGATGTTTTATATATTTTTGCTTTGCTTTTAACACACACACACACAAATATATAAATATATACAATATATATATATATATATATATATATATATATATATATATACACAGTATAGTATTTGGAAAAATGATGTTAAAAAATAATGAAAAAACTGTGTTATAAAAAGGTAGGAGATAATTATTATTATAATTTTTTTTTTTTTGCACATTCGAATTTTATTTGAGTGTTTATCAATGCGTAAGTTTTTATCTTAATTTCTTTATTAGAAATTATCTAGCTCAATGTTATCTTATTACTGATGATTTTTATTATTTTCTTATCGTATAATTGATTTGTTGAAACTCTTTATACTTTGATAAAAATGATCATAACAAATGTAATGTACACAAAACTTTTTTTCTAGCTTATTAACATTAAGTTTTTCTTTTCAAATTGTTATTAAAAAAAATTGTACTATGAATATTTAAAAAAAAATGTATCGTAAAGATGGGAAGTAAAATTGTACGCTAAAGTCTTCTTATCAATATTTAAATATTTAATTTAATTATTTATTTAATTTATACTAACAATGTCAATAATATTCAATGTTATGAAAAATGAGTAATAATACCATAGTTATAATTTTTAAATTAGTAGTTACGAGGAAGAAAAAAATTAACAAAATAATAATAAACTTTTTAAGTCATATCAATATAACATTATTCTAAAGAGAAAACTAATTTTTTTAATTGCTACTTATACGTATATCTATAAATTTTATTTTGATACCATAATATATTGTATAATATTATTGTGTAGTTTTTAATTATTGATCAATTTTATTACTATACGTCCACATGACTTGTTACTTGATCTGAATAATTTGCCATGGTATGTTAAATCATTATAAATTATAAACACAAGTTTGCAAAATTTTATAGTACCAAGGTTACTTATAATTACTATATACCTTAAAAAAGTTCATACATTAAAAATATAACTTGGGACCTTTATCTTATTCGGACCCTGATACTATTCAAACACATGTTTTTTAAACTAAAGTAAAAATTTAACAGGTATAATTCTAAGAAAACTGATGTTATTTGAATCAATAGAGCAGAGTAAATTAATATTTTTTGTATTTTTAAAATAAAGTTCTGTGATAAATAGTGTTAAAATAAACATATCTATGATTAAATCACGAGTATTCACTTGATTTGCAATTAAATAAATAATGGCAATATAAATATACCGGTGACTTTTTTTTTTACTATTATTATTATCATCAATATTATTTATTATTAACTCTATGGAATATTCCACTACGGTATAACATAATGTTGTATTACCATATGTTGCATTCGAGGGTAATAGAAATTTATTAGCAAAGTTGATTGCAAAATATATAATATTATATTGGCAATATATTTTTGCTTGTAATGTAAAACCTCATGTTATTTTTGAGTTGTCAAATTTGTAGTTCTAATAAGTTTTAATGTCAATAAGCTTTTTTTTTTCTTTTTTTAATATTATACCATTTGAATTCATCAAAACATGACATGCTCTTTAAATATTTTGATGATCTATGAATGTCATTAATATTTAAAGTAGTCCACAAAAACTTAAGCCCAAAAAAAAGTGTAGTATGTAAATATTGTAAATAGTAAATAAAAGAAAACAAAAGAAAAACTTACATATTTGCCGTTGATTTACAACAATTGCAGCAAAAATCAAAGAAAAATACTATGAATTTTATATAAAAAATAAATGTATTGTAAATTAAAATAAAGTTTATTACAAACTAAATGTCAATAAAACAGAATCACTGTTAGAAATAAAAAAAACTTTGGACCATGAAAATAACACTTCAATAAAGACTGAAGTCACTTGTTGAACACATTAAAATATTGTAATTATCATAGATGATTTAATTAAAATAATTCAATTAAGTTAAAGAGATTTGTGTATATTAAGTTGCCTTGCGCCTACAAGTGAGCTTACTGCTCTAACTTTGGTCTGGTTTCTGGTTATGTTGGCGAGCCGAGAGGCAAAAATCCACCACCACAAAACATATAAGAGGCGTAATGCCTGCTTGCTTGCTTGCATGGCAGCACGGGATCGCGGGACCGCGGTGGCGGCGGAGGCACGGCAGCGAGAGATCGCGGAGAGCGGAGAACACACAGATGTACCATTATGAGCACATATCAAGGATCTAGGATGCTGTCAACTCTATTATATCATCAAATTTATTGTCATTTTCATTAGAAATATACATTTTTATCATATCTGTGTTATTTTAATTAACAAATATTATTAATTTTTATTTTAATTTCTGCATGACAAAGTAAAAATTAACCATTAATACATAACTAGATCCTAAAGTGTATTATTTTTTTCTCGTTTTGGACACGTGACTAAGGCACGGATGGTGCCGTGAACGGCGCCGTTATCAAGAAACGGGAGAGAAAATGAAGGGGGTATTGGGAGAAAGAGGGAGAGAAAAACAACATCGTAAGGCAATCCAGCAGCATCAGAGGGGACCTAATAGCCAGACAAGCCCCCCCGTATGTCTGTTCCCTGTATACACCGTCGTCATAGCCTCCTCTTGCTACTTTTGCTTGCCGTCGGTCGGTCGACGTCGCCGCTTTAGCGAACGACTCAGCACACCACAATGAGCACCAATTCCACCTAGTATCGGACATTCCCACTAGAGGGACTTTGGTACCAGGTCATCCTCCAAAAACCAAGTTTTTGATGTGGATGCCATCTCTTAGTTTATTTATTAACCAGCTATACGATCTTAAATTGATTCAAATAACTTCGTACGCTTTTATATTATATGTAAATGAGCACCATAACAAAAAATTTAACGCACTGACAGCACTTTCAATATGAAGCTAAATTAAAAGTGAATAGTTCAATATAACATAACACCATAACAATAAAATGCATGCCATTGACACAAATTTCCATTCAAATTTTCAATTAAATAAAATATTTCAATACTATTACTGATTTTATTATTTCATGAGTTTGTAGAACATAATGAGGAGTGACTGAACACAATGGAGATTATCGTTTTAGCGCGCGGGGAGACGTGGGGAAAGTGAAGGGTCCCCTAAGTTAACATTACGCTTATGGGGAAATACACTTTTTTTTTCTTTTTCTTTTTTTTCTTTTTTTTTTTTTTTTTTTCTTTTTTTTTTTCCATTTTTGAGAATTCTGTTCCACCAATTCCGGAGAAATTTAAATGGGAAATACTAGACATACTTTTACGTGTTTTAAACCATAGAAATTTTTTAGGCATTATTTAAAACCAATTACCTCCATTCACATAATATTTTTAATCCATAACTAGAATAATAATGAAACATTAAAAAAAAGAGTCAAAACTCACCAGTGCGTTATCGTCGGTGTCTCGGTTATATCACATGAACTCACACACACACACACACACAAAGTGAACTTGTATTTACTATTGTATTGTTTGTTTACTTATCACATAATATCATAAAATGATTAGTAAAGTCATCAAGAGATATTAGTTCTTTATCTTCTCAAGACCAATAATCCAATATAATATATTTTTTTTTATCTGATTGCAGGGTGTAAGTTTTTGATAAGAGTAATGTAGTGACATATCTTTATTGGTGCATGTGTATAAGAGGAGGAAAACGTGACTTCGTGAACACATTAAAGCAAGTATATTTCACAACAACAAAAACATTACAATAATTTTTTGCTTGAAATGTTAATTTTTGTTGTAATAGAATATATGAAAATCACAACAAATAATAATAATAACAATACTCTGTGTATATGTATTATATGTACACTTGTACAGTAAGATTAATTTTTTCTGGTTCATTAATTTGACTTGTAAATGCAAAAATAAAAATCAGAGTAAAAAAAAAGTAAATGTAAGTAAAAAAAATAAAAAATAAAATTTTACTATCACCAAAAGTATCAGAGCTTTTAAAATAATACAATCACGTGATCACGCATTTATGCCACTGATTGTAACAAAAATAAATAAATAAATAAAAACAATTTATTGCGTTAGAAATAGGTAACGTTGGCCATATTTGATGTCACAGTATTTGCTCTCTCTCTCTCTTCTTTCTTTTCAAAAGAAAAAAAGAGACAGGACGCACATTTTGTGAGTTATTACTAATACTGGTTTCAAAGAAGTGATAGATACGATTCCTACGATTGATAATACGTCTTGATATATTGATTTTGCAATTTCAGGGGAAATTTATTGATCATAAATTATTATTGATTTTAATATTTTTATACCTTACATTTTATTTTAAGTTGTAGTATACATAATATATACAAATATTATTTGTCAAATCATATATACAATAGCATTTTTTTTAATAAAACTTTTATCCCATCGACTTTTTTTTTTTTATCTCGACGCGTATTTTTACTGAAACCATCTATAACAATATTACTTTTGCTTCACACCCAAGTTCTCACAAAAACGGATGATACACACACAATGTATTTTTTTTCTCATCTTGACATGATTTAATATAGCATTATATATAACAACACGAAAACTTTTTTTATTATTATTTGAAAACTGTGATAGAAAACAATTTTATACCAGAGAGAGAGAGAGAGAGAGAGAGAGAGAGAGAGAGAGAGAGAGAGAGAGAGAGAGAGAGAGAATTCTCAGTGTAAAAGATTGCGCTGCAAATACTCAGAATTTTATATATAAATAGCAATGTCCATTTGTATGTCCGAATCGAGTTATTCTTATAATATTATTAAATCTTCACATTTCGACTTTTTTTTTTTTTAGCTCTATATAAAGCTACATATAATATGATTTATCTGCTATAATATAATGCTACTTTTCCAAGAAATTGTCTTTCATTTATATGCTTTTAAGTTTGTCAAAAAAATTATATTCTCGCTGTTTATTATTATTTATAACATTCGTATTTTTTATATATTACCCATGCTCCTTTTTTATAATTTATTTTAATGATTTTATAGATGTAATCATCAATATTATTGATTTTTAATTCTAACCATGTTTGGGTTAGGTGCAGTAAGAGTGGGCCAGATATTTTTGTCAGATCTAACCCTCGCTCTTTCAATTGTATGTATTTTTAATAAAGATTCATTCATTCATTCATTCATTCATTCATTCATTCATTCATTCATTCATTCATTCATTCATTCATTCATTCATTCATTCATTCATTCATTCATTCATTCATTCATTCATTCATTCATTCATTCATTCATTCATTCATTCATTCATTCATTCATTCATTCATTCATTCATTCATTCATTCATTCATTCATTCATTCATTCATTCTTTCATTCGTTCATTCGTTCATTCGTTCATTCGTTCATTCGTTCATTCGTTCATTCGTTCATTCGTTCATTAGTTCATTTCTTGTTTGTTTTAATCAGTTTACTTTTGTATATTTGATATCTAATTATTGAAGGAATTATTTGCTATAATTAGTAATATTTTCTCCCTCGTTTATGAAGCTTTAATAAAATACAATACAGGAACAGGAACTACCTAATAAGTATAAAATATTTGAGGCTTACGTATAAAACATCACACAATGCTGATCGATGACTTGGTGAATTACTTAGTTTGATATTTTCTTTACAGTTTGCGAGTGCAACATCCAAATACGTCACTGAAATCAACCTTGTGGTGACATCATTTAACTGACACATGCATCAGAGCATTTCAAAGAGGGCGAGTCTAATGTCCCAAGGCTGGAGTATTCTTGCAAAATGTACTGTTTCTTTATATATATATAAATATATCGATTAATTATTTCTCTGATATCAATAATTTACTTTACCTTGAAATGAAAATAATTTAAATCGGGCAGTCATAAGTCATACTATAAGAAAGAAAACAATTAAAACTCTAATTAGTGATTTAAATGAGTATAGCTTTTGCATTGTTGGAAACTTACAATTACAACTACGGTGTCATCTTACTTGCAATAAATTCACTATATCTTTATAATATATTATAGCATTGTTATTTTTGTTATTTATTTACGCATTGATCACAAAGTTTGCATCAGCACTGCAAATTTTACTAACATAAAAAGTTTGAGCTAATTAGGTTTATACACTTAAAATTTTCTTTTGTTTACGAAATCCTATTTGCTATATAAGCACGTGGTATAACATTGTTAATTTAAACATGCACGTAACATTTTTAAACTAAACAATATCAGTTCGAGTATTATAGTAATATTTCAACGGTTTTTCTTACATATTATATTATCAGTGCGGGTTAGTAGTTCTACGTAAACAGAGAAAGGTTGTTGTTATCTTGGAAGTCATGGCCACTCACTATATAGTTAGCAAGTGAACGACATATTACAGCGAAATAAAAGACACGCGGCGACCGCGGCGAGGCGAGACCCACCTTTACTGTAACGATAACAAAAAAAAAATTCTTATCATTTTGACGTATATATATAAAAACTTGGTGAACTTTTGTGTGTAATATTTGACTTAATTGTACACATCAATTCATAATAATATGTTTAGTCATAATTGTGGACAGTTGAGATGATGAATGAGAATAATAAATTAAATAATATATCAAACATGCGATAACGTTATGCAATTTTTATAATATAATATTGCAATTATTTCAAATAACCTATATAATTTTATGTTGTTGTGTTATGTGTTAGTGCATTTATTTATAGCAAGAAAAAAAGTGTTAAATGCATCGCGTGAATTACGTAATTAATTAAGATAAAATTATGTTAATATTATAATAAGTAGAATAAACTGGTTTTTAACGACATGAAGTCATACTTTCAGTACTCAATTGCAGGCGTACAAAAAATTTATACATCAATTTAATTTAAGTATGAATTTTATATTTAATACTTAAAAATTCACCAAAATTAAAGTTTAAAAAAAATTATATCATAAAAACATAAATTTTCAATAAAAGTAATAAAATATAGTAAGTTTTTTTTAAATATATTATATTATTTTTAAATCCAGATTATCTTGATGATAAAATTTTTTATTATAAACACGGATGTTATAGTAATATGTTTTTAAAAGTATAATATTTTCATAAAGTTAAGCTATTTTTCTTATATAACTTTTCAAGATGAAAGAGTAATATAAATAAACTTTAAAATTTATAAATTTTATATTAAAAAAAGATGCGACAAGGATAATATCTTAAAGGAAAGTAGATTTTTATTTTTATTTTTTTTATTTTTTGGTATGGTGACAGGTGGAAAAAGTTTGCAAAATATTCTTTACATTATAATAATCGTATATAATGAAATTTTTAATACATTTTAGAGCAAGCTAGAATCTATTTTTTAAGAGAGTAAATATTAAATCAATATTTTTTAAATTTAAATTGTAAAAAAAAGCATTCACTGCAAATGTGTGCTGCAAAATTGAAAAAAAAAAAAAAAAAAAAAAAAAACTTCAATATGAAGGAAACAAAAATATGTTTATGGCTTCTAAATAACTCACAAATTCTCTAAGAAATATTTGAAGTTTTCATTAAAAATAAATGTCAACTTGCAAATATGATGTATTGTTAATGAAAAAAGTGTAAATGAGATTTAAAAATGACTCCTGTGTTTATAATAAAAACTTAATACTTTACTAATTCTTAAAACTGTATTATAAAAGCTTATAAAAACCGATATTATGATTTATTACACATATATAGAGATGAACATCTCATAATAGAGGTTATTTACATAAGCAGAATTCCAAAGTTAAAATTAGAATAAAATTTATGATATAAAATGAAAGTTATGTTAGCTCGGAAATAGTTTGTTGAGTGACAACAGATTGCCTCAGTGTATACTGAACATCTGCGCTGTGTTTCTTTATTTTTTTTCCCCTGTGAACATTTTGTTTAGGCTTCTCTCTTGACACGCGTGCACAAAAAGTTGCCGACCTCTCAGGCTGACACTTTTACACGCTGGAATAAAAAAAAATACTAATAAGACTGAAGTAAACAAAATTAATGCACTTTTTATATTATAAGATTCCACTTAGGAATATTCTATTTTAGGACAAAAAAAAGTTGTTTACCACACTAACAGTGTTTACCACTTCACCATATAATAATATTGATAAATAAATACAATTATCACAATATCAAAACCAGTTTCACCATAAGATAACATTTTTTTTAACAACCATAATTGTTCCTGAATTTCTTTTAAATTTAAATTTTTGTTTACTTTTATTTTTTTTTACGTCATATTAAATTTTCAATTGAATAAACTTACATGACAAGTGTGCAAGATATATAACGTTATCGTATGAATTGATACTTCCTGTGACATAAGGATATGAATTGTTCAATTTTGAAATGTTTATTGATTCATGCATATGACAAACGAAAGAAAAATTACCTTGAAGAAAAAAATGAAGGGAAAGAAATTGAAATTTTTCCTTTTATATCTACGCAATATAATTTTTTTACAGTAAAAAATATCTCGAGAGAGAATATAAAAAAAAACGTATTTGAACTTTTTTTAAAAAACAAAAGTAGGCATTATAATAAATTATGCATAACAAATTTTTACTTTATTTACATCTCAACGAGTTAAAGGAGAGAGAAAGAGGTAGGGAGAGAGGAGAAAGGAGAGAGAGAGAGAGAGAGAGAGAGAGAGAGAGAGAGAGAGAGAGAGAGAGAGAGAGAGAGAGAGTTTTCAATTTAAACTCGCATTAAAATAAATAAAATCGGTAAATAGAAGATGGAATTTTATATAACTTTTCAGTTATAACAACAGTGTTTAAGACTATATATATTTTTAATTAAAATGCATTCGTTTTGTATTTGTTTGTATTTTTATTTAATCAATTTTCTATGGACGTTGCTATAGCAACTGAAGATATATTATCAACAAACTAAATTTTGAAGTGATAAATAAATCTATGGTCCAACAAGAAATAAATCTGCTACTTCAAGTTTCTCTATATTGGCAACAGGCTATAACTTTTTTTTAACTAAACCATAAAAATGTTGAAAAAAACTATAAAAATAGAACTTCAAAAACTTTATAAGTCTACTCAATGGAAAATTTCCTAACATTTTTAATTTACCGATGATATATAATTACCAGCAAGTAATAATAATACATTTAAGCTAAAATATATTTAATTTTCCCATCATTTTCTAATCTAATTTTTAAAAAACAAGTGCGTAATTTTTTGACGTACACATGCAATTTAAATTTAATTTTATATTACTTAAAATATTACACCACAATTTAGTTTTTCCTGTGAGAAAATCACCCCTGCAGTTAAAATTTAAAAATTCAACTTAATTCGAGTAAAACTGCAGTACTATTTTCAAACAAGAATTCAAAGACGGTAATGAACTTACAGTATAAAATAATGCATGAACTAAAAGTACACGATAAAACATTAAAACTTTATGTAGTAAAAATACAATAAATTAAACAAAATTAAGATTGTCACTTGACAAGATAAGCATGAAAAATTTCGTACAGAGTGAAAGTAATGACGCAAGCGTAAGTATACTTACGTTTTGTACTTATTGTGAATTATTCCACGAACTTTTGTACGACTTTTTGTTGTTGATATAATGCAGTGACAACATATAGGTAAACTTGACAGTGATTTGAAAATTACTTGTTGTATGGTGACATGTTAATTATCTATACATTTTCTTTAAATCCGCTTCATTTTCGTTATTTAAAAAGTAATTTAAATACAATGTTTTGAAATTTTTGATTTTTTTAAATAAAATACTTTATATCAGCTATAGTGAACTCTTTGTATCAAAACTTTTCAAAAGAATGTAATTAGTTAAACTATTAAATATTCATGAAAAAAATTAAATACTTTATAATTAAGCTAGCTCAATGTGGTGACCTTTATGCATAATATTGCTATATTGTATAGCATAAATAGTTGAGATGCTCAGCATGTTTTACAAAATAGCAAATATTTGTGTTCCACAATAAAGCAACTGTTCATTGGAACAGTTACCAATGTGTTTCTGTGTTTACTGACTTAAAATACATATTTTGTTCATTTGAGTATAATGCGGTATACGATAGATACAATTTTTTTTTTTCAAAATTCTCGATGGGGACAATGAGTCAATGCGCGCGGTACGTTGAGGGATCCCTCATTTCCTATTTTTTTAGCTTTGCAAAACTCTCAGTAAGCAATTTTTGAGAAAACAGCATGATAAAACGGAGAAATTAAAATAACATATATGTCTTCATACGCTTTTATACCCTTAAATTTTAAAGAGTAAGAAGAATTTATATAAACTTTATATTAAAGTACACACGATCGTGAAAATATTTGTTACCACTCAAAAACTCGTGCTAAATTTGCAATGTTACTTTTATGAGAATTACTAGCGCTGAAATAGAATGATATAATATATTATCTCATTCGTGTTGTGTACTGTACGTTGATGCTAAAATGTTTTAATGAAAAGCTGTTTTGTTGTAAGACATCGCAACCTCAGACACGAAAGAAAAGAATGAAGATCCGGTTCATGAAAGCATGACAAAAGTATGAAAGAAAATTGCAACATACAACGTGTTTATTGATTCACATATTATCGATTTGTTCCTCAATCTACAAATAATGACAGTTTAATGATATATAGCATTTTATCTTCTTTTCTTATACTTTTAGTTTATATCAACAAACATTAAAAAAAAATCAGTCTATTATTTATATATATATTTGACTTACTGTTAGTATACAAAGATATAAAAAAGATGAGGAAAGTAAATATTTGATTTATAAAAAAGTTTTCTTTTACTATAACAATATTTTCTTTAGTGAACTTAAACATATAAAAAAATATATTCTGGTCTGAGATCATGGAGTTACATTATTATATAAAGATTCTGAGAAAATGTAAACAAACATAATAAAAAACAAGAAAAGAGTTTTTACTTTCTCCATTCTGAAGTCTTACATGGGATAAAGAAACGTAAATCACTTATGTGAATGCGAGAATCCCCGAAGGAAAATATTCAGCACTACAAAAATAATACTTTGTTGTATTTTTTTTTTTCTTTCTTTCTTTCTTTATACGTTTAAGTGTATTTACTCACGGTATTTTTCTATACAAAAATGAAACCTTATAGGAATCGTCTTTTCAAACATAAAATTTTTGCTTTAATGCGCAACACACAACACACAGCAATTAATATTAATTATAATTCCTACAAGGAACGTAATTTGATATATAATTTCAAAATTATCATAAAATTTCAATTTAAAGTTTGTTATAGCGAGAGTGCTTTTTATGTGCATCACGTTTTACTGTCTCATTATTATTATTTTCATTTAATTCTTAAGATAATGTTTTGATTTAAAAACATTAAGCTCATAGCTACAATGATTATATTTAAATAAATTATTAGCAAGCAAATTTAAAATACATTCATAGAAAATTAAAAAAAAAAATGCTATAACATTAAAAATGTAATAACCCATACGTAATTTAAATTAATAATAATAAAAAAATATATATTGCGATATATTTGTTATTTTTGAAAATTATTATTAAAATATTTTAATATTTTCATTTTGCAGATCAATTTTCTGGCACCCTATTTCAAATTTATTAAATCAAATGCTTTTTACTAAAAATAAAGCTAAAATGTTACTCAAATACAAAACACAAAATACAATAGTTAAATTAAAAGTTAAACAAAAAAACTTGAAACGTGCTTAAATTTAGTAATACACAAGTAACGTTATAAAATAAGTTTATACAGTTTTCTGAACCTTTTTTTTTATGTTTGTAGTGTTTAGTGTAAAACGTAAGTTTAAAAACAAACGAACGTGCATTTCGATGATAAACAAGACAAAAAAAAAAAAAAAAAAGGAACGCACATACAGCAAAAAAAAAAAAAAAAAAAAAAAAAAAAAGTTCAACGAAAAAAGTTTTAGGTAATAGGTCAAACCCTCGTCACTAGTAGTACATGTGTGGAAAATTAGCAAACAGTAGCAAAAAGGCATTCACACACATGACCAGCATAGTGAATACATCACGCATCATATTATAGGTAAAAATGTGCGGGTGCCACGCGTGCACTAGAACTGCGTAGTGTTAAGTTACTACGAGTCAAAGTACTATTCAGAATTAGATTATTACTAATAATAAGCTGTAACAAATTTATCACAAAAGTTTTAAAAATAGATTAAAAATAAAAAACTATATAATGATCAATTTTCCGGGGGGAGAAGGGGGGCATTGGTTGATGTTTTTGACACACACATCACGTAATATATATATTTCTTTTTGTACGGAACGAAACAACTCTGATATATACAACCAACTCTCGTATTTCAAAATACTAGTCTATATACTTTTTGTAAAGATTTTATTTACTGTTTAAATTTTTCTTTATTTCTACTTTGTTATACGTAGCATGTATCTATAATAAAAATGAAAATATGTATAATGACAAATATAAGATAATTCAGAAAGTTAAGTTCTAAAATTATAAAAACCTCTCTGTCAATCTCTCCCAAAAAATACTTGAAACAGATGTACATTAAGCCAATTCAAACCAGAAGTATTTAGCCTAACAAGTAAGCCTATATTATAATATTATATACAAAATATAATTTGTCATACATAACTTTTTCCTATTTTATGTATCACAAGGCTATACCTAACCACTTATATTGATAAAACTTATACTTCGTGTTAAATAACAAATATAATTATGACCTATTTGTCGCAGGTCACACTATATTATGCTTGTGTCGCTTTTTGAAAACCACCAGCCACAAAATTGATTTAAAAAAAGTTATATTATATATTTATAAAGTTTATTTTTTAATAAAAATACTTCCTTTGCTCTTGGTGGTTATGATTATGATACATCCTGAAAAAAAATGTCTACTGAATTTGTTTGTTTGTCTAAAGGATTGTGTGGTTGGGAAAATAAAATTAATAATAATAAAATGAAATTTCCTGATAATATTTTCATAGTCAAAAACTGCTTTGAATATTAAACTTTTTTGTATCAGTAAGCTGCTGTATGAAAATTTTAATGAAAAAATAATATTTGGAATATAAAAATCAATGTACAAAAATTTAATTATATTTTTTTAATAATAACAAATCTAAAATATTATATCAATATTTTATTAAAATTTTATATTAACTTTTTAAAATTTACAGCACACATTTTACTCTTTCTGTTCATAAATTTGAATATTTTTATCATTTTGGTATCATATGATTATTGATTAACAAAAAAAAAAAAAAATGTGTGTATTAATGTGAAAAATAAATAAATAAATACGATACCGACATAGCACATATTTTTCATTATAGCATTTAAACATTAAACACATAATGATATTTAACAACAGACAAATTTACTCGAATGGATTGCATTTACTGCAGAATTGGTTGTAAAAAAAAAAGTGATTAATATATTAATCAATCATCCATACACTTTGAAACTTTTTTTTTAAGTATATAATATAACACAGTGAAGTCTTGCAAACGCGCAATATTTTCAATATGCAAGAATTTGATTTGGCAAAAATTTAAGTTTTGCATACGCATGTATAATTTATGCTGCATTTATGTCGTGTAAAATAAATGTTGCTATTCAGAATTGCATAGATAATTACGTTGTTGTTATGCTGTACAGCATAATTGTTATTCAATATTACGAAAACTATGCTGTGTTCCTGAAATCGATATGATATATAATTAATGTGCATTTATTTTTGTCCATGTGGAGATTGAATTTATAACTAAACCTATTGCTCTTTGTGAGCACATCGTTAAATAAGTTTTTGTGTAATTTTTATTTTTTCATAATGTTTATAAAATGCTACAATTTTTTTTACCCCATCATTGTTATTATTATCTATTATATAAAAATGTTGCAAGATTTACTTTATAAGGTTGATCTGATCATACTGAACTTTAATATAAAAAAATTAATAATAATAAGATGGGTAATTCCAGCACTTTAGGTTATTGTCTCTGTGTTATATAACGTCAATATAACGTCTTCTTAAGAAGCAAGTATATTTTTAAGATTTCTGAAACTTCAAGTACACAATTTTTGTAAACCAATAACAACTAGCGTGTGTCATCATGTCATCAAAATCTTCTCATCGTGGTAAAGTGCTTTGTTGGCTTTCTTATGCATTAACCTCTAATATAATATTTATGCAAGTATAAATGTAAATCACCTCATATATTTAGCTAACTATCGATCTTCTATGATCCTTAACTCTATTCTTAATTTGGACATTTAAGTCTATATAATAATTATACTTTCTTCGATTTCCTTACTTACTTTTTTCATTATAGTTATTCATTTTTGTTGTGTATAAAATTTTAATAATACAAAAAGATACTGTTGTACACGATAAAAGCAATTTAAAATGTTATCCATTATTTTTTTTCTTTTAATTCTTATTGTGTTTTAAATATCAAAATTGTAAGGATGAAAAAAATTGAAACCTTCCTTCTCTGAAATGATTATAACTTTTAATTCCATGTTTATTTTATTATAATATAAAAGTAATATTTTTCATGTCATTATCATTATTTTTCTCAAAAAAATTAATACGTCTGTGTAAATAATGTAATTACAGTCATTTCACATGATTGCACTAATAATTTTTTGTACTATAGCTTTTACTCTCTTATATATACGTCTTTATGCTTATATTTAAGTATTTTGACGATGTAGTATTATTGTAATATTATTATATATTACATCCATATCGCTAGTTTTTTTTTTCTTGCCATTGACAACAAAGATGAAAAAAAAAAAAATCTAAATACATGAGAAGTTTCAGTTTTATATTATCCGATATTATAATAGATGTTTAAATTCATTCTCTAATGAAAAATTTGCAAAAGTGGGTTTAATGAAAAAAATAAACAAACTCACAGCCCAAAAATAAAATCTAACAAAGCGCTAGCAAACGACATGTCGTTTCTATTTCAATTTAACATGCTTTCTCATGGAGGAATGAAGTAATTATAACTCGAGTTAGAAAATTTTCTCGATAATTAAAGTTTTACTGTATACAATAATAGGTTAATAGGGTAAAATTCTAATTCTCGAAAATTGCTTTTGATAAAGAAAAGGAGAATAAAAAGGATCCCAATGGATTTAGAACAATTACAATTACTCCTCCCAGCTTACTGAGCATCAAAGCCATTGTTTCCCTGGATTTGTAGTAAATTGGATAAAGATTAAATTAATAACTAAATTGCTTGAAATTCAGGAATACAAAAGCTTTAAGCCTTAGTAAGCAACAGTAAAATTTTTAAAGTTGATAAATAATTTTAACTTGAGTTACAGCTGCTTCATTCCCCCATACCATAAGAAAATTGTGTTAAATTAAACACAAAGTGTCTACGTACTAGCTATTATTGTTGGCTTCTTAGTTAGTTTATTATTTTAACTGAACCAACCTTTTTGCAAGTCTTCGTTGTTTGTTTTTATTTATATAATATATGAGCGAAATTATTAAATTATTACAAGTAGATTGTAAAAGAACAATATTACAGATTTGCTCTGTCTGACATTGAAATAAAGGTTTAAAAAATTGTTGTTATTTTTAAACTAAAATTTTTGTAAATCATTTTTCACCATGCCATGACGTATAATAAAACCTTTTTTGTTTACTTTTGTCTTTTATCATTGATCCTTATGCAAAGCCATGTGTCTATTTAATTTACATATTTTGGCAAATCTCTTTTATGTAAAATGTAAATAAATATAATTTGCAATGAAATTTATACTTCTTACGCGCATTCTCTCTCTCTCTCTCTCTCTCTCTCTCTCTCTCTCTCTTTCTGTCTTCTTCTCTTTCTCCCTTCGACTTCCCGCGTGTTTCACTGTTTCACTTTTTATGAATAAAGGCTTAATGAGGCAAAAGCAGGCAAAATGCGTGACGTAATGTTTTCATGTTATTGTGCCATTGGTTACCATGGAGACACGCGCATTCTTTAACCCCTCACTCACCCCCTCTAACCCCTTACTCCTATACAACATAAATTGTTCGTCACTTATATCGTAACGCAGATTTTAAATAAAGATCATATTATTTTACTATAGTGAAACACCCACTTCATTTCAATGAAAACGTGTAAACTAATTAACATTTAAATGTCTTTCGATTCATACGTGAAGACAGCTAATTTGTTTTGTTTTTGCTAGTTTTCATTTGCATGGTTCTTTGAAATTATATTTACAATGTTGTTTTTATAGTTTGTAATAATATAGTAATACTGCAAAAAATAAGACATTTTAAAGTTTTAATTGAAAGCTTTGTAGTGGTCTTTTATTAAAGCCTCCTACGTAATTAATTACAATAATTCAAAAGAATTTCAATGAACTTTTGATAATTAAGTACGCAATAAATTTAATTATGAATTTTCGAAACTTTTTAAAAGTATATTTATCAACCTAAAAAAAAAGGATTCTAATTTTATATAAAAAAAAGTGAAAATGACTTTCATCATTCAAAATAAATAATAATATTGTAAAGGACTACTATAGCTATAAATAAACCAAAATTTCCATTCGCATTCATTAAAGCCATAGACCACATAAAACAACATGTGCATTTTAATGAATAAACACGAAATGGGATCTTCAAAACTGGTGACACTTTTTACCAGAATTTTAATTTATCCCCACAAGAGAGCGTGAAAATACTGTAAAGTATGCAATTTGCGTGAAAATTCATGTTTATGACGTCAGAAACATGCAAAAATTAGTATGAAAATGTTATGCGGGTTGCATAAATTGAAATTTTCTGATCACTGCTATACGGAGCTACAGTTGGGTTTTGAGACAAACTAAAGTTATTTATGTAAGTCCCATCAAGTGTTTTGTGATATAAATGCTTAAATGTTTTTCTCTGGTCTATTCCTTTAAACATCTTTACCCTGAAAGCATTGATTTGGCAAAATCTATTTAGTTCAGTAAAGTAATTTTCTTCTTAAAACTTTATCGATCTTTCAAATATTTAACTCTAAGAACTAGAGTAACTTTTTTCTTATCTTTCATACTTTTTTTTAACAAAAGAAATAAAAAGAGAAAGAGAAGTTAAGTAGCTTTAACAATTCTCCTTCTACTTGCGTGTTTGTGTTAAATCTAATGGAAAAAAAGTTGAAAATATAATATGATTTAAAATACAATACAAAAATAATATATGAAATATATTATATTGTATGAAACTTCTTTTTCTGGGTTGTTAGGGAGCTTAAATATTAACCTAAAAATTTGCATGTTTATTGCGTTCTATATAACCATATGAGTGTGAGCATTTTCTACACATGTTCAGTGAAATTTTTTTTACTAACGTTTTATATATATATATATATATATATATATATATATACAGTATATATATATATATATATATATATATATATATATATATATATATATATATATATATATATATAGCAAATGAAATTCATGAAATAATGTAAGCAAAATTTTCAAAGTATTATTTTTCAAGCTAGATGAGGTATTCAGATTATTAAAAATTATTATTTTTATTTTTATAGCAAAAATAAAGCCTAGCCCTAAAACATAAAAAAATAGGGTTGCTGATATGAAAAATAAAGTACGCATTTTAGTTGAAATTTCCATCGCTTACCCTTTTAATCCTTTTACCTCTAAGGTAATAATTTACAAATTTTTCCACATAAAGTATATTTTTATAGTAGATACACATGTGCAAATTAATAACTCAAATGCAATGAAAATTTTTTAGAACTAAGCGTGAATAAAATACAAATACTTCGATATATGAAAGAATAAAGTATGAAAGCATATTTCTTATTTTACTTATAATATATAAAGCATGCATATTCAGCGTTTATTGAAAATGAAGATAAGTTGTCACTGTCAGAATATTGATTATTGCTACCTAATGCAATAAAATTGATTGACGAAATTGATTTAATTTCACAATTATCTGGAAGCGTAATTTATAGAGTATGTAATTACAAAACTAAATAATATTTGTAACATTAATGCATTGATTACACTAACAATTACATTAATTACCTACACAATAAACATTACAAGAAGTGAACACTTCACGAGCTCATATTACGTAGTAAAGAACATTTTCAGTAGACTTAAAATATTTAGTTTTTCATACATACTTTATGTTATTCTTGCGCCAATCATATTGATTACTTCGAAACTTACCTAGAACATAAAGAATAAACAATTAGAAACAATAATAATAAAAAGTTAATAGTATATATTATATGACATTTGCATATTGATATTATATATCAGTAATTAGAAACACAACAGAATACAGTGGGGTATTATTGTGGAGACAGAGATATAGAAAAATTAGATACTTATTCATAGCGAGACATCATTCAAATCACCAAAACTACTTAAAATTAAAAGACTTCCTAAAATATTATTTAATATAACTGAAGTATCAATTAAAAATATAAATGTTATTTCAAATACTTATCAATTAAATAGTTTTTATAAATATATATATAAAAAAAAAAAAAATTATAAAATAACAAAAATTCTTACGTCATTTTCACACGGTGTGATATTTTCCGTGTGCAATAAATTTGAATTTGAGTGCAATTGAGTGAATTGAGTGCAAAATCACTGAATTTTCATCAAGTTATCAAATATATTGCATAATATGGCTCCGCATGTGAACAGCCCATAGAACCTTTCACAACTGACAGTAAGACTTTAGTTTGTTCACAAATATTTAGGCTGTATTATTATATAACAAATAAACAAACAATCTAAAAATATTTTTTAACTAGATTATTAACATGTAAGTGTTTTTTACTTTTCTTAAGTTGCTAATTAAACAACTTTATTAATAGCATTGGAGTAAATATTATATAAGAATTATTAATATGTAAATAAACAAGTATTATAAAATAAATAAACAATTTAATTAGCATTATATAAATAAGGTTTAAAAATAAATTCTACAAGTATAGCAAAAATAATGGTATTATATTAAAGCTGTCACGATGAAAAATTGGGTGACGAAGCATAAAGTGAATTATTTATAAGATGTCAAAATTATTTATAATTTTAATATGACAATCTGGAAACATAATATTTGACTATATACATACACAGTATACAATTTAATAATAAATATAATATATCAACCCGATAATAACAGAGGAATAATTCTACATTTCACTTCTATATATATATATTATGTCAATTTAAAATAGCTGTTAAACAAGTGCTTCAATTTTCATACAAATAATAATTTAAATTTATTATTCTCTCAAGCAGAAATATATTATATAAATATATATTATTATAATTGGATCTAATTTTTTATTTTTAGTTATCATTTATATTTATTTTTTATATTCATTATTTGAATCGTATTTTCATTAATTAAAATGGTTTTATACAAATTATTTGTGTACTTATATTTTGTGAATAATTATTATAATATACACACAAATTGAATTCTATAAAAAAAAAATTATACAATTATTTTTTTAATTAAAAATGTAAATTATTTTGATTGTGAATCTCTCTCTCTCTCTCTCTCTCTATTTCAATCTGATTGTCCTCCCCTACCCTTCTTTTTCATTAATTCTACCAAATCAAAGCGACATGACATGACCGCAGAAAGCTCTTTAATCAGTTAAAATTTCCTCTCTCCATATTGTTTTAAAAATAGCCATTTGTGTTGTGGTATTTTCACTATTTTAACAAGAGGAACCCTCATTACTCGTTAATATACATGATAATAATGGAAATCCATATAAATTTTATTTAAAAAAAAAAAAGAAAAAAAGATTCCATATAGCTCTCAGTAGTCACATCATTATTAATGAACCCACAAAACAATGTTTATAATTTATAATACAAAATAAACTAGCAAATGAAACCAATCATTCATGAGTGCATAAGTTAAAATCAAGAGACTTGTCATGACGTCATGAACATGAATATCAAGGGTGCATTGATATACGTATATATTCGTATATAACCATATAATTGGGAGACATGAGTTCTCTTTTTTTATTTATTTTATAATGATCGAATAGGGAAAAATATTAAAGGTGTAGAACACCTTGAACAAAAAACATGTCTAAAATCAAAACATACCTATATAAATATCAACTTTGATTTGGCCGGAATCATTGATTTTTAATTTATTTTCCATTCACAAAATGGTAGCTGCGGGTTTATGGCGTCACATTTTAGACAAGTTTTATTTTCAAGGTGTTCCATGCCTTTAATAATATGTACTTTATTAAAAAATAAAAATAGCTTTTATTGTTGTATATTATATAAGAAACATAAAAATTATAAATAATCAGTAATTTGACATGAAGAAAATGTTTTATTTTCAACAAATTCTAAATTTACTATTTTTAAAATGTCAAGAGAGTTCACTTATGAAGGAAATGCAAAGTTTGTGTCATATTTTGGGTGATCAAACTTTTGCAATTACGCTAGTTTAATGATTCTATGCAAAATAAAAATTGATGTAATACTATTTTATGTTCAACTTGCAGGAAAAAAAAAAAAAAAAAAAAAAAAAAAGGACAAGAAATTGATAGCACGTTTTTGCTTTATTTCATAAACATACAAAAAGATATTTCAATGATTTTCCGTCAGCCTTTGATTTTAATTATTAATAAAGCTGAACCGACAACCAACATTTCATACATATTTTCCTTATTGAATATTTTATAATCATGATACAGAAAACATCTTGTATAAAAGCTAAATATCAATTTTTTTTGTTTAACATGCCATGCTGGCAAAGCTTTGATCTCGAAAAGTGATGTTTTAATAATGAGACTTCAAAAACATACGTGATATCCATTTTATTTTTATCTTTGTTTGTATCATTCAAATTAAAAATGTAATGAGCATTTTAAATAGAATAATATTATTGTATTTTTATCATCACCTCATCGAAAATCTGATTTTAAATTTTGGTTTTGATAGCTATAATATAGCATTGTTTAAAAAAAAATGATAATAATTCTATTTTATACTCTAAAATCAAATTTTTAAATAGAGCTATAAGTTATGCAAAGAAGTAAAACATAATAATAAATTCTTAATTTTGTATTTTTTTATTATTATTATTATTCCAAAAAATCACGTAAGATGTAAGCTTTTTAATAGTTTGAATCGCACCTGGTTTTAATACTTTTGCATAAATATTTAGCAAAGTTCACATCTATAGTATTACCATAGAATTACAAACACGTACGCAAGATTGTGATAATATTTTATTACACGGAACGAAAAATCTCCCAACTCCAGGTATAAAGCTAGTATAACTATCCTGTGTTTTGCAATAGGTACAATTCTTACCTGTATCTAGCAGGTCGCTATACTAACCTCGCGCCTACCTGGTGTAAGGAGGAATAAACTAAAGGTAAGGAGGTGTAGACTCCCGATCGGGTGGAATTGTATCCTCACAAAAAGTATAGAGGCAAGCACTATAATACTTAGATTTAGTTTTTAACCGCAAAATGGCGTAAAAGGCGTTAAATAAAATTATAAATATTTTTTTGAAAGATATAAATTGTTTTTGTTGCTTTCTTTTATCGTTCAACGCCAAATATTAAATAATTATTTTATTAAAGCATCAATAATATAATTTATTTTAGGCAAATAAATATAGCGCTTTAATTAATATTATAATATTAGTAATTTTGAATACTATTGATAATGATAAATACATAATAAATTATAGCGGGAACTTGGGATCATAATATTGTGTGGCTGTTGCTGCAGATCTCGGATGGTCGATGTAAAATTTTTAATTAAAGACATAAATTATTTACTGAGCCTAGCTATTTTGAGGTCTATCCTTGGATGCGATTATTTCATTTTTCTTTTTTGCATATTTTTTTTTATTATTTACTAATTTTAATGATAGATTTGTTACGTTGAAGAATAAAAGCAATGCTATAAAACTGATACTTTAAATAAAATTGTTTATTACTTTGCCTCCGACAATATCACAAAGAATAGCCATTTCAGTGAAAATTGCATGCTATTGGTCGTGGCCATTTTCCCCCCGCAAAACTGAATTGAAGCACGCGGCAGATGTAGTACAGTCCGCGCTGGCAGTCAGGTGCCGCACCTCCTAGATCTCAGGTGACATAAAAACTATACTGACGCTAGGTAATGCTCCGTCTAGATCGCAGGTGGCATAAAATCCAGCGCTAGGGATTCAGCGTCACTTATGCTAGAGAAACAGGTTTATTTGAGTTAGTATACTTGTGTACTTGGATTTAACACATCATTTTTTTCCGTGTACTAACAAATTTTACGTTAAATTGCAAGAAAAACAGAAGCTCAATGCAAATATTAATTTTTATCATCGCAATAATATTGTTTATAGTTACGTAAACGGTGACATTCAAATAAAATGCAAAAGTTTTCTTGTGGGAAAAAGATAATGATATAAAAATCATGTTCTTTTTTTCTTTTTCCAACGTATCGTAATATATTATACTTTATTTTTAAACTTGCAAGTTTGCATTTTTATAAAGGCACTTTTACATTGAAAATTTATTGACCACCTTTTTACTTTCATCAACCCCGCAAGTAAACTGTTTAAAAAAAATATTTAGTTAGAATATTCTTTAAGAAATTATTTTAATACATATATAAAGCTCACCTCAGTACACACGATTGTAAAAATATATTAAAAAAAAAAACTCGCTGTGCGTAAATTTGCAATGTTATTCTAATGAGAAAAACTTGCGCTGTATTTGAATGGTAATTAATATATTATCTCAATCGTGGTGTACATTAATACCTCCTTTATATTACTTCTGCATCATTTTTGAGAACTTATGAATAATGCATGTCCGAATAATATTATATAGAAGGACATGCATTATAAATTGTTAAAACACATCTAATCCACGTTGGCAGATGATACTGAAAATACATTATACTCTTGCAACGCATATACAGTATTTTCCGTTTTTCGTCAATAAAAATAATAAATAATACTATACTTATGGCAGGTACACTCGCGGAAACCATAATGTTAACATTAAAAAAGATGCTGCTTTTTAAAGAATTCATTCATGATTTTTAGAGAATTTGGCAACGCTGCTTTTACCTGACAATATATTTTCTACCCTTTTCTTTAGAAAGCCGCATCCCCTTATGGAAATTACGGTTTCCGCGAGTGTACATAAATCCTGAAAACCTGGAATAGGTTTTGATTTTGATATAATATAACGTAACCTATAATCGAGGTGAAATGTCATCTAATATATAGGTGAGTCAAATGCACCTTTATTGTAGTATGTTTTACCTGCATTAGGTATTACTGTAGTATATCAATACCTGTTTCAGGCTTGCCTATTACAATACACAGAATTTATGTACTTGCCTTTAACAGATTTTTTTTTCTCTCGTGTATATATATATACATTATTTCCTGTATAATTATCATTGTCTCATTCTTAAGCAAGCGCCTACTGTAAGAAAAAAAAAATAAAAAAACGTCATGTAAATTCTCCTATGACGCCAATGCTTTGCGCTTGAGTTTCAGGGTCACCCGCTTTTTGTTTTACACCTGCTTGATTTTTCTATATAAATGTCAATATATTACGTTTCAAGTCATCAATACAATTATAAATTATTGTATTATTATTATCTTTGATGTTATACGGGTAATATACTATTTATTTTTTAAAAATACGTGGAATATTAGGTATAAATTACACGTAATTATAATTCATATTTGATTATCTAATTAGGTGTTTACTCTTATACTGGTTTTAGATTATATTTTGATTTAACACACACCAGTATAAGTTCTATCCCTGCACAAAAACTACATATTTTATGTAAAATCTTAGTTTGCATCCAATTTCTATGTCTATTCATATATTCTTGGTTGCAAGATTTTTTTTTTTTTTATTATTCTTTTTTTTTTCACATTATAATATCTAATATCTTTAAATATTGAAATTTATACCCATTATTTCTACATAGATCCAGATTATGATTGAATGGAAAAAAATCATAATAAAGTAAAATAACTAAAAAAAAAAAAAAAAAAAGCTCTCGTTTGATTTTTTTAAGAAATCCACAATTAAAACTATTAATACTGGAGTGTGTATAGAAGCAAACTAAAGGTTTTGAATTCTTATAATTAGGTAAATAAATAATTATGTCATTGCTAATTCGATCAAAATACCCAATACATATAAAACTTGGCTATATAATTCAGCAATAATAACAATATAAATGGTGCTTGTTACTATACAAAGTCATAAGCTTCTTCAAGCATAGCCATGACGTTAATGGAGGTGAGATACGCTTCAAAGGTTTAGGGTCCCCTAATTTCCTAAGCTTTAGCAATGAGGTATCATTTTTTTTTTTTTTTTTTTTTTTTTTTTAGAAAATTACTGCACAGAGGCCAGAAATATTTAAATGGGAGGTATTTTGCTTTAGAATAGAACAACATTTGCGTGGTTTAAGGTAATAGAATATTTTAAGAATTTTTTATCACCGATAACCTCCATTAGGCTTTATCCAGGCTTCCTTCCATCATGTAGAAATGTTACAAAGGAAGTAAAAAGCAACATTTCAAAATATATTTTGCCACCCACCGCACTCGCTCTCTACCTTTACCTGTGTTTTGTGGCTATGTTGCTACATTTTACAATTTTTTTTATCCTTTGTAACTTATTCCTGAGTATTCGGTACATGACTATGATCTTCAGACATATAGGACCAAAAAATGATTTTAATCTGGAGGTATTTGCATATTTATTTCTGCTAATTGACACTGCATTAAAGGAATAGACCAGAGAAAAACATAAGCATTTATATCACAAAACACTTGATGGGACTTACATAAATAACTTTATTTTGTCTCAAAACCCAACTGTAGCTCCGTAGCAGTGATCAGAAATTTCAATTTATACAACCCGCACAACATTTTCATACTAATTTTTTAATGTTTCTGACTTCATAAACATGAATAGTCACACAAATGGCATACTTTACAGTATTTTCACATTCTCTCGTGGAGCTACATTAACATTCCGGTAAAAATTGTCATCAGTTTTGAAGATCCCATTTCATGTTTATTCATTAAAAGGCACTTGTTGTGTTATGTGGATGGCTTTAAATGTCTCCTATCAACGCACCAAGACTTTTTCTAACCAACCATAAATTCCCTTGGTAACAGTTTGGAATCGAACACGGATGTCCCGTGTGTTTGAGAGTAAAAGCACTGTCCATAAACCATGGAGACTCGCTCGTGCACTTTAATAAATAGAGTATATTTTTGCTAGTCTAGACAACACAGGATGATATATTTTAAGTTTAATTTCATTTTTAAGTCAAAAAGTTATAAATAAGTATAAAAGTAAAAAAAAAAAAAAAAAAACTAAAAAGTTCTTCCCTAAATAAACTATAAATTTCAAACTTCATGTTGTGTTTAACGTACAATAAAAAAGCCAAACCAGAACCAAAATATTGTTTTAAAGATTTAACACTTTCTAAAGTTTGCTCTTATGTACAATAATTTATGCATATTTGAATTTATAATTTTCAGAATTTTACGTTATATAGCTTTTCATCTTTTGAAACTCTTGTTTACATGATGTGATAATTGAACTAAAATGTATTACAGAAGCTTCTTTGCATCCTTAGAACTCACACCTATAAGTTTGTCTTTTGAAGAAAATAATTAGAAACACGTAAGACGTTAAGATGTTTTCTGAAGGGGATGAATAATTAATTATTTATTATACTATATATGCTATATAAAGATAAAATAATGCTAAAATAAAATAGCAAATTTTGTATTCTGCTAATTACTTAATTATGATAATAATATAACTCTACTACACATCTTGATTTAAAACTATTATAATAAATGTACAGACACAAACTATACAAAATTTACATATAATTTACAAAATTATATTATTGCTTTGAGGAAATTCCTTGTGTCGTATAGAAATTTAAGTGTTAAGCTAAAAGCCTCTGTATCAAAACAAAACATTACATAACATTATATTTTTATATAAGAAAAACAGAGTAATTTTTTATAATTGTTTCTGTAAGGACTATTGTTTTATATACTGACAAAACTAAAATGTAGTACATTATAATTACATTCGTCATTCTCAAAAACATTTTCTCATTTTGAATATCGATAATAACAACTGATGCCATTTACGACAAGGAGGGGAAAAAAACAAGAGATATTATTGGAAATGAATTTCGAAGCAATTACACAAATTGAAATAGAATACAAAAAAAAATACATATTGTATTATAAAAAATGTATATTTTAAAATTCTACGAAAAATATTGACGTCAGAAATCATATCATTATACAAATTTTATAGAATCAAATATCATTATTCGGTATCATCATTATTTTATTAAGACTTATTATAAATACATATTGATTTTTCATATGTTATTTATTTTTATATTTTTAATGCTATTGTTTCATAGTAAAATATACAATGACGTACTTGAGAGAGAGAAAGGTTATCATTAAAAAAAAAAAGAAAAAAAAAAAAAAAAAGAAGAAGATGAGATAAATGAGAAGGAAAAAATTAGTTTTTTTGTTACGCTCTTTTCATTCTTGTTATAGTAAAGCGAGGGTTGAAGGTTATAAAAAAGAAGGGTGAATGAAGAGAGAGAGAGAGAGAGAGAGAGAGAGAGAGAGAGAGAGAGAGAGAGAGAGAGAGAGAGAGAAGTGACCCTATAAGACGTGACGTCAGAACTTATAGTCATATAAAACAAAAGACATATTCTAGAAATCTCTAATTTCCTACCGGAGATTAATACACAGAATCAAGAGGGATGCACACACAACAATAAAAAGTAACATCTAGTATATAAACAAGAAAATTATAGGGTTCGGGAGTTTGAAAGACAAAGAAACATCTCAAATGAAAAATGTTTTTATTATTTTTACTTTAGATTATGAACTCAAATTAATAGAGTTTTAGACCAAGTACCAAACTAAATTTTGACTATTATATTTATTTAAGTGATGATAGAGTTGTAATGTGACCGTTGTTAACTCAAGCGTTATTTTAAATGTCAATCAAACCGTAAGTAACTCAAAAAGGTATGAAAATTATGTTTATTTTTGACAAGGTTTGTGTTTTCTATAGTCTCTCTATAATATATTAAAGTAAATTTGCATAGTTTGGAAGTTTGAAGTCAGGTTGACGTATATGTACAGTACTTATATATATATAGCTTTTGTATATACCAGCATATAATGTAACTTGAGTCTCTAGCATCGTGTTACTTATATACAAGAGAGGAAATTCTCATTTCAAAACCACATTTTGCTTGTCTTTATGTCGTATACACCAATGTGTAACTTAATTATTGGTATGCAAAGTATGTGTGTGTATGTAATGTTATATAACTTTTTTTTTTATTTGGCATTAGGCAGAGCAATGTGATAAGAATATATATTGAGATGTAATATGTAAATTACTTTGCGTATATAATTCAATAATAAATATTCACTGTGTAATTTTTATTATTATTTTTAAAACATTTAAATAAAAATCATGTCCGTCCATCATAATTATTTATGTAGGAATCATGGACAAAAACTTAAAGGGCTATTGTTTGTATACATTACTAAAAACAGACTGTGATAAATCATGAGATATGACCATTATACATTCATAAACGTTACATATCATGCCATATCTCTATAGTCCCACTAACAAATAGTATTAAAAATTGTAAAGTAGGCAACATCTGCTATTCATTTCGTCATTAATACTAAATTACAATAGCATTGTAAAACGAGTTGCCTAATTCACAAATTTTACTCCTCCGATTGAGAGGGTTGTTTATATTTATATATCATGATTTATCAGTGAAAAGAAATTCTATTTTGAGTATAGTAGCTCTTCAAGAAAAGTAATAGTCTACTTTTTTTATGAATTTAGATATATAAATTTATAACCTATAGCATTTTCTAATACACGTATTAAACTAATTTTCTTTTAATATTAATCATCTCTCTCTCTCTCTCTCTCTCTCTCTCTCTCTCTTTCTGTCTCTCTCTGTGCTGAAATTATTTCTAAATAATGTAGACGATTGGTGATAATATATATTTATATTATCTGTACTGTATAATTTAAATAGAAGCTGTAACATTATTATGCAAATGCAAACGTTCGAAATTATACAAACATCTAGTTTTCAAAATGTGTAGAAGCTTTTATAATATTCTTCTATATAACGTAAAATTTAGAGAAATCAATATAAATTTCAATGTAAAATGAACAAAAGCAAGAGAAAGAGAGCAAGAGTATCATGTAAAATAATAACTGTGAGTATAGTACATTATGGTATATAATATACGTGTACAAAACATACATCGACGCTATTCATAAAACGTATATAACATATATGTAAATAAGTATGTGCTTGAATAAACTTTATTATTATAGAATAGTACACTCCAATGTGTTTGATTTAAATTCAAATGTATCAAAAGCAGATATTATTCATTTTTTTAAATTTTATTTATTATTCAAAATTTCATGCTAAAATAAATTTTACCATGTTTTACATTTATGAATAATTAATGTTAATGTTACACAAAAAGAAGACAAGTCACGTGTATAACCTTGAGAGGTGCTTGAAGACTAAAGGTAAAAAAATTAAGTAGATTTCGATCGATCTTTAATTAAATCTTATTTTAATTAAATGCAGTATGTAATGCTTAATTAAATGTGTGTGTGTGTGTGTGTTTATATGTTTATATATATATAATATATAACCCAAAAATATGGTAATAATTTTTTACAGTTTACCGTTTTATTTATTTATTATTTTTGTAAAAACAATAAACCTATATATGTGCGACTAAACAAATAATACTATACGTTAATATTAAGATTCAATCAACTGAATAATTCTGCATGAAAATAGCTCGAAGATACAATTTAACATTCATGTTTCACTATCATGATTACGATGATCACCAAAAAAGGATTGCTTTGAAATAATAATAATAATAATAATAATAATAAAATTCAATTAAATATTATAAACGCTTCAAGCTTATTTTAAACATCAGAGTATATTATAACAAATTTAAATACATTTCTCGACCGCTCGCTCACACATTATTTTTATAAAACAATTTAAATTGTTAATTTTGTTCATATATATGTAATATAAATATTCTGTTTCTATTGTCTTAAAATTATATTTAAGAGAACCTTTTTTGGGTCTGGTTTAATAAGTTTGAATGACGTGAGCAAAATAAAAATTGACGTATGATACTTATCAATTATATTAGATCGATCAGTGTCAATTGTTCTGTCGATCTAAAGAGTATTATTTTTATACGTCACTGAACACTATGAAAGATACTTCAATTATATGTTATATACTTTTATATATTATATTGATGCGCAATTTCAGTCTTTATTTCACTAAGGTATACTTTTATTTTTCTTCCTTGTATGCAATTTGAATTAAATTATAGTCTCTGTGTTATGGTGTATTATTTGATTCAAAGTATATTATATAAATTAGGTTGTTTTATAATCTATATTGCTTTGGTTTTTTACCAATTTATATTGTTTCTGACAAGATTTTTGCTACATGCAAAATTGTTTAGACATTATAGGTTTTTTAGTTATAATTTCATTATCATCTTTTATATATTATGTGAAAAGAGAGTTACTTTAGTTCAAAGTCAATGTTATACAGTATGGTCAAGGTTACGTAAAACCTTATAACTAGATTAACGAAAGTTCTAAATTTTACTTTCAGCTACTTTATTCCATTATAGTTTGTTTTAGAAGATACTTTTATGTAATGATATATTTTTGTGATTAAAAGATCAAAGATTTTGTGAAGTTATAAATATAGTGTTTATTTATTACTTACTAACTTATTTACTTATTTTTCATTCGTAAGACCAGTAATTTGACTTGGAAAAAATAAACTATACGTAATTTATACTTTTTGAATAATTACTCTATTCTAGAGCACAAATATTGCTATTTTATAATAAAATAAACAATTATGCTGAAATGTTAACTATTATGCTATGTAGCATAATCGCTATTCAATTTAGCATGAATTATTATGTTATGCATTATGTTGCATTGAGCGTGCATAACGTATTTTGTCTGTGTGTAATTCCATAAACGGAACTTAAGTTTAAAAAAATCGAACAATGAAGCCAATTTTTTTCCTGTTGGTTGCTTTTGCTGACTATAGTATATCAAACAGTTCACTTCCATTTGTTTTGAAAAAAATATTATCAGCCTTTTTTATTATTATTATTTTTATTATTATTATTATCATAAAAAGAAGAAGTATTTATTTAAAGCTATTATAGAGCAAAAATATTTCTTTTAAATGATAAAATATTTTAATTTAAAAGTACTTAAAATTAATGACAAGTTCAAGAGAAAAATGTAATTATTTGCCCTTCGCATATAAGTACTTATAAGTTATTACGTCAATTTCCTGAAAGAAATAATTTAATGAC
Source organism: Ecdyonurus torrentis (assembly GCA_949318235.1). Taxonomy (NCBI): domain Eukaryota; kingdom Metazoa; phylum Arthropoda; class Insecta; order Ephemeroptera; family Heptageniidae; genus Ecdyonurus; species Ecdyonurus torrentis. The sequence continues at coordinate 17,188,462 of OX439132.1, read as the reverse complement.
ATTTTTTTTACGTCTTTCTTGTTTTCAAAACACTTCGTTATATACAACACACAAAATTATAAACTAAAAAAATACTCATTGACGTGTAATATTATAATGACATTCCTGCTTGTATTTCATATAATATGATATATAATTTATAAATTTTCACTACAAACTTTTACAAATAGAGAATCATGTTTTGCAGCTTTGCTATACTTATTAAAATATTTATAATTCTGAAATCTGAAATATTTAATGTAAAATATGAAGAATAGAATTTTTAAAACAAAAGATGAGCGAAAAAAAAATGTGGTAGACATATATATCAAGCTGACAGCATGTTTTTTTGTTTGTTTTTTTAATCGCACAAAAGCTTAAAAAGCTTTCATGCATGTTTGTACTGTATGAAGATATTTATCATAATTAAAAAAAAAATGCAGTACTGTAACATACACACGCTATTATTCTTTATTAAAATTGTAATTATAAATCTGGTACGTAAAAAAAAAGATAAGATAAAAATGAGAGAGGCAACAAATAAACGCTCCCAGTACGAACTTTTAAAGATTTAAAAGATCGTTTAAATCTTTGCCTGAAAAGGGAAAAGCACCACAAATAAAAAAAAATATAGTAATAAATAAAATAAAAATAAAGTCTTGTTATATAATTGTCTGTGTTCATACAAGGAAGAAGTTTGTATTTCTATACGCCTCCTTTTCAATGTCAAATCAAATAATTAATAAAATTAACATGTAACTTATGATTTCCATGTAATGTTTATTTTTTTTTTTAATACACACACAATGTACTAGAGGTTTCGTCACCATGAAATATTCATTAAGTTATAGTATAGTGCTAAAAATGTACATATTCATCTTTTTAAATCTTCACCACTTTCTAGTAGCAGTATTTCTACTCTTCATTTCAAAAGATATTTTTAATTTGTAAATACATAGCTTGAATGTCATACACATAGAAGCCATAAACATTAAACGTTGGAGCTATAAAATTGGTATAAAAGTGTCAAAACTGTATATGTAAATCGCATATATATATATATATATATATAAACTATACATAATTATATACCGTTAATAACTTGAAAGTGACAAAATTTTGTCCTTAACTTTTTTTTTTTTTTGCTCCATACATAGATTTATATAAATTAAATAAATTCAAAAGTAAATAAGTTCACAAATCTGGAAACTGTAAAAATATATTTATGTAAAAATTCTTGAATTTTTAAATCCTACATTTAATGTATTTAAATTTGTTCATGAACGCATTACGTTTTTCATTTCATAATTTTAATTAATTCCCATCGTATTCTCTTCAGTATTATCACGTATAAAAATAAAGTGACACTCTGGTGTAACTTCATTTTTTTTCCCGGGTATAATATATTATTTAAATGGAAATTGTTTTACAAATATGGAATATTCTATTCTGGACTTCAAAAATATTAATGTCGTATTAAAATTTTAAGTACGTGTTATTTAGTAATTTGCCAAAACATTATTCTTATATTTTTGCCCAAGGCTGTACTCAATGTGAGGGGACAATGACACAAAATTATTGTGATAGGAAGTCACATAGGCGAGGCAACGAGGCGCTGAGAGAGTGTGACATAACCCATATGAAGTTTATTGTCAATGGAAAAACGAAAATTATCGCACTCTGTTTTTTTTTTTTTTTTTTTTTTTTCTCCTTCTTTCTATAGCGTTTGCATGTTGTTTATTATCAGCCTCGAAACCAGTGTTAATTTTTCTCTACACTCTACAAAATCAAAAACAATACGCACACGCACAAACACCTTTTTACGCAAGTTGAAACTACGATTTTATTTTATAGAACAACATTAAATAAAAAGAGGTAAAAATCATGTTTTCTCTCTCTCTCTCTCTCTCTCTCTCTCTCTCTCTCTCTCTCTCTCTCTCTCTCTCTCTCTCTCTCTCTCTCTCTCTCTCTCTCTCTCTCTCTCTCTCTCTCTCTCTCTCTCTCTCTCTCTCTCTCTCTCTCTCTCTCTCTCTCTCTCTCTCTCTCTCTCTCTCTCTCTCTCCAGTAATAATACTAATAATTTAATGGTATCAACTTTTTTAATGGATAAACAAGAAAAAACAGTTTGATATTTACTACAACCAATAAAATTTTATAGTTATTTTTGTGTCCTGTATTAAGTTTGTATATAGTACGAAAAATATTCATATTAAAAAAAATCAATACTAATACTCCTTCAAAAGTTATGATTTATTTGATGACTCTTATTATACTTGTTGTTGTTCAAAGGTAAGAAAATACATTTTTAGCTCGTCTTTTATATAATGTATAATATTTTTCTCCATCAGAAAAACAGCAAACAAATTTTTTTCTCAATACAAAAGCAATTTCAAATTTTCATACAGATTTATAGATTTGATAGTTTTCACCATTTAGAGTATAAATAGCTGAGAGTGGTAAAAAAAAAATCTATAATATAAAATACATATTGGAATTTTTTTTCTTTTTTGAAAGAACAAGAAAGGAAAAGGAATACTCTAAAAATATTTTCTGCTATCATTGAAGATGGGAAAAGTGTATTTTTGGACAAAAAATGTTTTATATATATATATATATATATATAATATATATATATATATATATATATATATATATATATATATAGAGAGAGAGAGAGAGAGAGAGAGAGAGAGAGAGAGAGAGAGAGAGAGAGAGAGAGAGAGAGACTGTATTGGAAATCGAAGGAGTTTTTTGTCTGGCGCCTTGTGGATTATTTTCCAATGCAGCAGCACTCACAAGTATAATATAGCATCACGTGTTCGCATGTACATACTGTACTATATATGTATGTATGTATAGTATTGTAAAGACTTATTTTTGCAGGCTTGCTACTCATTTCTAATCAACTTCACAATGCTTTTTATTGCTACTCTCTCTCTCTCTCTCTCTCTCTCTTTTTCTTTCCTCTTCGGTAATTCTGCAACGTACAATTTTCATTCTATGTAAAGAAATTTGATTCAATAACAATCCACTTCTATTTCATGTAACATTTGAAATGTATACTCTATCAAAAATAAAGAAAATTTTATCGCAAATAATTATTGATTAAAACATTCAAAATATCCATATAAGATTTTTTTTATGTGATGTGCGTGAGTAAATTCATTATATTTTTTTTATTATGTAATGGATGTTTCTAAGAACAATTTCAAAGTTTATATTATTAACGAAATACAGAATAATCAAACTTTTTTTTTCCTTCCATTTTTATTGTTGTTTTATTTTTTTACGAATTACCATATTTAAAATAATATTATCACTCTTCGACTATTTGACATTGGAAGACAAAATATAAATAAGGTACTAACTGAAATAAATTTACATTTAAAAAACCACTTTTTTATAAATAACTTAAATGAATTTAATGTTTTTTTATTATTATAATTTTTTTGGTTATTATTATTTTACATTACATTACATTTGGGGGAGGAGGGGCTTGGAAGAACTTTTTATTAGCTAATTTATTTATTACTTTATACAAAATATCCCATCAATATATCTTATATGTCGAGGTAGTTCGACAATATCAGTCATTTTGTAAGACGTTCAAAATACCCCATTTCCAAGTTACTTTTAGTAAAGTTGCTTGTAATAAAAATAATAAGTTATATGGCACGAGCCTACATGTTTTTGGTTGGCAATACATGAAATCAAATCAAACAGGATATTATATAATAATAATAAAAGATATTTTAGAATAATCAGTGAAAAAATGTGATACTAGAAACAATATAATTGTTAAGTTATTTAATAACTTCAGCGTATAATAAAGAATGATTTATTAATATCATTTTTTTTTAACGCATTAAAAACATGAATACAAAAAAAAAAGAATAGTCACTTCGTATTAAATAATGGCTAAAAGTGAAAATATATAAAATAAAACACGTAATTTTAATAAAATGTTGTGAGGTCTATACTGCACAAAGACATTGCTCACGACGTTTCATTAAGATTCTAAAAATAAAACTTAACACAGCTATAAATAATCTATACCACAAGAAATTCTTAAAACAAAAAGAGAAGAAAAATAAGTTTAAACTAATTTAAATAATAGCCAAAGAGAAAGAGAGAGAGAGTGAGAGAGTATGAAAAAATGTTAATAAAACATGAAAATTCTAAGTCAGTAAATTTTATTCTGCAAGCAAAAAAAAAAAAAAAAAAAAAAAAAAAAAAGTTGGAAAAGACGTCACAAAAGTTAACTTCATACATGGAAAACTTTCTGATCTGTCGTATCATGCATCTCTCTTCTCACGTATTCTTTATTTTATTTTTTTTCTCTCTATTTTCCGCAACCACGTATATTATCTTTTTTTTTTTTTTTTTTTTTTTTTCAACTTAAAATAACTCTATACATATCCAGTATTGATTTTCATAAAGTTATATGTAAAGAAAGTTTATAAATTCAAACTATCGATAATTGTAATTTTGTTTACAACAAACGAAGTTATTATTATTTTAATCGTTCAATGTTTTGTTTTGTCAATCCTCATAACTAGTTATAAAAAAATAATAAAAATTATAGCAAAAAGGATTACTAGTATTATTTCCAGAAAAATAATAATTTGCCTAGAAATGAATCACCATACTACATAACATGAACTTCCTAAACGAAGAAAAATTTGCATTATTTGCTCGTTTCAATAAGCTTGCCTTTTTATGACTTTTTAAGAAATTTACGGAACTAGAAAAAAAAAAGAAGCAATATTTTCTAATTTATAGCAAAAATTAGGCTATTTTGTATAAAAATTAATTTATACATATAGTATTAATGAAAGTAACAAATTAAAATTAATACACAGAAATGTAAAGAATAAAAAAAAAATTAAAAATTTAATTAGTTTTTAACCCACTAGCCAGTAAGTAATGAGAGTTAATAATAAACCATATCTTCAGAAACATATCCTGTCTATTTCTTAATACATATATAATATACAACATTTAAATATATATAACTATTTCTGTATATTCTCGTAATGTGAACGTCTGAATCATTTCTTCGATGTGTTCTATTAGTATACTGTATAATAAAAACACTATAACATAAATATAATCTTACATACTGTATTTTTCTCTAACAATAATGTGAAATAAGATTTAATACTATATAATTATTTACTTTTAACTTTTAGTATTTTGTATCATCTATTTCAATGACGTCACAGTTTAAGTTTGCGTGATTCATTTGGATTAATGTTGTGTAATTAATCGACTGAATAGTCGAGACTGAAGATATATGACTTTTCTTACTCTTTAGTAAACATTATATATATATATATATATATATATATATATATATATATATATATATATATATATATATATATATATATATATATATATATATATATATATATATATATATATATATATATATATATATATATATATATATAATACACTCACACACACACAATATAATAGTACACTTTAAGTTTGTACTTTACGTTAATGGTATACATAGTAAATTTAACACTGTTTAAATTGATAAAAAAAAACTATTAAAGTTATTAAGATGTAAAACTTGCATGTTCAAGAAATATAAACTATTATAAAACCTACACGTGGTAAAGAAATCGGCTTTTTTTATATTATTATTATTTTTTTTGAAATTTTAATTCAAAGTTTGCTTTTTAGAGTATTATAATAAATTTACTAAAAAAAACACGTTTACCCATAAGGTACGATTTCTCCTTTTTGCAGAAATCATAAAAAAAAATATCACAAATAACAACAAAACAGTTGAAAGTTGTAAAACTCAACTCCTGAGTCTGGAGGCAAATTTATTTTTTGAAAACAATATCTTAGATAAATAAATAAGAAATTAATTTCCCCACGGAATAAAATATCAAATGATTATACAAATAGTACATTCTTTTGAATAAGCAAAGAATTCAATCAACAAATAGTTTGAAAGAGAATTATTTTATATTTAGTGGGCGTTTCCTTTCATAACTAATGTAATACAAATGTTTATATACTTTGTGGAAAAGAAGGAACTACTGTATTATAGGGGTATCCAATTTTATTGATATATTTGCACAGCTATTGAAGCATAAAATCAATTATTAACTATAACAAATCAAAAAAGTTAAAACTAAATCAATATTTAACTTTTGTAATTGAAAAAGTTTTATATAGCAATTATATTGACAAAGGGGGAAATAATAAACTAAATTAGTTAACTTTTAATTTAAAGATCTATTTTGGGCGAACTATTAGTTTTTATAATTATTGGAATATGTTTCTGTCGTCAACATAAATTAATTTGTTATAAAAGTTCATTTTCATACTAAAAGTAATGAAACAGAGCTATATCATATTTAAGAATATAAGCTATAATATTTGGATTAATTTAAAAAGCTTTTGTGTATAGTAAAAGCACACATATATATATGCAAGGAAAAAAATCTTACGCAAAATTAATAGTTTTTATATTTAAATTTATAGCCTCAATCTGAATAATCCTTACATTTATTATGTAAAAGACTTTCGTATTTTTCTCTAGAATTAATTCAGTCGTATGTATTTTTTAATTTTATCGTAATCGGATGAAAAATGTACAAACAGAAGAAGAAAAA
>OX439132.1:17134342-17179342 GCA_949318235.1 Ecdyonurus torrentis | reverse complement strand
AATTTATGTTTGAGTGATTTAAAGTCAACAAATTGAAATAACATTTTATAAAATAATTACATAAATGCAATTTTTTTTAACATTAATTTAAAATAGAATATACAAATTAAATATTATAAATTATTTTGTTATTTTCTATAAATAATGTTAGCTGCAAAATCCAAAATCGACAGTGATTATGGCAATTATCTAACGTCTATACAACATTTCATAATAAATCATGATATTTAAAAGCCAAAATGAAGACGACTAAAACAAAATTAGGGAGCTATTTTATTTCATATTCTCAAAGAGGACGTTGTTCTGAATCGATTGATATGCAAATTTCTAACTTTTTAGTTCATTAAGTATTTTTAATTATATTTTTGAAAATCAAAAAATATCTTCATGTGGGGGAATAGGAAAAATTTGACGCTCGTGACATCATTTCGCGACTTTCAAAAATTAATTAAAAATACTTAATGAACTCAAAAATTTCAAATTTGTATATCCTATCGATTCAGGACAATGCTCTATTTAAGAATATGTAATAAATTTTCAAACTAATTTTCATATTTTTTCCTCATTGTTAAATGGCAATGGAATATACTATAAATATTCCCACTGAAGTCACTAATATTCACCCACAATTTTCAAGTCATTTGAATTTGTTTTCTGCAATGTATATTATACTCATTATTATACTGCCCAACAAAGAAATTACGTCATACTCATAGACTTTTAATATAATAATAATATAAAGTATACACACATCCTAAAATTCTCTTAACATTAAAAACATTGCACTTAAATATTTACTCTCTATAAAAAAAAAACATATGAGCATCTATTAAATAATATCGATCGAGTAATAAAAAAACACATAGTAACTTTATATGACATTTTGGGCGTTTCTATATAAAGCTGGTTAATTGAAGGAAAACTCACAAGTTTTTCCACAATCTCCTGCACAGTTTTGGCTCTACACGTGCTGCTGTTTGTTTTCCGATGTGTCACACACGTCAACTGGTATATAATCACAACGGAAATTGTAAAACTCGACTCTTCCAGGTCAACATACTGTCACTGTGGACATATGATAACATATAATATGCCATAATAATTATCATTGACAATAGTAATGGTTTCCGATATAGCGAATATAATATAATTGCTATTTTAAAAATACTAAAAGCAATATTTTTGAGAGCATTTATTATTGATGCTGTTAATATAGGTTAAATTTGGTTTCCAAGTATGCGAGAAAAATAACAACAATAACAAAAAAAATTACCCGATTTCTCAAAGATAATATCCAAAAACGACATTTGTCCTATATGCTGAGCAATATAATATTCGTTTTCGTTGCTCACGTATGGCGTCGAAGCGCATTGTCACTCTTTTTCATGCACACACGCTATAGCGGAAAGAATAAATTACGTAATTTATGCTGCATTTATATCATTAGAGCATAAATGATGCTAAATTAGACCAACACAAATATTTATGCTTGTAACATATAATAACTATTATGAAGTATAGCATAGATTATGTTGTACTGCACAAATTGTGCTGAAAATGAGCCAGCATAATTATTATACGTTTTTATTTTTGTATTATTTATATATGAAACGAGAAAAAGAGAGAATTTGATTTGTTTTTTTGGTTTAAATATACGTTTAAAATTACTATACTACAATATTGTTTATTAAGAGCTCTCAATCAAAAGTATGTTGTTCAAAAAATCTGAATTATAATAAATAATTTGTGAATGAGCACAACATTAATGCTAAATATTATAGTCATGGTAATATAATGGAGCTTATCGGTTTAGCGTGCGGGGAAACGCGGGGGAAGGCAATGATCCCCTAATTTATCATTACGCTTATGGGGATTTTTTTTTTTTTTTTTTTTTTTTTTTTTAAGAAAATTACTCCACTAATTTTGGAGATATTTAAATGAGAAATACTAGACATACTTTTACGTGTTTTAAGCCATTGAAATTTCTTAAGAATTTTTTAAACTGATAACCTCAATTAAATTAAATTCCCCCAGGTGCGGGTCAATGTAAATATTATGCATATAATTTGTAGTGTCACTTCATAAACCAAGAGATCAATGATAAACAACAATACTGTGTACACTGTACTGTATACATTAATAAAACCAATACTCAATAATTATTATTTATTGTTCTTATCGGAGTTACGTTATAAAATCATATATCAGAGAATTATTCTTTTATCAAAGTTATTTCATAGGTAAATAAACATATCACACGTGCTATCTTATCAAATATATTAGTGATAAGAAAAAAATAATAAATATTGAAGAAGAAAAGGTGCTCAATTTGCAAGTGTTACAGTGAAAAGTCAATAATATATTCAGATTACTTGGCCATCATAAAAAAATAAAATAAAAGATATTTACATAAATTGGAAGTAATTTAGCCAAATTCATAAAAAGTAATTCCAAAATCAAATTTCTTCCGTTTAATGTCTAATTTAATGATTAAATATAAAAATATTGAATCTCGTAATAATGGTGTCATATTCGTATAGTAAAAAATAAACGAGCACTTTTTGTTTTTAGTGATAATCGTGTTACACTTGTTTTAAATAGTTTTTCCCAGTCTCCAAAACATATGCAAATCAGTAATAATAAATGTCCCTATATTTGCAGTAATTTGTTATTTTTAGTAATTAGTTTTTTCTAGATATATAATCTCAACAATTCACTATCCTGATTTTTAAAAATTGATTACACACCAGAGGTATGTAGCATGCATTTAATTTTTTTATAGTCAACTGCAATTGAAATAAATAAAAATAACAATGAAATAACAGTGAGTTCAAAACATGCACTCAGGCGAGCAAAGTAAACAACTATATAAACATGCTATATTATAATAGTAAAATTCCTAAATGTGCTTTTTTTAATTTTTTTTTTTTTTTTTTTTTTTTTTGCAATAAACTTTGCTTAATCATTTTTTTGTTACTTCGATCTGATTGAATGGTTTGATTTTATACGAGTGCAAGAAAGCAAGACGAACGCAATGACGTCATTTATACAGGTAAGTAAGCATTGTTATATGGACGGCATTCTTGTATGTCTCATCACTATATTGGAGTTTGTTGAACTCCAAACTCCGACGGTTACATCGCAAAATAAAAGCAAATAACAAATCTTTTTTTTTATATAATAGCTATATACAATCTGCAAAATTTGACATAAAATCTTTTACTCTAATGTTATTATAATATAGAAATATTTGTATACGCGCATTGTTTATAATTTTTTTATTTTTTACTATATCGAGCGCACGTGACTATGCATTGAAATGATTTTATCTTTGCATGACACATAAAAATGCGCATTTCATATAATAATATTACTCATAAACGCATTCTTACATTCATTCATCATACACTTTTACAATGTTTTGTTTCAATTTTATAACATAAATATACTTTTACGATACTTTTTGTCAAATTGGACTTACCTTTGAAAATGAAATTCAGTTTATCTTCCGCAGTTTTACAGCACGTAAATGTTTTTATTGTAATATATTTTTACTGCCAAAAAAATTAAAATGTTTATTTCTGTTATTATAAACGTAATTTTAATATAGAACACTAGATTATTGCTTGCGATATTATTTTATTATATATATACACACGGCACGACGCGAGCGAGAGCGAAGGGAGTAAGCGTGTGGTTTAGCTCCCAGCTGACGCGCTTCTGATGCGGTGGTGGACTTTCTCAGAGCCGGTAGAATCGCGCGGCGCCTCTACTTTAGTACTACTATAGTCGCGCCGACTGTTCGCCACAACCGCGAGAAGCAACGATCGTGTGTGAGCCTGCCTTTTGTATATAAGCACCAGGAGCACTTGCCACCAGCTTGCTCATATTATATACGTGCGTACATAAAGTGGTGTCGACTTTTTGCCTTGATCTTTGCAATCTCACGCAATAACTTTGAATACTAAATTTTAACTATACACAAATAAATTTCGTAATAATTAAATGCGAATTTTTTAACTGTAAATAAGAAATAGAAAGGGTGGGGGGGGGGAATAGATTTAGAAAGAAAAAAATTAAATTAACAACTTTTATTAATTTCATACCGCTAATAATATAATATTTGTATAAGAGCAATTAATTACATCAAATAGTGGTATACGTGAGGTGGTACGGTACCACTTGGTACCATTATATTCAATTAATTTTTATACACTATACGGCAATATTATAGGGATTATAGGGATATATATTATATTCTGTAAACTTTAATTTATCGTATATGTGTTTACAAAATATAATTATGCGCATACATATATTATGTGATATGTGATATTCATCGTTCTTTGGTGTAATGCATTGAAATAAAATAATAATAAAAAATAATAAAGAGAGAGAGAGAGAGAGATTACACTGCAATATCGAAGACATGAAGCCTCGATCCACACCGTGGTTTTTATACCACAGAAAATCTACAAAATATTAAAATTTAAAAGTTTAAGAATGATTATTAGCTCAATTTATTAATTTATTTCATACAATAAATTTAAATACTGATGCGCAAAAATTCATAAATTGGACAAAAATGTTACTATTGCTCCAAAGAGTACGGGATATCAGTAGTGTACGCTAGCGCAGGTATGGCTTAAAAAATGCGCAAAGGCGCACTTCAGTGAATATGTCCTATTCTTATTTATCATTTTTTGCACTCATTCGCCTCTAAAAAAAAAAAAAAAAAAAAAAAAAAAAAAAAAAAAAAAAAAAACTAGTTTTGAGTCTTAAAAATTTTAATTGAGGGGATAAATGAACCAGAATTACCTATTTAAACTAAAAAAAAAAAAAAAAAAAAAAAATCGCAAATACCACCCATGGTAAAAATTATTCAGCGCACTTATAAAAGTTATCTACGATAACATTATTTAATTTTAACTTTTATGATGATTTTTTATGCCTGCAGTATTTTATATTTATTTATTAGTTATGTGTTATGTGTGTAACAGAGAATAATATAATTGATATAATAATAATAATAATAATAAGCAAAGAAAAAAAAAAGTGAAAATGCTTCTCAACGTTTTGAAAATCAATGATAATTTCCCACCATTTTTAAAAATTATACAAGCACGAGCATCTAGTGGTAGAATTTCATACTAAACGTTGTAAATAAATAAATACTAAAAAATGTCTGTTGCCTGAGTGTTGCTGCCTAGGTCTTGAGCTCAAGGATAGTGAAAGTGTTTTATTTTTTGCAATAGAGTTTTGCACTTTTATCTTCATGACTAGCATAAATAATATCTAAATTATAACGTAAAACACAAGATATTACCATGGATGGTGAAAATAATCAAGCTTCTTCGGAATCAGGAATGGAAAAGCAAGGAAGGTTAGTTGTGTGATTTTCTTGTTGATTTTTGTGAACCACCCTTTGTACCCAGAACGTCACTAATGACTTTGTAAGGCTTTGCAAGGCTTCTCGACTTTGACTTAACACTGCATATACATTTAATCAAATAATAATTCTTTCAGTGTCCCATTTAACTTAAAATTTTGTGCATATAATGAGAAGTGTAGGTTTAAATCCATTTGATGAAAGCAGGTATATGAGGGCGCGATGTCGTTATGGGGTGTGTCATTTCAGAAGGGGTAGTTCATAATTTTTATATTTAATTCAACTCTCATTTTTGTATTATATTATAATTTTTGGGTTCTTAAGTCTATAAATGTATACTGCTATATTTGGCGCCAACTTAAGCATTACAAAATGAGGTGGGGATGTTTTAACCACCTGCCAATTAATTTACCAAAGCGCATATTATAGGCATACATATTTTTGACCTAAATTTGTAAGCTTGGTGTTTCAACTTTTGATAAAGAAAATCTAAATATTTTAACTAAAATTGATGTTATTGTATGCTTCCATACCTTGCTGCGCTTACTGCTATATGCATGATGAATATTTATTGGAAATAGTTACACTTATTTACTCGCATCATTATATACCTTAAGTAATGAAACTACAGTATTTATTACAATTTTAATAAATTTACAACGGAAAACTTAACTTGTTTCTATCTTTGTCCTGATCAAAAGAAAAAAATTGTTTCTTGTATTGCAACTATTATAATGATTGACGTGTTGTGTTTCAGTTACTTGCTGCTTCGATATGCAAGTCAAAATTCTCTTGATGAGAGCTCACAAAAACATGTACCAAGGCCTGCAGGAAAAGAAAAACCACCATACAGAAATTTACATCATACCCACCGAGCATTTGATGTCATGAATACCATGAGAAAGTAAGATAATTGAAAGTGATTTGTACAGGGTTGGATTAGATCATCAGGGGCCACTCCAACAGAGGGATTGGGTAGCTGAGCACCCTCTAGAGCTATGTCAAAAGAATAAAAGTCATGTGAACAATTTATATTTGAGAGGCTAATTCTTGCCATGAGTCCCACACTAAAGATAGGGGCTGTTCGCAAATGCCGTACCCTCATGGCCAAAATCAACATTAATTTCAGTTCATTTAATTAATCCAATTTTACAAAAAAAAAAAAAAAAAAAAAAATCTATTGTAAGAGAAATAGTTTATCTGATCTGTTCTCTTATTCTTTGGATGCTAAATTGTTACTTAACTCCTGAAATATTATTTCAATATTTGCCTCTCATGATCAAAGAATATGAATAATATACCGATGCTGTCGAAGCTAATCCACACTTTTAGTGGGATTGTTAACCTACACGTAAGGTATCTACATTTATTGCAATAATCATAGAAACATGCATCTACATTTATTGCGACAACAGGTATAAAACACTTCTACATAGGAAAATAGGTATAGACCAAGCGAGAGTTACGGCGGGTTGCATACTTCGCCGCACAAGCGCCGCGTAGTGGTAGAGAATTCTCAAAACTTCTATAGAAGTTCTTTTATACCTGGTGTTGCGATAAATGTTGCTTGTTTCTATAGTTATCATTTTTATAATGGCAAATGTAGATGTGTAAAAGTAAGGAATCCCACCAACAGCAGAAGTATGGGTTAGCCGCAACAGCTGTGATATTCAGAATTACTGTATTGTATTTTTTTTTACTACGTATTAGCCATTTTACCTACCGTAATGATTATTTAATTTTTTTTTCAGACAACACTTACTGTGTGACGTAGTGCTTGTTGCTGATGGAGTAGAAATACCAGCACATAAGATGGTACTTGGGGCATGCAGTCCTTACTTCTATGCCATGTTCACAAGCTTTGAGGAAAGTCGTCAGGACAAAATCACATTGCAAGGTGTTGATCCTCAAGCTTTGCAACTTCTAATTGATTATGTGTACGCTGCAGAAGTTCAAGTTACAGAGGAAAATGTGCAGGTATAATCAAAAATAGATCATAAGAGGTGTAGTTAATTATATAGGAATGTAAATTTTTAATTAGAGAATATATTTAACAAACAAAATGTAAATATTTCTACAATGAGAATAACTTAAAAGAAGAAGAAGAAGTAATTTTTTTGCATATTGTAAAAGGGGACATAGTCCTGATTTGATAGGTATGTGGTATGTGAATGTCTAATTTTTGAGTTTATTGAGTATTTTTATTAAATTTTAATCAAAGACATATTTAATTGTATATCGATGTTGTAGCAAACAATATGTGTATCTTGTTTTTTATCAGTGGAAGATTTTTTTTTTTTTTTTTTTTTTTTTTTTTTTTTTACGGTAAGCAATATGTGTAAGTTGAGCACCATCTACATTACATTCAGAAATGACTTACACATTTTGCTATCCGTGACAAAAAACGAGATACGGTACACATTTTGTTTGCTACAACATTGATATGCATTTATATCATACCGCTTATCCCTTTCGTGGTAAGCCAACAACATTTCACTTTAACCTAGTGATTAAACTCCACAACTTTCTATCCTGATAAACCTCCTTGCTTCATTTATATTCAATATTTGCTTCATACATTTTCTTTTGCACCTCGTACTACAATTTTTTTTTCTCTCGGAAACTTTTCAATAATTTCAGACCGTGGTTTTAGATCTGCCCCTTCCTCTCTTTCCACCCATTCTGTTATGCAATTCTCTCATCATCAAATCTTTCTAGTCAATATTGCAAAGCAAGTTTGCCCCCCCCCCCTCTTTTTCTTCATTAATTATCTAAGCAATGCGGTGACTTTATTTATAGGTGTTGCTACCTGCAGCCAACTTACTGCAGTTAACAGACGTACGTGATGCTTGCTGTGAATTTCTCCAAGCTCAGCTACATCCCAGCAATTGTCTTGGTATACGAGCTTTTGCAGACTTGCATGGCTGCCTTGAACTACTCAATAATGCAGACACATATATAGAGCAACATTTCACGTGAGTTGTATTCTAACCTAAACATCAGAAAACTGGAATGCTCCTACGAGAAAAAGATGAACTAAATTGTTATGTCTCTTTGCAGTGAAGTTGTTGAAAGTGAGGAGTTCCTGGGGTTAAATGCTCTTCAAGTTGGAAAGTTGATTAGCAGTGATAGGCTTACTGTACCTTCTGAGGAGAAGGTAAGACAATATTAAAATGTGTAGTACTGTAATCAGGAGTGCAATTAGAAAGACACAGAGTAGCATTAATTACAAGTTGATTTACCTGATGCATTTGCTACATTCATAAAATATTTCTTCACAAAGATGAGGCCTTTACTGGTATTCTCTCATCATATCCTTTTAAATTTACAATATCCAAGTGCAGTGGTTTATTTTTCCTCACTCATATAAGTAAGAGTATACTGCTAATATTAGTTATTAATTGTGCAGGTGTTTGAATGTGTGGTAAGCTGGGTTCAACACGAGCTGGAGCATCGCCAATGTCACCTGGCACAGCTGATGGAGTATGTACGTCTGCCACTGCTCTCACAGGAGTACTTGGTGCAACGTGTAGAGGAAGAGCCCTTACTTAAGGCCAACCTGCAGTGTGAGTGGAGGCGGTGGCGCAGGCCACACCGCGGTGAATAACAATCACTTCTATTCACTGTCCCTCAAGTAGTACTTGAGTTGTTGCATCCCTCTTTTTCAGATCCTCTTTTTTTTTTTTTTTTTTTTTTTTTTTTTTTTTTTTTTTTTTTTAGTCCCTTATCTACAGTCACATAAGTTACACAATTAAAATAGTTGATAGAAAACCACATAAACAGATTAGGGAAGATTGTGGATTGGGAGATGGTTTTTCTATTAAATCTCTTTATTATCAATCTTCCCATAGTCGATTTTTACTAAATATTTACTGTACATAATTTACAAAAAAAAAAAAAAAAAAATTAAACTAAAAATCTTTTAGATCGTATAAAAACATTAATGTAAATTTTACACTGTCATAATGAAGCACTTACAATGATCTAAATTTTCAAGGTCACTGTGTTATTTAAATACATTTTGTTACAATACAATGCTGTGAACCTTCCTTGATGTAATCCTTGTTATTTTGCCAGGAATGTTAACATTAGCTACAGTCTATGTTATTGTAACTAGCTTATATTAATGATGTAGATGTTTTTAAAGTATGAATTATTTGCACTATGTCTTATACAGCACCAACATGTAACTCTTTCATATACCAATTCTTCCATGTCGATATGTATTTTACCCTTACCAATAGCAATAGAAAAATATGTTATTTTCTTCGTAAAATTAAATACAGTAACCTCTAATCCAAGTTTAAAATTCATCTTAAAGGAAAGAGTAGTCTTGAATATACAGAAAATAATCACTAGCATAAGTTATTATGACAGCCAACTAGAATAAAATATCCATAAGTCTTTATTGAATCAAGAAAATATTATAAAAAATGTATGTTAACCACGTTCCCTGTGTTTTGATTTATAAAAATAAATAATTGACAATCATTTATCTATTATATGGGATTGGTTGCAGGAAGATAAGGATTTATGAACAAGCTTATTAGTTTAGATGATCTTCATTCAAAATTTCAAATTTATTGAATTATGAGCCTACAAAAGGTTCAATGCTTGCTACTGATTCAATCTCTTTTCAATTTGAAATTTTACGGGCCTCTAGACTTTTTAAAATACTAGGTTTCTCTGCATTTGAAATCACTACTACAGTACTGTACATAATAATATTCAATTTTTCATTATTTTTGTGATCTGAGGTATTACTGACCTATCAGACTAAATATAAGTAGTTTTAATTTTATCTGTTACAACCCTATTTACCTCAAGCTATGCTTTGTTATGATATACAGGCAAGGACTACCTGATTGAAGCTCTCAAGTATCACCTGCTGAAAGGAGAACAGAAGATAATGTTCAAGACTCCAAGGACAAAGCCACGTCAACCCGTTGGCTTGCCTAAAGTATTACTGGTGGTAGGAGGGCAAGCGCCCAAGGCCATACGTAGCGTGGAGTGTTATGATTTCAAGGAGGAGAGATGGTACCAAGTGGCAGAGATGCCTACCAGGAGATGCAGGTAACATATTTGTCCTGTTTTTTAATGTAATGAAAAGTTGTATATCAGTAATTAATTCATTGCAGTTGTGATAATATAAAAGAAAGGCAATATTAGAAATAGCTTTTACACACCATCTTGCACTAAAATATCACACAAAGCTGTTACATGTAGAAAATGTTTTCTACATGTAATAGTCAAGTGTGTTTTGTCAGTGCAAAATTTTGCAAAAAAAAAAAAAAAAAAAAAAAAAAAAAAAAAAAAAAAAAAAATTGCATTTACAAAAAAGAGTATAAGTGTTAGCAAAATATTCTGAATTAGAAGCAATGATAAGTGCTTAATTAAAAGTTTGAGTATTATTGGTAATTTGCTCCTTACACCCCCCCCCCCCTTATGATTTGTGAGTTGTAATAATCATTAGCATGGAGTTTGTTAGCTATGAATTTAGGACTACATATGCTATTATTTGGAATAAAATTAGAAGAAAAATATACCAATAAATCTATCAGATTGAGATATGCTTTGATATAAAGTATTATCAATTAATGAGGAATATTAAGCATGATTTTTTGAATAATATTTGCAGGGCTGGATTATCTGTGATTGGTGGACGTGTATATGCTGTTGGTGGATTCAATGGTTCTCTACGTGTCCGCACTGTGGATGTTTATGATGCTGTGACAGATCAGTGGACATCATGTTCTAGTATGGATGCTAGACGTTCAACTTTGGGAGTTGCAGTACTGGGAGGATGCATTTATGCTGTAAGATTTACATACATTTTTTTTATGTTTTATTTTTATTATTTGCTACTTTGATTGTGTTTCATTGAATAAACCTAAAGACTTAATCTTTCAAATGTTGTGTTACTCAGGTTGGTGGTTTTGATGGCTCTACTGGTCTAAACTCTGCTGAAGTTTATGATCCAAGGTCACATGAGTGGCGTCCCATTGCTTCTATGTCTACTCGTCGGAGCAGTGTAGGAGTGGGAGTTGTTAATGGTGTACTGTTTGCTGTAAGTATTGTATTACAAGCTCAATTTTTTGTGTATCGTAAGTTCATCATGCCTTTAGTAAAGAATAAGTTTTAAAATATAAAAAATTACTTTACAAGTTTGACTAATACGAGGCAAATTATTATTATTGTTGTAAACAAGCTGATATGATAGTCAACGTCAAGAATTACTAGGTTACTTTGAAAAATAACTAATGTAACGCAATTTATGTACTTTGTTAGGTCGGAGGTTATGATGGAGCATCTCGTCAATGCCTGAGTACCGTGGAGTGTTACAACCCTGAAACTGACCAATGGTACTCAGTATCTGAAATGTCTGCTAGGAGAAGTGGGGCAGGTAAACATAGCAACCATTCATATCATACTGTCGTTAAAAATAGTTTTGTTTCTAATGCATATTAAGTTGGGTGTTGCCGAGTGACACATGAAATTAATACCATGTAAATTAGATTCACACTTAATTGTATTTCTGATATGTATGTGTGCTTCTGTTTACTCAAAATGCGGAAAAGGAAGTGCCGGAAAAGGAAACCACGTGATGGTAAAAGTGGGAGAAAACTTGATGCCAGCAGCAAGCTAACCTTGAGCTACCTGGAGCTACCTCCCACTTTTACCATCACATGGTTTCCTCTGCCGGTCACTTCTTTTTCCGCATTTTGAGTAAACAAAAGATGTCCATGTTATTGTATGCAAAGTTTGTATTATCAAAGGAAAGAATAGGGAAACCAACAAGCACCTTACCACAGGGAAAGCTGTTGCTAGGAAATGATCTAGATGACACAGTTAACACAAATATTTACATTGATAAAGACATGATTGAGGGCATGTGTGGGTTGGAAGCTTAGGATAGGTTGCTTGCATACTTGTGAACTATTTTTATTCACATGACCAGATTTGTAAACTGTTATGTTTTTTTTTTTTTTTTTTTTTCCCAAGTCCTAATCTACCACATAGCACATACATAAAATGTACTTTACCAAGCAACCTATTATGGTAGTTATTTGTTTAATATAAATAATATACACACACAATTTCAAAGGTATGATGCCCTCAAATACTAGACATGCACACTATTCTTACAGTCAGCTGATGGCTCTCATTCATTTTACTTTCTCATCAGCTAGACTGAATGTATGTATTAAAATATTAAGAATAAGTTGAATTTTAAATCTTTACTTTTGAGACCAAAGCTGAGATATGCAATAACAGTAGTACGACAAAATTTGCATGACTATTCAGCATTGGTCTAGAAGCTTAGTATTTTTGTATAATGTAATTTTTCAGTGTAAAATGTCTTGATTTTCTTATTGTTTGCTTACAGGTGTTGGTGTTTTGGATAACATTCTGTATGCTGTTGGAGGGCACGATGGTCCTCTGGTACGCAAGAGTGTCGAATCCTACAACCCTGACACTGGACGCTGGACAGGAGTAGCAGACATGGCACTGTGTAGGAGGAATGCAGGTCAGTAGCAAAGTGTATTGTGTCAGAATATTAAGCAATTTCATAAGATTTGCATTTTCAAGTCAAAACAGGACAAAAATCATTATAAATACATCAAATGCTATATTGTTTTTTCAAAATCACAAAATAAGTCGCAGCAAAAAAAAAAAAAAATAAAAAAAAAAATATTATAATATTAAAAGTACATTTTGGATCAATAAAAATGTTAGAGTCAATTATTATTAATTGACAATACGTGTAGAGCATAGTAATTCCATTGAAAGCATATTTAAGGACAGAGAAACATTATTATTTTATTTTTTTAAGATACTGTAGAACGTAATTGAAACATTTTTCAATACCTCTTTTTATTATTTTAATTACTGGCTATTACTTTCACTGACTGCTATTTTGTACATAATAGGTGTGGTTGCACTTGGAGGTCAACTGTATGTAGTTGGAGGAGATGATGGCTCTAGCAACCTGTCCTCAGTGGAAGTATATAACCCCAAGTCTGATGTATGGACCATGCTCCCATCATCAATGAGTATCGGTCGTAGTTACGCTGGGGTGGCAATCATTGATAAACCACTCTGAAGTCCAGCATGGCGTCATGTCTTCACATCTCCTCCACATCTCCCTATTCTCAACACATGGTTTTTGCTTGTGGAGCTGCCGTCAGACACACCTCAAATCCTCGTTCTGGATCTGATTTAATAACACTCTCATTTCAGCTTGGACAAGGAGCTTTTAAGTTATATATCACCTCATCTTGAATTGAAACACTTTTAATTTTTAATTTTCTAAATTATCCCAATCAGAAACTGATTTAAAAAATGAGGAAATCAGATTTAAATTGTTTCCCATAAAATGTCATGACTAAAGTTCCATTATAAAAATTAAAAAAAAAAAAAATGTATAGACCCCATCAGCTGTGATAATAATAATTAAAAATAAAGGTCAGTTATTGATGATTTACACAGCATTTCATATTGAAAAATACTTTGTAAACAATCAGTTGTGAATTCCTACAACTTTGGTTCCTTTTCTTCCAATTATTTCATTCACAGTTGTGGTTTTTAACATTTGATGTCATACTGACTTAACAGTATCTTTAAATTATTTCACATTTTCTTCTATCTCAGTTTTTAAATTGAAATTTTATAACATTAGGCCTATCAATAATTTGACAAAATTCATCATAAGTGTTTCAAGTCAAAGTTGTTGCCGTAAATAAAGTTGCATTTTATATTCCAAATGCATTTATTTAAATGCAAACAATATAGAAATCCACCTTGTCCAAGTATCCACAGTAATTTATTGCACCCTCGGTAAAAAAAAAATGATAATCTGTAGTATATGATAATATTTTTGCTTCAAAATTAGCTACATCTACACATAAACTATTTAAAGCATACATAAATGTGTTACCATACTTAAAAAAAAAAAAAAAAAGCATATTCCTTGTTTTATCATGGTAGTACTTAGAATACAGGGAATTTAATATTATGATAATTAATGATGATTTATTGTGAAATATAAAAGATTAAAGGTATCAAGGAAAGACAGAAAAAGTAAATTAAAGTTTGGAAAAAAAACATAGGAACAGAAAACAAAATTAAAAAGGAATTTAGTTGCTTTAAGGACAAGCCAGGGTATTTATTGTAAACGTCTCATTCACAAAAAGTATATTCCTGTCCCTCAAATGGCAGTTCAAATGCAAAATTAGTACCTTTTTTTTTCATTATCAGATTAAACAATATCAAACGTATGGGACCAAATTAAAGAACAGATTAGAGAGGTTGCGTTTGTATGTATTATTATTTTAAATCAAACACAGCTTTAGATCAAGTACTTTTTGTTTTAAATCAATAATTTGAACTGCAATCAGTCCTTACAATAATATCAGTCCTAAATTACGTCCTTTTTAAGTACTTAAATTAATTATATTTTATAGAAATGAACGGTGGCTAGAATTACTCAGCCACATATATTTATTTAATTACTTTTTCTGTCCTTATTTCTTGCCATATATGTGTATATTAATTTATTGTTAAAATATTACAAGTTTTTAGGTACGTGAATGGTCCATTTAAGTACAGAGTATAAATGTTATAAACCAATATATTGTGTCAAATTATGGTTTGAGGATGGTATTTAAAAATATATAAATGGAAGATGGCCTAAAAATTATTATTATTAATAATAATAATAATAAAGCAAGAACTTGATAACAAAAGAAATCTCTTTTTCAAAGTCTGAAGATATTGTGAAACATGGCTGGCTATATGTAAGCTAAAAAGTTTAATGTTTAAAAATCTATTATGTAAATTAATTATAAGCTCAGAGGCAGTTTTCATAATATTAAATGTAAAATATTTGATTAAAAACTCAGCTATTGAGAATATACTATAACCTTTGACTTTAAAAGGTGCATGTTATTGTTGATTTAACGCTACTATAATGTCCATTCGATTTTTTTTCTTTTCTTCATTATTTAATGGTTTTAATCCCAAAAATCCAGACATTGATCAGACGATTTCTTTCAAGGTCAATTGGACTTAGAATAATATAGCGGAGCACCCACAATATATAGCAAAGTAAAATATACGTTGTTCCAAATAGAAACCTCGTTGAAGAGTATTTTTGTCTTGCGACCTTGAATCTTACCTGTTCTTTACATAGGGTTCAAAGTTGCATGACAAAAAAAGATCCTTTACGAGGTTTCTATTTGAAACAACTGACATACATACTATATATTAAAATGAATATCTCGTTGAGAAAAGATCAAGCTAAAATCATTAGAGTATGTGAATCCACGTATAAGGTAGATTCACATGGCGTTTGTCATTTGTCGCACCACAAAACAATCTGCATGATTTTTTCATGGCATGGTATTAAGTGAGCAGTGGCAAAAAATAATACATAATAATTAAGTTAAACTCACTCATCTTTAATTTTACTAAATTTGACGACTAATAATTTTTATTATTAATTTTGTGTCCTTTTAACGTTATTGAATTATTACTTTAAAAAAATATTTGGAATTACTTTTTAAATCATTTTAAAACTAATAATTGTGTAGAATTAACAATTATACAGTATATTATAATGATAGCTTAATTAACAATAATAATGATTGCAAATTTAACTAATTATTGGCCTAACTGAAAATTAAAAGTTATGAAAACTGTCTAGTTATATGTCTTTCCGTAGTGTAAGTATATTTAATATGCAACACGTATTTTTCTGTACCTTTTTGTACTCCTTTTTCTCTTCCCTCTGTCTGGCTGCACTAATTTGTTTTTCACATTTAAAAACTTTGTGAAAGTAAAATAAATAAAAGCCTACAAAATTATGTAGAAATTGTTATATCAACCTAAAATGATAATAATAATTTTTTATTCTAATTGATGTTCAAGTAAGTAAAAAAAACACGTATATCTACTTTTTTACTCTATTCAAAATTAAATTGGGTAATCTAATCATTGTAATTCTAACAATTGATTCAAATACCATCTAAAATTTCATTGTTGTTTGCAATTTTTATATGTATAATTTTTGAAGTTTTGAGGCACAAAATAATATTTTACTCGACACACCATGATTTTTTACTGGAAAAAAAAAGTAGAAAGAAAAACAATCTTTAATATTATCTAAATATATGATATATGTAGATGTAATTAAAGGTTTCACTTCCAATATTATGTTTATTTAAATAGTGTTGTACAGGCAATGTACTGTTATTACTTTCTGTTTTTGACACTTTTGTTTTCCTTTTTATTTCTTGATATGCAGGATAGCACTTTAAATTTCTTAGTCATTTGGTTACAAACATACAAGGGAAAAAACAAAAGTCTAAAAATATTTTATTTACTGATATTTGTTTTAAGCTATTTATAAATCCTATTTTCCCTACCCCTGTCCACCCAAATATGCAATAATTTATATATTTTTTTTTTTTTTTTTTTTTTTTTTTTTTCAAGCAGGATTTTTCAAGCAAGTGTTTTGCATGTCTGAATGATTATATTGCGAATTACAAAGTAATTACTTTTAACTTTTGGTTGTCAATTATTCTTAAGTATGAAAAATATAATGATTAATTTGTAGAAAGACAGGTAACACAGTGGTTGAGTAAGCCAAAGATCTGGGTTTGATTCCCGTTATGTGGAAATTCTGTTTGACATGTATTTACTGCTGCCTTGTAAAAGAAAAAAAAAAATGGAGTAACATATATGAAGCGTAATTTTCCATTGGTTTGTAGTTTTGTAAATTCATATTGTGTCTTACTCTTTGATATTTTTTTTCTTTGAAATCCAAGTTTTTTTTTGTAATGTACATAAACAAAGTAGAAAAAAAGTCAGTGAGTATATATTTATACTCCTAATTTTCTGTAATAAATGTGATATCTCATTAATTAATATTCTGTCTGAATAATAGCACTTCGTTTGCTGCTTTAATTTTCTTTATAATAATAAATTAATTATTGTATCATAATATGTTTAGTAAAGTATCAATTCTTTTCCTATAAAATTGTAATTATAATTTATAATAAAACAATTTGATACTTTATTAAATTATTTTGAGCTGTGAGTAAATTGTTATAGCAAATGTTATTTGCATATGAAAATATATTTTGAAATTTCAGCAAAAGTTATTTGCATATGAAAATATATTTTGAAATTTTAGCAAGTTATAGATTTATGTTCCAAATCCCAGGTAAATATTATAAGTAAAAGTAATATTCTTGCACTTCACTATACCATTACAAAATTTAATTATGTTTGAAATATTGTACCATGAATTTGGAAATGTTCATGAATATTTTATTGTATTGGATGATATGACAGTGTATCACACAGAACTATAGATTTGATTGCTTTTTTTTTTTTTTTTTTTTTTTTTTTTTTTATGCACAGTGAAAACATTTTACCTTGGTTCTCTTCACACAGAGCAATATTTTCAATATGTAATAAATTTTATTGAAATGAATCTTCATGTAATAATATATTTTACCATTATAATGCAGTGCATGTTTTTCTCATAAGAATAACATTGCATTGATGCAAGTTTTTGAATGCTAAAATATATTATTATAACCATGTGTACAATCACTAAAATGTTACACTATCAATTGCAGATTGAAAATACTGCTTTGTGTGCAGAAGCCTTTATAGCATTAAATATTATTTTGATGTAAAAAAAAAAAAAAAAAAAAAAAAAAAAACTTGAATTTCCAAAATCTGTAGACTTTGCATTATTGCGTGTATAAAAAAGAACAGTAATATTGTTAACAGTGAGTGCAAAATAATTACACACAACTATTACCTACACTCCTTATCAGAACCCCCCTATAGTGAACTTGTAAGAATTGCTATGAGCTTTAATATTTTTGATTCGGAGTATGTGTTTTTACCTGGGTTGTGTCTTATAATTTTAAATACTTTTTTTCTTTTAGTTATTAAAAGACTTTGCAAAATGAGAGTAAAATAAAAGAAGAAAAAAATCAGAGCACAACTGTGTGAAAAAATCGCAAACAGATATTTGTGTGTTCCTGTCTCAATTTAACATGTTTTTTTTATGGGATATGAAGCATTTATAATGACACTAATTTTTTTACTGAAGCTCCTAAGCCTCAAAGCTTTTATTTATCTGAATTGTAATTAATTTAGTTACACATTATTCAATTTACTTGATATTAAATAATAATAATAATAGCTTTTAAGGCTCAGTAAATTAAAGTAATAATTTCAGATACATTTTTGACCTGAGTTTTAACTGCTTCATTGCCCCATAAGAAAGCATGTTAAATCAAGGCAGGAACACAAAGTCATGTGCTAGCACTTTGTTAAAATGATTGGGTTTAGAGCTAGTTTAATTATTTTGTAATTAAACCAATTTTTGCAAGTCTTGTTCTTATATGCTATTGTTTTCTAGATTAATTTCATGATTACAATAAATATATAGAGTAAATAGCATTGATAATTGTAAACGAAAACTTAATGTTAAAATCTAATATTGTAATCATGAAAGTAATATTATGTTTTATTTTGTGAATCAAAATGCACAATATAAGAAACTATACTATATATGACTGTTTAGAATTTAATAGTAAACTTTGCTGTGTATGGTAATAGAACTGATGATAAAAAATAAATAAAAATAATATCTAACCCACTACTACTACTAGCCAATATAGTTATACAACTTATAAAGACGAGTTTATAACACACTGTTTTCTTTAATACTAATGAACACACAAACCAAATAGTTCAATATAATATAATAACATATATAAATATAATATTATTACTATCAATATTACATATTTAACAATATCATCAAGATTGTAATTTATATAGTTGTGTTTTGTTGTTGTTAAATAATGCCAACAAAGATTAACAAAATAATAATTAAAAGTTCTTACAATAGTTTTAAAAAAATTGTATTAAAAAACTCACTTGGTAAATTATGATATAGACACTTTGTCATAAAAAAATTAAACTCTTTGCCTTTACTTAAGGCAAGAGAGTATTTTTTTTCCATGACTGTGTACAGTCTCTTTCATAAAAAAACAGTTCTATTGGCTTATGGCCATACAATGCAATCAGATGTGTAACACGTCGCGACAAGCCCTGACTTTATTTATCAGCTTTCTTATACTGGCCTGTATGAATTTTAACCTACGAATGATATAATAATCAAAGCTGGACCTATTCTACGACGAGTACACCTAGCCTGAGCCTTACGTGGCTGCTATATAGCTAAATTCCTATATAACTTATGGTGCGGGGAGACGTCTAATGTCCACCCGGTCTGACTCAAGCTATATAATATAAACCTCTGGGTTCAATGTTAGTCTAGGGAAGTTTTTAATGATGAAATAAAATAATAATTTATTATTTTATTGCCGAAAAAAAAGTTTATTATTTTTTATATTAAATATTTGAACAATTACAATATGTTTAAGCGCTTCAATCGCTAATTATTCTTTCTCCTTTGAATTTAAACAAAGCAAAATTTTAAATGGCAATTATAAAATGAACTAAAATTATGATAAGCGCGATCAATTTCGCAAACTCTAATCGGATGACAAAATTACCTGAATGAATTTGTTTAATAAACCGGAAACTAATTTGGCAAAGTGGCAAATAACCCACGTTGATATATAGTAAGTCCCCACTGATTTTTCCCTAAATTCCGCGTACTTCCGCAACTGCTCTTCGAGCTGTTTGTCCGTCCACAGAATGTCCTATGTCGTTAACTTCCGCGATGCGCAAAGCATCTGTCCGCCAACAACGTGACCCCCAATAGCTAATGATTTTACTCCCTAAATTCCGCGTTCTTTCGCAACTGCTCTTCGAGCTGTTTGTCCGACCACAGAATTTCCTATGCCTTAGACTTCCGCGAAACGTAAAGTTTCTGTCCGCCTCGGGCGTATCCACCCAATAACTATAAAGTCCCAAGTAATAATATAGCTTGAGATTCTAAGTCCCAGAAAGGCACTCAACCCAAGTTATTCGTATGTCACAACTCAAGAGAGAAGCTTCATGTTCGAATAACCTGGACTGACTGCGACTTCTCCGTCGTTGTTGATCCTTTTTGTTACATCGCCTCGGGGTTGTGCGCAAGCGCTGCATTTGTTGCTTGCGGCGACGTCTGACGGGATATTATGTAAACCCTTTCGTCCCAAAAACTATATATAAAAAATACTTATTTTATGATTGAAAAAAACTCCCACCCCTTTATATGATTATTCAATAAACTGTCATTATACCGCAAAATTGATCCGCGCTTATGTTATATTATTCCTATTTTACTTAAATGATAATTATTCATAGTGTGCAAAAGAAGTTTGCGCGTAAGATTCATGTTTTGTCGAAGCAATTATTTTCATCTAATTTTAACACAACTTTATTGAATAAAAATGCTATATAATTGCTTGGACAATAGCATGAGTCGATAAAATAGATCTTAAACTAGTAAAATATAATCTTTTCCTACCTTCTGCCTTTGCCTACGCACTTTATTTGCATAATTTTCTTCATTCAATCTTATAAATTATACAATAAACAATTTTTCTCTTGTTCTATATTTTTGAAGGCTAAATGCGCGCTACGATAGTCTTATTTCTTTGTCTGTGATAAGCGGGCGCGCTAGACTTAAAAACCAAGGAGGGCGTGGCGCCAGCAGTCGGTATACATACAACATATTCTATGCTAAAATAGTTAAGGTTCGGGTCACTATGTTACATTACCCTCCCCTTAAAACAAGTGAACATTAAGGCTTTCTTTGGAGACTTGAATTTCACTTTGCTGGCATTCTCTGGTCCGTGTTCTTGCGTTGGTAATCATCTTCTCTTCCCCTCCAATTACTGTGTTTGTGTAGGGGCAGTTTTGTTGTGCTCTCGGTTTCTCGGCGTCCCAATTGCTTCTCTTTTTGCCTTTTGGCGTAGACGTTTGTTGTTCTTTGTTTTGCGTCTCTGCTCTTTGTGATCCTTGCATTACCTTTTGCATAAGCAGGTAATGTATTAATTGGGAAACCGTTAGAAGTTGTGGCTTAATTGGTTTAGTCTTTCCTGGATCATATGGTTTATCAGCCGGAACTCTTTGCGTCTTTCGTCGTGGGGTAGAGATGTCCCCTTTTTCTTTGACCATGGCGTCGTAGTTCTCGTGCCAAGGCTTTTGAGTGCCGATAAACTCTGGTGCATCAAACAGAAGTGTCTTGGCTTCGACGTCATTTATGAAGTCTGTGACTTCGAGATTTGGAGGCACCATGAACAGCTGATCTTCGTTGCGGCTACTCCACGCAATCGGGCAGATTAAAGCACCTGTGATGGTTGAGTTACACTCAAGCTGTTTGATAGTTTCACTCGTCTCATGTATATTGATTCCTTTAGTTTCCAATGATTTAGAGAGCTCCCCAGGTGTAATGCTTTCTAGTGATCCGCTGTCTAATAAGGCGTCATATGTCTCATCAGCAATTTTTATTTTCAAGCATGGTTCATATGGTGGCATCTTTTCATCCGCAATGTCAGTAAACTGGTGGCTAATTTGTGACTGTTGGGTTATCCCCATGTCATACAGTGTTGCCGTCCTGTCATCACATTCTTTAGGTTTGATATTTTCGTCGTTAGGTTTTAGTTTCGAATCCCCCTCTTCTAGTTGCGAGAGGGATTCGCAATCACGTTTTTTGGATCGCCTAATTTCTTAAGACTCTCTGACCCGTTGGCGGAAATGTCCCTTGCTCCTTTAGTTTGCGATGGTTCATTTTGTGCGTTGTGTGAGTTGTCATATCTCCAGCGCTTCTCGCTGTCATATGATTGGCTCCGTCTGTGCTGCAACTCGGTGCTTGGTTCATGACCACGGATTGGCTCTCTGTACTCATGACCAAGTGACCACGTTTTGCAATTGTTATACCTCTCACTGTTGTAATCTAGAGGTTGCTTTTTAAAATTATGCTCGTATTGTTCTCTCGGCATAATGATGGTTACTTTTTTGTTAGATACTATTGTATCTTGGTCTTGACCTTCCTTTGTTTCTTGATTACCTATTGAGGTAAAATAGGAAGAACTACAACCTGTCTCTCTGCATCCCTCTGCTGCTTGCAAACGAACTCTAGGTTTCACTTGGGCAGATGGAATGAATGCAAGTGCTGGTTCTACACTTTGGTCTACCGATGTATGCTGTAGAGATCTTTTTATTCGTCTTATTCTGTCATCAATTTTGATAGCGTGTTCCGCAAAGTCGCGTAGCGTGGGATAATAGTCACGTAGGTACGGCTGATATTCAGGTAACGCCTTGTCTTTTATATCCTCTACGCGCACGTGATCTAGCTTTTGCGGGTTTGCTATGTTAAAATATTCATCAATGACCATAATGTACTGAGAGAGGGTTTCGTCTTGTTCTTGTCTAAGTTGGCGCACTTCCTCCCAGAGCAACTCTTCCCCACTCCCTAAGGTAGGGTAAGTGCGATCAGTTTTATTGGCTACTGCTGTGGTACTGAATTGCTCAGATGTATCTTGTTGCCCTGTTGCTTGTTGTCCCGGTGTCTCAGGTGGCTCTTGATACCCTGTGCTGTCTGTCTCTGGGGTCTTTGTATCGACTTCCTGGTTGGTTCTCACCTGCTCTTGTGAACGATGAATTGTGTTGTATTGTGCTTCTTCAGTGTCAGGTTCAAGGACGTTTACCACTTTGGTCAATAGTGCGGTAAGGTCTATCAACAGAGCATTTATTGTTTCCAGAGGATAGTTGTGTTGTTCAGTTGCCTCTCTGGGTGGTCTGCACCTGTGATCTTGACACCGCTGAGCGGGTGTTGGTGTTTCGGCCAGTGGTGTTCTAACTTGATCGCTACGGTGTGTAGCACCTGTCATGACCCTATCAGCGCTATGGTTCAGTTTTGCACGATTGTTGACGTATGCAGTTGTGCGCTCGCTCCATGGGGTCAATCTGGTCGACTCTACTGGTGTGTAAGCCGGGTAATGAGCTGGAGCCCATTGGCCAATGTCATAATTGAATCGGTCTCTTTCAATGCTGGGGCTTCTTTGACGTACCCCCCGTCGTTGAGGGAACATAAACACATCCTCCGGGGGTAATTTGCCAATATAAGCCATTTTTTACGCACTTTTTAAAGTTGCGAAATTTCGCGAAAAATGTTTGCGAAATAATTCGCGCATATTTATAAATGTCATTTCGGTAATTTTGTCTGTCCAATATATGAATAATCAGCAAAATTTGCTATTATATATTTTTTACAAAATTGCGTAAGTGCAAATGAAACGTTAAGCGCCTATATAAAAATCGCGATATTTTTTTAATTGCAATATATGAAATGTAACACGGTTTTAATTCGCAGCTTTAACTATAGTATGCAAAAATAAGCAACTTTGTTCACTAAAATTTACTGTGCCGGGACTCTCTACTTACTACTCGAGAGAGAGAAGGAGGAGAAAAATAATTGAATTTTTACGCGTAATTAAACAACTACAATTATGCGGTTTTCACAAATCGCAATGTGATTGAAAGCTGATTTAATCCCGGACAGCTGCCCCCACTTGTAACACGTCGCGACAAGCCCTGACTTTATTTATCAGCTTTCTTATACTGGCCTGTATGAATTTTAACCTACGAATGATATAATAATCAAAGCTGGACCTATTCTACGACGAGTACACCTAGCCTGAGCCTTACGTGGCTGCTATATAGCTAAATTCCTATATAACTTATGGTGCGGGGAGACGTCTAATGTCCACCCGGTCTGACTCAAGCTATATAATATAAACCTCTGGGTTCAATGTTAGTCTAGGGAAGTTTTTAATGATGAAATAAAATAATAATTTATTATTTTATTGCCGAAAAAAAAGTTTATTATTTTTTATATTAAATATTTGAACAATTACAATATGTTTAAGCGCTTCAATCGCTAATTATTCTTTCTCCTTTGAATTTAAACAAAGCAAAATTTTAAATGGCAATTATAAAATGAACTAAAATTATGATAAGCGCGATCAATTTCGCAAACTCTAATCGGATGACAAAATTACCTGAATGAATTTGTTTAATAAACCGGAAACTAATTTGGCAAAGTGGCAAATAACCCACGTTGATATATAGTAAGTCCCCACTGATTTTTCCCTAAATTCCGCGTACTTCCGCAACTGCTCTTCGAGCTGTTTGTCCGTCCACAGAATGTCCTATGTCGTTAACTTCCGCGATGCGCAAAGCATCTGTCCGCCAACAACGTGACCCCCAATAGCTAATGATTTTACTCCCTAAATTCCGCGTTCTTTCGCAACTGCTCTTCGAGCTGTTTGTCCGACCACAGAATTTCCTATGCCTTAGACTTCCGCGAAACGTAAAGTTTCTGTCCGCCTCGGGCGTATCCACCCAATAACTATAAAGTCCCAAGTAATAATATAGCTTGAGATTCTAAGTCCCAGAAAGGCACTCAACCCAAGTTATTCGTATGTCACAACTCAAGAGAGAAGCTTCATGTTCGAATAACCTGGACTGACTGCGACTTCTCCGTCGTTGTTGATCCTTTTTGTTACATCGCCTCGGGGTTGTGCGCAAGCGCTGCATTTGTTGCTTGCGGCGACGTCTGACGGGATATTATGTAAACCCTTTCGTCCCAAAAACTATATATAAAAAATACTTATTTTATGATTGAAAAAAACTCCCACCCCTTTATATGATTATTCAATAAACTGTCATTATACCGCAAAATTGATCCGCGCTTATGTTATATTATTCCTATTTTACTTAAATGATAATTATTCATAGTGTGCAAAAGAAGTTTGCGCGTAAGATTCATGTTTTGTCGAAGCAATTATTTTCATCTAATTTTAACACAACTTTATTGAATAAAAATGCTATATAATTGCTTGGACAATAGCATGAGTCGATAAAATAGATCTTAAACTAGTAAAATATAATCTTTTCCTACCTTCTGCCTTTGCCTACGCACTTTATTTGCATAATTTTCTTCATTCAATCTTATAAATTATACAATAAACAATTTTTCTCTTGTTCTATATTTTTGAAGGCTAAATGCGCGCTACGATAGTCTTATTTCTTTGTCTGTGATAAGCGGGCGCGCTAGACTTAAAAACCAAGGAGGGCGTGGCGCCAGCAGTCGGTATACATACAACATATTCTATGCTAAAATAGTTAAGGTTCGGGTCACTATGTTACAGATGGAGATTTCAGTTGTTGCAAAACTACATTGAAATACATGTTATTTCCATATGCCAATAGAATTCAATTTTTTATGAAAGAAAATGTACAGTGATGGGGTGTAACATTGAACACTTGGTACAACATTAAACATACCTGAGCAACAAGCTTTCATAATACCTGTGTGTATAAAGTTATAGGAGGAAAAAAATTAACGGCAATGTAATATGTTGTTCAGTGTTACACCCCATGACTACATATTTAATTTATCAAAGAAAAAAATGGGAACCAAGAAGCTTCTTACCAGGATGAAGTCCATAGCTAGTTGAAGATCTTAATGGCACATCTTGTGTCATCAAAATGGTTTCCCTGAAATGGTTTTTAATTTCAATTATTGATATACGTGATGTTATAATTTAAAATTCTGCAAAATATTAGTGAAATAGAAAAAGTATAATAATTAATAATTCTTAACTGAATGTTAGTTAGCGCAGTACAATATTATACACATGGTTTAAAAAAAAAATAGAATATTGCAAGTAGTTCTGATAAATAATAATACAGTTAAAAAATATATATGTATTCAATTATAAGTGTGCATTTAATACTTTATTTTAGAATACAAGTTTTTGCAGGATTCTATTATTATTTTGTACCAAAATAACAAATTATATAGGTAGAAATTTGCCAACTTTTTTTTTTCTGTGTGTGTTTTGATGTTCATTAAATATATTTAGTTTTTAATTTAGTATTTAAATGGCAGCTACAAATATCTATAGTTTATAAGATTTTTATTTTAGTTTATGCATTAACTCGTAGAATAAATTGGCTGAAACAAAATATGAAATACTTTATAATTTTAATTCACATTCACATGTTAGTGTAATGATGAAAATAAAGGAAATTATATATGTACTTAAGTTTTATTTTTCATTGCATGCATAGGTATATCAAATAACCTCAAATACATAAACAAAAGCATTATTAATATTTTCATAGGAAAAATCAGAAAGAATCTCATTTTTAGTATAATATATATCCTATAGCAGGGGTCAAAAGTTTACAATCAACCAATTTTTTTTCTTAAAGAAAATAAGTATTTTTCCCCTCACAGTGTGGTATCTTAAAATGAAAATGAGTTTAAAAAAATCATACAATGAAAGTAATCATTAAATTTAATATTATTGTGGTCCTCATCAATTTTGCTTTTTGTGTTATTATTTTTTGCATTCAAGTACTTTATTCTTTTTAAATGTGTGTAGGAATTTAAATATTCTAATTTAATTTTAAAGTACTGTAGATTTAAAATAATTGTTACACATATATAAACAATTTTAGCATATTCCCTAAAGCAAGTACCTCCATGCATTGTAGAAAAAAAAAAACAGTTTTCTTGTTATAAAAAGTAAAAGTTTTTAATAGTATTGGCATATGGGTGGGTGAATATATAACCTATTAATATTTAAACATGTTTCAAAAAGAAGAAAAGAGAACACATATTTGAGCATGTGTAATGTGAAGAGAAATGTATGCATATATAAAGCAAAGCAGTGTGTATAGCACACACTCTATATATTATATTGTAAGGGCAGAGGGGAGAAAAAAAAAACTCTAGATATAAAATATATGTCTGTTAAAAAAATATTCTTTCCTTTGAGAGTTACACATATAGAGACTAAAAATCAACACTTTTTATTCTAAATTTATGAAAAGAGAACGAGAAAGAGTATGTATATATGCGTTTGTAATAAAACTTTATGTGATATTATATATAGTTTATACAGAAACAAAATATTAAATTCTAAAGAAAAAAGTAATTTTTTATCAACTGTTTTCAGCAGTTTTAAAGTTACGATAGAAATGATTGGTATAAATATATACACATAAAAAATGTCACATTTTAATTGATTGTCAAATGGATCACCAGTTTTGAAACTTGCAAGTGTTGATTAACTTTTGAATCAACAATCAGGTCAGTTATGATCGCGTAACATAATTTAAACAATTGCAGTATAGACTTAATTTTAATATTTATTTTCTGTGCAATTTATATGGCCAGGATAATGTCATAAATTTCCCTTTTCAAAATTTTTTGGATTGATTTTAAAAACTTAATCTTTTCATATTATTTTCTTCTTCTATATAGTATACTTTTTTATTATTATTTTTTAATCTATATGTTTTATGTTCTGCTTTGGTAGGCATGTTTCTATAAGCAATTTTTTTTAATAAATACTGTATATTATATCATATTTTTTCCAAAGTAAAATAATAATAATAAAATTACCCCAAGATGAACCTAAATTATGCTTCAATTTTTTAACTACGCATTCATTCATTCATTCATTCATTCATTCATTCATTCATTCATTCATTCATTCATTCATTCATTCATTCATTCATTCATTCATTCATTCATTCATTCATTCATTCATTCATTCATTCATTCATTCATTCATTCATTCACACATTTACTCTTTTTTTTAATCAAAGATTGAATATTTAATTTTAGAAAATAGATTACAAAAAAATTCAATATAAAGTAAAACAATAAATATGACACAATATATATAGGCAATCCAGTAGCAATATCACAAATTGAAAATAATACTCAAAATAGTGACCGTCAGCAGAATAAGCCTCACGTCATTTTGAGTGGTTCTGGTTTTCTCATGGGAAAATTATATACATAGTATACTGATGTAGAGAGAGAGAGAGAGAGAGAGAGAGAGAGAGAGAGAGAGAGAGAGAGAGAGAGAGAGAGAGAGAGAGAGAGAGAGAGAGAGAAGAGAACACCTCGAAATGTTTTGCCAAGTGACAAAAGAAAGCGTGCAAATAAACCCCCACACTACCCCGAACCCCAACATAGCTTTCGTTCTCCAAAGTACCACCTCGAGAGTTAGCAGTAGAAAAATCATCAAAAATTCTTTTCTCTCGCTCGCTATGGCTTGGTTGTCAAGTGCAAGCAAATTTTATACTCTTCGTACTTCAACAAGGGTTACGTCACCGGTGCTAACAAGAACCACCTATACATATTATATTATGTAAAAAAAAAAAAAAAAAAAAAAGGTTTTAATTTAAAAGTTATTTATTTTAAAAAGTATTTCAATGACATTAGAGGTTATAAATCTTAACAATCAATATGCGATGTTTATTTAGACTAATACACGAGATACATAAGGAAGAGAGACTAATTATATTAGTTTAATATTACTAACCAAGGTGCGACCTTCAAATTCATCAATTTTTTAGGTAAAATGTAAAAGCTAAAAGGTATACAATATTCTAATAAACCCAAAGTAATGCAGCTTTTTCACTTGGGCACGGACAATGAATAATTATATTATTATTATTATTATTATGACTAATAAATACATATCCTAATCGTTATATTATTAAAAAAAAAAGCCTGATAATAAACTTAATTATAGAGCCCAAAAATCATTGATTTAAATTAAAATGCAAAAATAATTCATTTGCTTTTTAGCTGATTGTACAAAAATACAAATCTCACACTTCTTTTATGTGCGAGTATATTATAGTATAAAAATATTAAGGGACATTATTATTACTCAACCAGTATTAAAGTTTTACACTTCTTTAAAATTGATTTCCGTGTGCATTATTCTTTCATCTCCACCAACCTATTGACCGACAAAATTCTTCTTAATATCGTAATAACAATGCAAAATATATTACCCTAACTACTGTGTATTATAAAGTATAAGAAATGGAAATTAAAAGATTTCATTGATGCGAGAGAAAGTAAATTATCTTGGTGTGCACATGTTGGGTCGACTTGTGTGTATTAATCTCGTCATTGTGTAAGGTGTGAGTCGAGAGGAGTGTTGGTGACGAGATTAGCACACGAACAATGACCCGCGGCGGCTCCCGCAAGTACTTATAAGCACACACTAACTATAGCTATGTGGATTGAATAAACTGTAGGATTATATTCTTGGAATTGGATAAGTCTTTTGTGAAAAATTAATTAAAAAAAAAAAGGGAAAAAGTCTATCATATTTAAATACTCTTCTTGGAATAATAATAATAATAATAAAATGTAACAGTGTGAATTTTTATTAGTGTTTATGTTTTTTTATTTTAAACCCTGATTCATCACAACTTAATAAGAAGAAATTATTACTGATTTATGTGTTCATAAGCTAACTTATTTTATTAATTTATTTAGCTATTCATTCATTCATTCATTCATTCATTCATTCATTCATTCATTCATTCATTCATTCATTCATTCATTCATTCATTCATTCATTCATTCATTCATTCATTCATTCATTCATTCATTCATTCATTCATTCATTCATTCATTCATTCATTCATTCATTCATTCATTCATTCATTCATTCATTCATTCATTCATTCATTCATTCATTCATTCATTCATCTAATTAGTTATTTTAATCAGTGGCATAAAATGCATTCTAACGTCAAAATCAATTATTATATTAATATATATATATATATATATTCCAGTTGTAAACTAATACTATAATAGCGTATATACCGTAATACAATACAATGAAGTTTACTACAAATTGTAAATAATTTAAACAGTTAATATGAAATATCCATCAAATTAACTTTATACATATAAGACATGACATATCACATCTTTATTAAAAATATTAATATTATAGTATAATTTTTCAAAAATATATTATACTTATTAAAATAATATGAGAATCAGTGCTATATCTTATTATTTAGCCTTTTTTTTCCCCTTCAGAATATGACAGTATCATCAATCAAGCTAAGAAATCAAGCTAAGAAATACATTTAACCTAATTATAAATGAATATTGTAAATAATGATAGCGTAAAAATTAGTTTGCAAATAGGGTAAATAGAAAATAAATAAGCTTATATTTTGCAATCAAGTCTCTTCATCTCTCTCTCTCTCTCTCTCTCTTCCAACGACGTAATAACATTGCTGCCTGAACGATTACAATGATTCATCAACTGTCTGATACACTTGTGTTAACTTTTTTACTCTAGTAACAAGAGATAAGGTGTGCGAGATATATTTTTATTATAATATAATGAGCTAGCTGGATACAACCTTTTCTTTTATCTAAAAATTAAATCGTATTTTGACGTCATTAAAAAAATAGGCATTAGATATGGGGAAAAAATTATTATCTTATTTTAAGTGATTTCCATTCGTAGTTCCCTTCTCATTTGGGATTTTTTTTTTTTCTTTTTACATATTATATAACTAATAGTCCGAAATATTCATCCTTTAGGTTAGGCATATTTTAAGTACGTCAAAAAATAAAACAAACAAATGTAAAGTATTTTTAAAAATTTATAAAATAAAAAAATACATTATCTATACGTATAAAATCATTTTTACGCTCGATTGAATTAATTTTCAAAGATTTGTTCCTTTTTTTGGTTGTTAACATATACGTATCTTTCCTCTCCCTCTTCTTCTTATACAATAAAATAGAATTTTTTGTTTTATATAAATGTGTCCCATGATGCGAATATCACAACAAAACAGTGGACAAAACATTTAGAAATACAGAAAAGGGAGAGAAAATACGTATATAAAAAAATAATAAATAAATTTACGAAAAGATTCAAAGTGGTATAGGAATGTGGCATCCCACACCAAATGTCTTTTTCTTCCCTTCTTTCTTATATCAATCTTTGAATTTACCCTTCTTTAAAACTCATATAGAATAGAAACTACATAGTTTAGGATCTTTTTATAGATGGAAAGAGGCTATCACATCAATTTCATTTTATATGCATGCTTTTGCCACGAAACTATAACGCTTCAATGCATTTGTCTTTTTGTCTCATTCTATCACGTCTTATATTATGCTGATTTAATTTCTCTTTCTCTATATGTCTTTTTGCTTCAAAAGAAAAGCAAAAAAATCCTTTTAACTTCTGTTGCGGAGATTACTGAAACGGCTTAAATTTATTTTCAAAAGAAAAAAGGTATGTAAAAAAAAATACTTATTTGACAACACGGAATTAAATAATAATTTGATGAAAATTTGAAGAAAAATTGTAAATTGGAAAATTCTTTTAAAAGAAAGTAAATAAAATACATACTCTCTCTCTTTCTCTCTCCCCCCCCCCCCTCCCTCTCTCTCTCTCTCTCTCTCTCTTTCAAAGCATCATTTTTTTTTCAAATCACCGGTTCAATTTATTTGTTCTATTCTATGAGTCATTGTTTCAAAGTTACAGAAGATTTGTGTTATGAAAATTTGAATTTATAAAATTTTGTTAAAAAAATTATAAACTGTCATATATGAATACTGAAATGAGTTTAAAAGAAAAATTAATAATCAAATCTATTCATTAATAATTTTACATCAAATCAACACAATTTCAATAAATAATTAAATTTCAACAAAAATATAATCAAATAGAAAGTCAAAGCATTAGTTTTATATATTTCTGATGTGAATGATAATTAAATTAATCCCTTGACAAAAGCTCATTTTTTCCTTTTAGTCAGCATAAAAAAAAAAAAAAAAAAAAAACTGAAGTTAATTCATTGAACGATTGAGTCATCATACAAAATTGACATCGTTTTGTTTGAACTGAGAAATTGTAAAGCTGCGACAAAACGAAAAGTATTCTACTTTTGTGCTATAAGTATAAATAGGTCCCTATAGTCGTCTTCTTTTTGTAATAGACCAGGTTGCTGTGTAGCAATCTTTAGATTACATTTCCCCAGATGATACCTGCCGCATAGCCACCTTGTTCCATTTACCATGGAAACACTTCTTCTCTTTGTCTCAAGTTATAACGAAATTTTACAAAATATCTAGCACGAAACGATTGTAATGTGTATAGAAACTCTTAAAAATAGCTTTTGAGAAACTTTTAATAAAAATTAGTTTTTACATTCTGTTATTCTGTATCTGATAGTGTAATGCAGTATACTCATATGTTCTGTTCTAATGATAAAGTACATTAATAAAATAAATGATAATCAACTTCACTATGCAATCAAAATTGGTATTAAAACAAAAATTTAAACGCAGTGGTAACAATCAAACGTATAACTTTTTTATGCAAGGTGGTAGTTAACAATCAAAATTTATATTAAAATTGTATAATTGTAAAACTCAATAAAATTTCTATATATAAGGATGAAAAAGTTTAACAATACTGAAACAGTTTGATCTTGTTAAAATGTCACATTAAGATAAAAAAAAAGATCTCGTGTTGGCGTCAGCTGTTGTGTAAGTTTGTCTTCATTATGATGCAATTAGGCGGTGAAAGGTTGAGTTGGGGGTGAAAAAGGAAGGCGTGGCTGGCTAACAAACCCCACTTTTATATGTATTTATATGTATATATAAAATCTCCCTTTTTCTTATATTATAGTGAAGTTTTTTCTTTTTTCCACACGAGAGAGAGAGAGAGAGAGAGAGAGTCATTATTCAGTCGTGTCTTTTCTAGTAGCTCGTTTGCTCTTATTATAACATCTCTCTCTCTCTCTCTCTCTCTCTCTCTCTCTCTCTCTCTCTCTCTCTCTCTCTCTCTCTCTCTCTCTCTCTCTCTCTCTCTCTCTCTCTCTCTCTCTCTTTCGTCCCGTTCTTACAACATTATGAAGTAAAGGAGAGAGAGAGAGAGAGAGAGAGAGAGAGAGAGAGAGAGAGAGAGAGAGAGACGACAAGTTACTTTTCTTTTTTGGTCCCCAAAGCATGTTATACAGAAGCCCTTACTGTGTACCCACTCAAGTACAGAAAACACCATTAACGCGAAACTGCCTCCACGATTTAGCTAATGAAATATACAAAACGAAGAAGATGAGAAAATGTTTTCTCTCAAGTATATCTTAAAAACTTTTCCTTTTGCTTTTTATTTAAAATAAATAAAGTACGTTTTTGAAAAAAAAAAATGTGTATATTAATTATAAATTTATATGTATATATAAATCATTTGAATTTTTTTTATATTATTTAAAAAAAT
Organism: Ecdyonurus torrentis; assembly: GCA_949318235.1. Lineage (NCBI taxonomy): Eukaryota > Metazoa > Arthropoda > Insecta > Ephemeroptera > Heptageniidae > Ecdyonurus > Ecdyonurus torrentis. Next base: position 17,145,811 of record OX439132.1, on the reverse strand, counting down.
TACTCTATTAAATAAATTTTGTGTTTAACTAACAGGAAAAATCATTCATTTATAGAAATCAAACATGTTTTTATTGAATCGATTTTTTTTATATACGAATATATATATTTATATATATATATATATATATATATATATATATATATATATATATATATATATATATATATATATATATATATATATATATATATATATTATAAAAAATGACTTGTTCAATAATTTTAATATTTATTTCATTAAAATATATAAGGTTGTAAATTTTTGAATTATTTTATTTTAAATTTTAATTGGTAACTTTATAAAATAATATTCATTGAAACGTACAAAAATGCAATATAATGGTAAATTGTAAACAAGAATTAATATACGTGATTATTCCGTTATTTGTTTATATAACGGAAGTTTGTGTAATTTTGTTTCCTATTTTAAATTATAAGAGCTTATTATTAATATTTTAAAAAGTTAAAAATATGTTTTGTTTTTTGGTGTATAAAGCTTAAAGTTATATAAAAATAAAAGCATTTTTTAAATATCATTAAAAGAAATCTTTTCTATTACACAAGTTATACTAGTTTTTTTTTTTTTTTTTTTTTTTTTTTTTTTTTTTTACAATGCAAAAATAATGTCAAAAGGAATTCCTACTGAATGCAATGGGACTTTTTTATTTGCACAGATTTATAAAGTTTTACGTTTTGCTGGATAAAGAAGAAATTCAAGTTATAAGGGAAAACCAGATACCTTCTAAATAATCACTTGATTATTATCTTATAATGTTTTGATTTTACACTCATTAACAACAATAAAATGTTTCAAACTCTATAATAATGTCTTTTTTGATGCGGTTCTACTAGCGAGCTAGTGTAGGGGGGTAGCTCAGACCTGAAAGGTGGAGGGTACTCTGGACAAACACATAGTCAATATCGTGATATAAAAGGAAGAGCAAAAGTTGGTAAACAGTGATTTAGTCTTCGGTCAATCATGTGGCAAGTACTTGCTATCAGTCTCTGTCTCCAAGTAACCGCGCAAGGTATGTCTTTCTCAAGACCAATTCATCTATAGTTAATAATAATAATTCTTTATCGGGTATTTAAAATGGTACCAAAAAAAAAGAAGTTATATCCCAACTGGGTTAGTCATATTAAAAGATGCAGAGGGATACCACAACATAAATAATGATATTTTTAATATATAATAATATTAATTATAAAAATATTGAGCTCTAGCGCAATGTAAAGCATGCGCTTCGCTTCAAAGAAAACTTATACTATTACGGAAACACCTGTCTAGCATGCCCAGTACTTTATAGCAACTTAATCTATATAGTTATAAATACATTTACTATACAGTACATGTGTTTTTGTGATAAAATATCAGCATCGTAGAAACAATTAGTTAGTCTAATTTTAAATACAAATAAACATACAAAATAATTGTATATAGACTTAATAATGCTGTTCGTAAACCATGTTCTCTGCACAAAAAATGACTATCGCCTATGGTTATTCAAAAGGAATGTGCATTTTTTGGAGCAAGAGAACAGGGTTTACGAATAGCTTTAATGTTTCTTTTATAAAAATTTCGGTGTTTAAAAATATTATGAAATCATTTGTTAATCAAGATTTTTATAACAATAAATAATATGAAATTTGGGTACAAAATCATTTTAACCTTTACATTTTCTAAATTAAATACTCGTAATGACCGTATAAATTAACTTTTTAGCAGGTATAGTTCCTGATAGTGAAGATTGTGGTCATTTACCTACAAATTACACCCCTGAGGAGGTTCGTGGATATGATTTACCCTGGGTCGTTAGACTGGGATATAATGATGGTAAGTTTAAATAAATTATTTTACATCAGATACATAATGAAAAAAAAAACAAACTATTTGTATTTTCGTTTCATAAAACAACACTATCAACGATTAATATTTATTTTGAATTCTATAGGAGGTACATTTCAACACTGTTGTGTTGGAACATTAATTAGTCAACGGGTAGTTTTGACCACAGCTCATTGCGCACACCCAAGAGAAACGTAAGTTATATATATATATATATATATATATATATATATATATATATATATATATATATATATATATATATATATATAATTTGAGTTAATTTATTGGTTCAATGATTACTTGATTGATTTCTGATTTAGATCGGAAGCTCAAATCATAGATTGTGATTCCAAGTCATGCAGTAAACCTCGTAAATTTCTCGTTGAGAAAGTCATCTCTCATCCTGGGTATTCGTATGTCAATGCTGCCTTTAAAAATGACATCGCTTTGATAAAACTTGATAGCAATGTCCACGATCCGACTAAAGGTAAGGTAGTTTACAGGAGACGATATGTAATGTACAGGTACAGTACATGAAACAATTTTTTTATCAACATTTAAGGTAACATATAAAAGTAAAGTTTTTTTTTAATGGTTTCATAATGCTTAAAGCCATAGACCACATAAAACAACATAACATGTGCATTTTAATGAATAAACACAAAATGGGATCTTCAAAACTGTTGATAATTTTTACTAGAATGTTAATGTAGCCCCACGAGAGAGCGTGAAAAAACTGTAAAGTATGCAATTTGCGTGACTATTCATGTTTATGACGTCAGAAACATGCAAAAATTAGCATGCAAATGTCGTGCGGGTTGCATAAATCGAAAAAAAAAAACTGATCACTGCTACGGAGCTACAGTTGCGTTTGAGAAAAATTAATGTTATTTATGTAAGTCCCATAAAGTGTTTTGTGATATAAATGCTCATGTTAGTCTCTGGTCTATTCCTTTAACTGTTATTTACTATTAAGATAAATCTAGAAAAAAAAAAAAAAAAAAAATTCTATATTTAACTATCATTTTTTTTAACACAGTTCTTAACACACAAAACAAATAACACCATAAATAATTATAACACTCGTAATAATTCCAAAGTAGCTGTACCAAAACATTCAACTATACTATTTGAAAGAAGTCCATATTTTGTAACTGCTAAAATTTATGACAATTTGCCTTCTATCTTAAGAAATGTAAATAATGATAATCTTTTTAAAAATCTGCTTAAAAAAAGTTTTGCTTCATAAAGAATACTATACTTTATGATCCTTTTTTGATAAAGATTAAAAAAAAGATGATATTGATGTATTGATGTTCACCACCCATTCTACATTGGAATATTATACAGATAATAACAAATTTTCTCAAACTTAATTATAATGTTTGTACATCGTTTAATAGTATAGTTGTGTGATCAGTGTGATTCATTTTTTACTTGTATTCTTGTTGTTGTTTTTGTTAGTATTATTGTATTACTTTATTTTCTTCTTTTTTTTTTTTTTATTATTATAAGTTTTATTTGACAAGACCAATGCTTGTTGTAACTTTGATTGTTACTATGAACTGCCTGGGTCAAAAAATATTCTTATTCTTGTATAAAGTTCATGATGTTCTCTTGGTATACCATGATCATTTTTCTAATAATCCATTTTCTTAGTCGGCAGCTACGTTTGTCTCCCAGAAAAATCATTCTCTACTGAATCTTTGTTGGGCTCCAAACTTGTCATTGCAGGTTTTAACATCCAAGAGAAAGGTCAAAGTTGTAAGTATAAGAAATGTTGATAGTTTATATCACTAAATAATCAAGATATCATTCAGTTACATTACATTGCGATATAATATAATTAATAATAAATAAATCGGACTTTATATTATAAAATTTATTAATACTTTATTTTGTATCATATTTGTGATACTTTTTATCATTAAAGCCATAGACCACCAACATGTGCTTCTCAATGATTAAACACAAAATGGGATCTCCAAACCTGTTGATAATTTTTACCACAATGTAAATGAGACCCCACAAGCGAGCATGAAAATACTGTAAAGTATGCTATTTGCGTGACTATTTCTGTTTCTGACGTCAGAAACAAGCAAAAATTAGTATGAAAATGTTGCCCTAGTAACATGAGTTGAAATTTTCTGATCACTTCTACGGCGGTACATATTATTTATGTAATTCCCATCAAGTGCTTTGTGATATATATGCTAATGTTTTCATCTATTCTTTTATAACGTCTATTCGTCTATTCTTTTATAAGATTATGTTATATTTTACGACAATGTTGTTGTTGTTGTTTGACATAAAAATTGTTTGAAGCAACTTTTTTTTTGTTCTGCAGATAAGCCAGGATCTTCATCGTACCAACACGTGGCAAATCTGACCACCGTCACTGCTACTCCAGTTTCGGACGAAACATGCAGAAATATATATCAATCAAGGAAACGTATAATATATAATTCACATCTTTGTGCCGTGGGAGATGGCAAGGAAGGTAGTAACGGTGATGCAGCAGCACCCTTATTTGTAAGTGACTTATTTAGTTCATTTTAATTTAATAAAGATAATTTATAAATACTACAGATTACTGTATACCATTATCACTGATAGAATTTAACTTGAAATTACTGAAATATGACATTAATCTCGTACTAACAAGGTGATCTCTTGTCATATGGACAATTGATTTAGCTATAATGTTCAGTTCAATGCAGGCTTCTTCTTTGTTTTTTGTCTCAGCGTATAGCAAAGTCAATTATGTTTTTATTGTAAAAATTGTGAGAAGAACTTATTTGGACTCAAAATGTAAAACAGTTCAGAAAGTTTCAGCCAAATAAATCATTCTAATCATTTGCATATTTGAGCTGCTTTGCATAAAGTTATATTAACTTTAATAAATATAATGTGAATGTAAAATTATGTGATTAACTAATTTTTGCGTTCAGTCTGTTCAAGGAAGTCCTCCCCGTGCGGTGCTCAAGGGTATCCTGCTCTTTGGACCAGCTATTTATACAAACAATGGTATACCTACCGTATACACTAACGTCGGAGCTCATCTTCAGTGGATCAAAGAAAATATGGCTACATTATAACTTCTTGTCATTTATTCATTTATAATTTAATAAATACTCTGTATTTCATTTCCGTGTGCTCATATCAATACATGATAAATGAATTGCTTTGTATTGTTTTTATAACTTAATAATAAAAATATATTGAAATAATATGATATAGCTGAAATGATTTAAGGGAGTAGGGTACCGACCTTTTATATCTCAAAAACTAGAAGTGTTTTGGGTCTAAATTTGGTGGCATTGTGTAGCTAAGAGTCACGCCTAGCTATGATAAAAGTTTAATGATGCTTGACCGTCCCGAAAAAAAAAATATTATAATTAATTTTTAGGTCTTAAAATTTCAAAAAATCATATAAAATTAATTTGCACGGTGATCTTCCAAAATTTTTACATATTTGAAATTGTCTCAAGCTGAAGTAATATTGTGCAAAATTTCAGGTATTTTTTTGACGAAAAAAGTTTGTGTCTAATGGCCGACGTCGGTCTCCTACTCCCTTAATAAGCTTCTGTCACTACTATAATATCATTATTATTCGAGGTATATATATATATATATATACATATATATATATATATATATATATATATATATATATATATATATATATATATATATATATATATATATATATATATTATATATATATATATATATACTATACATATATATATATATATATATATATATATATATATATATATATATATATATATATATATATATATATATGTATATATATATATATATATATATATATATATATATATATATACATATACATATATATATATATATATATATATATATATATATATATATATATATATATATTGCAATTTATTAGTATTGCTTAAAAAAATCCTTTTAATAATAATGTAATAATGTAATATACATAAAATTTTATAATCACTCGAATAATGCTATAGCAGCATTTAATAATTACATACGTATAGAATAGTTTCCTGAATATTTTAAGTAGTACAAATGATATTTTATCTTTTTATGTTTTGAAATCTCCAAATCTTCGAGCGTATTATAAATATTTTAATAAGTTAAAAACATGTCATTAAAATATCATTAACATGTCATTCAAATATCATTAAAAGAAATATTTTCTGTTACACAAGTTATACTAGTTTTTTTTTTTTTTTTCCTACAATGCGAAAATAATCTCAAAAGGAATTCCTACTGAATGCAATGGGACTTTTTTATTTGCACAGATTTATACAGTTTTACGTTTAGCTGGAGAAAGAAGAGATGCAAGTAATAAGGGAAAACCAGATACCTTCTAAATAATCACTTGATTATTATCTTATAATTTTTCGATTTTACACTTCATTAACAACAATAAAATATGTTTCAATCTCTACAATAAGCAAAACACATTTTAAAGCTGCAAAAATTTACAAATTTTCAAAAGAAATAATAATAATAATAAAAAAAAATCATACAAATTGTTTCAATCCAGTATATTACTTTACAAGAAAGGAATTTTTTTAATGCATGCAGTACATTACAAATATATAGGTAGCTAACTAAAGATATTACGGGGGTAGGTGACCGACTGATATCTCGCAAACTAGGACGGTTGCGAATAATAATAATAACACAAAGTAAAGAAGAAATGTTACTTAAAAATTTAGTTTTGTCAAACATGTAAAAACACGATCAAATATTTAAGTTTATTACACTTTAAAGATAACATGTAAATGTGGAAATTTATATTTGAACGGGAAATTTTAGTCAAATTAAAAACTTTTTTACAATTCAAAATATCCTTAAATTTTTTTGGGTATAAAAAAAATATATTTTAAATTTACTTGATTTTATTTGAAAGTTATAATATATGTTTGTTTTAATGGAATTAAATCATGTAAAAAAAATATTGGGAAAATATAGTTCTTCTTTTAGATATTTCCGGTCCAAGTCGATCCCCGCCTTAAGTAAATAATGAAAAAAAAATTCAGTTGGTTAACCGGATTTCCCTTGGTTAACTCGACGTCATATTATAAATATAGTTTACAATGTATCTACGTGCCGTCTATCAGACTATCGTTGAAGAATAACAAGTTTCTATATAGCCAGTAGCGAGACATGATACTGATAATAAAATATGCGTCGATTAGGAAAAGGACAAATCAGAGTCCCCTCCAACTGAAGAAGAAGAAAAAAAGTCACGGAAAGTAACTACATCATCATTTTATAAATCCTTTTCATTATTATTTAATTTCAAAATCATTATAAACCTATCGTATCGAAGACACTCTACATCATCAACGACACTCCCTTTTCGTATAACTCTGACTTAAAAAAAGTATGTTTTTTTCAGCGTTTATTTTCCCATGTAAACATCCTTTTACGACTTTAATTTTAATTAAATCTGTACATAGTGGTTATTTAACTTTGTATCAAGGTCAAATGTACATCAGCCAGTTAGCGGAACAACATCGTTATACAGATATTTTTTATATATATATGTTGGCAACCATTGCCGAATTCGCTCATTGGCCGAAATAGGTGACCACGTCGCAGCGTGGCAATGCAATTTTGCCAAGATCCGAAATTCAGCACTTGTGCATCGTAATGTTGACCAGAGACAAATTTTTTTGTCAAATTTAATAAGAAATCATTTTTATAAATTTATAAATATTTTAATTAACTGAAAACCATAATATAAAATGATGTGTTATAATAAAAAAATATATATATGATATTATTCATACTTATACCGAATATCGTAACCTGCGCATTAAACATTTTGACCACGCTGCAGCGTGGCAATTATCAAAAACCACTCCACGAACTGGCTAAAATGTATTTGCAAAAAAATTGGCATTTTGTTAAAAACTACTCCGCAACGTGGTCAAAATTACGATGCATTTCGGAACTTGGCAAAAATGCATTGCCACGCCGCGACGTGGTCACTTATTTCGGCCAATGAGCGAATTCGGCAATGGTTGCCAACATATATATACTGTATATATATATATATATATATATATATATATATATATATATATATACTTACACACACACACACACACATGTATATATATATATATATATATATATATTATATAATAAAAATAATGTCTTTTTTGAAGCGGTTCTACTAGCAAGCTAGTGGAGGGGGGTAGCTCAGACCTGAAAGGTGGAGGGGACTCTGGACAAACACATAGTCAATATCGTGATATAAAAGGAAGAGCAAAAGTTTGTAAACAGTGATTTAGTCTTCGGTCAATCATGTGGCAAGTACTTGCTATCACTCTCTGTCTCCAAGTAACCGCGCAAGGTATGTATTTCTCAAGACCAATTCATCTATAGTTAATAATAATAATTCTTTATTCGGTATTTAAAATGGTACAAAAAAAAAAAGCTATCCCAACTGGGTTAGTCATATTAAAAGATGCAGAGGGATACCACAACATAAATAATGATATTATTAATATATAATAATATTAATTACAAAAATATTGAGCTCTAGCGCAATGTAAAGCATGCGCTTCGCTTCAGAGAAAACTTATACTATTACGGAAACACCTGTCTAGCATGCCCAGTACTTTATAGCAACTTTATATAGTTATAAATACACATTTACTATACAGTACATGTATTTTTGTAATAAAATATCAGCATCGTAGAAACAATTAGTTAGTCTAATTTTAAATACAAATAAACATACAAAATAATTGTATAGACTTAATATTTCTTTTATAAAAATTTCAGTGTTTAAAATATTATGAAATTATTTGTTTATCAAGATTTTTATAACAATAAATCATATGAAATTTGGGTAAAAAATAATTTTAACCTTTACATTTTCTAAATTAAATACTCGCAATGACCGTATAAATTAACTTTTTAGCAGGTATAGTTCCTGATAGTGAAGCTTGTGGTCATCTACCTACAAATTCCACTTCTGAGGAGGTTCGTGGATATGATTTACCCTGGGTCGTTGGACTGGGACATAGTGATAGTAAGTTTAAATAAATTATTTTACATCAGATATATAATTAAAAAATAATAATAATAATAAAGTATTTTTATTTTCGTTTCATAAAACAACACTATAAACGATTAATATTTATTTTGAATTCTATAGGAGGTACATTTGAATTTAAACACCTTTGTGTTGGAACATTAATTAGTCAACGGGTAGTTTTGACCACAGCTCATTGCGCACACCCCAAAAAAATGTAAGTTATATATATATATATATTATATATATTTATATACATATAATTTGAGTTAATTTATTGGTTCAATGATTACTTGATTGATTTCTGATTTAGATCGGAAGCTCAAATCATAGATTGTGATTCCAAGTCATGCAGTAAACCTCGTAAATTTCTCGTTGAGAAAGTCATCTCTCATCCTGGGTATTCAGCTGTCGATGCTACCTATGAAAATGACATCGCTTTGATGAAACTTAATACCAATGTCCACGATCCGACTAAAGGTAAGGTAATTTACAGGAGACAAGATGTTATGTACTGTCTGTTTGTGTTTGGTATAAAGTGACACAAATATCGTTAATATAATTATGCCATTATAAATTCTCACTTTTTACCTAACATACAGTACAGGTACAGTACATGAAACAATTTTTTTTTATCAACAATTAAGGTAACATATAAAAGTAAAGTTTTTTTTAATGGTTTCATAATGCTTAAAGCCATAGACCACATAAAACAACATGTGCTTTTTAATGAATAAACACAAAATGGGATCTTCAAAACTGTTGACAATTTTTACCAGAATGTTAATGTAGCCCCACGAGAGAACGTGAAAATATTGTAAAGTATGCAATTTGCGTGACTATTCATGTCAGAAACATGCAAAAATTAGTAAAAAAATGTTGTGCGGGTCGCATTAATCGAAATTTTCTGATCACTGCTACGGAGCTACAGTTGAGTTTTGAGATAAACTAAAGTTATTTATGTAAGTCCCATCAAGTGTTTTGTGATATTAATGCTTATATTTTTCTCTGGTCTATTCCTTTAACGTTATATTACTTTTAAGTTAAATCTAAAGAAAGAAATTCCTATATTCAACGCAGAGTGTAAATCATAAAATTTCAAGTGAAGTTATTTAAACCACTTAGTCATACATAATATATTATTAAAAACATAAAGCAAGAATGATATAATTAGTGAAAAAAAATTCAATTCCACAATATTGTAGCAATACTTTTTGAATTTCAATTTGATTTAAATTCTCTCATTCAAACTAACAATAATACTATTAATAGTAGTAGTTAATAATGTAAGTAATGGTTTAATTTCCATTAAGATAGAAACAACAATAGTAAAATGTAGAATGATATAAATAAATATTGCAATATAAAATTAAATTTTTTAAATTTTTTATTTTTTTATTCTTAAATTGTTTAAAACATCCAACCAAGGCCGAGGCCTTATCGGCTGGTTCATACATAGGTTATTTCACTTAACATAATATATCCTTCGTTATAATTTATAACCTCCAAAAAATAATTAAACATCATACAAACGAAAAAAATTAATCATACAAAAATTTCCATAATTATATTATGTAAATCAAAACTGTAGTAACAATACAAAAACTTACGCTAACTTTTTTTGAAGCAACAACAAAAACAAAAATAGTAATTTGTAACTTGATAAACATACCATCAATTTAATATTTGATAACAAAGTATATATATATATATATATATATATATATATATATATATATATATATATATATAAAATTTTACTTCATATTTTATTAATTATATTTTTTCAATAAAAAACTCCTTTATTAATTTTTTAACTTGTATTTTACTATTCAGATTCTTTGAATTTAATGGAATCTGATTCCATAATTTTGGCAAACCTTATATTTTTGTACTTTCTGTAAATCTATGTAATATATTTGGTACTATCATTGTTGTTTTTTAACACAGTTCTTGTATAAAGTTCATGTTCTCTTGGTATACCTTGATCATTTTTCTAATAATCCATTTTCTTAGTCGGCAGCCACGTTTGTCTCCCAGAAAAATCATTCTCTACTGAATCTTTGTTGGGCTCCAAACTTGTCATTGCAGGTTTTAACATCCAAGAGAAAGGTCAAAGTTGTAAGTATAAGAAATGTTGATAGTTTATATCACTAAATAATCAAGATATCATTCAGTTACATTACATTGCGATATAATATAATTAATAATAAATAAATCGGACTTTATATTATAAAATTTATTAATACTTTATTTTGTAGCATATTTCTGATTTTATTTATCATTAAAGCCATAGACCACCAACATGTGCTTCTTAATGATTAAACACAAAATGGGATCTCTTGACTATTTCTGTTTCTGACGTCAGAAACAAGCAAAAATTAGTATGAAAATGTTGCCCTAATAGCATGAGTTGAAATTTTCTGATCACTTCTACTGTGGTACATATTACATATTATTTAAGTAATTCTCATCAAGTGCTTAGTGATATATGGTAATGTTTTCTTCTATTCTTTTTTAATGTCTATTCGTTTATAAGATTATGTTATATTTTACGA
>OX439132.1:17071842-17131842 GCA_949318235.1 Ecdyonurus torrentis | reverse complement strand
TTTTTAAGTAAGAGAGCAACGGATGTTTGTAAATTAAATATTATTACGTATAAAGATAATTAAAAGTAAGATTATACAGCAGGATGTTTTTAAATATTTCTTATTTTATTTACTTTTTTCCCCATTGAATTTGCATCTGTCTGGTAAAGAAGTCTTCATGGCAAGAAGATAGAAAACAACCCTCGCTTTGCATAAGCGGATAATTAATAATTGAAATAGCCAAGTATAGTGGAGTAAGGAGGGAATGAGGGATAAAAAGACGTAAAGAATTAGAGAATACTTTAAAGGTACCGTAGAAGAGCCTCTCTCTCTCTCTCTTTCAATTCTCATTTAAAATATATTTCTCATCGAGGAAAAAAAACTTTGGAAGAAAATCTAACATAATAAAGGAAATAAAAATCACAAATAGAATATCTACGTAGCATGTGCTTAGCGGCCGGCCACTTTAGTTTTATTTTCATGTGGAAAATTGCATGTAACAAGCAGCAGTGTTGTATGTTTACTTTGCAAAGAGGATAGACAAATATTTTCTAGTACCTATTATATGTGTGTGTGTACATATATGTAGAGAGTAAAGAGAGAGTGAGAGAAAGGAAAGGTCTATCAAAATTTATTATTTGTTCTGCCCTTTATATTATTCTCTCGCTTCCTCTCTCTCTCTCTATGTCGTTTTTGTTATTGTAGAGAGAGAGAGAGAGAGGAAAACACACATACTAACATTGAATTGAAGGGAACGGAAGTGGAAAACACTTTTACAATTTAATAATGAGAAAGAGACCATTAAAAACAAAAGATCTCTTTATAAACAATATAAACATTATGGCATATAAAAAGACATTAGAAAAATTACTGATAAATATTTTATAACTTTAATAATGATGATAATTCCCCCACCCCTTTTTTTTCTTTATTATTATTTTTTTCATGCAGTTTGAAATCTTATTATGCATGCTATATATACGCGGGGTAATTTTGTTTTAAAATCATAAAAAAAGAAACAATTTTAAGGGTAAATAATTGATATTATGATGACTAGAATTATATAATAATAAAAAGTACACAAAAATATTACTGAAAGGCTTTGAAAAATCTCTCTCAAACGATTCATTTTATTTCTTGTGCATTTCTGGCATAAAAAATTTAAATAATTCATTCAAACTAGTAATAAAATCCAATAATAAAATTAGCTTATATTACATTATTAACATGAATTTCACACTTTTATGATAATAAAAATTATAAATCAGCAATTGGATTGTGATTATTTTGAACCCTCGACCTATACACATATGTTACAACTTTTATACAAGGGAGAAAAAAAAAAAAGAGTACTAATATTAGGATCTTGTCACCCCCAACTGTTATATATATATATATATATATATATAGGGAGAGTAAGAATATAAATATACTGTGATATAGGGGAGATCAAATAGTAAGTTTTAAAATAAATAACATATTTAATTCAAAATATATTAGACATACTATACCGTTGATATTAAACTTTTTTTTTTAAAGCACATGTATGGCCTGCAAGATAAGAAATATAAATATATTAACTTTTAGAGAATTGTAACAAACCTTACTTAATATTTATATAATCTCATGTCACCAAAAATACGTTTAGATTTGTAAAAAAAAAAAAAAAAAAAAAAAAAAAAAGTTATGTTTGTTTTTGTTATATAGGTTATAAAATAATAATACGATCAGTTACAAAATTGCGATGAAAAATGAAACTAACAAGGCTCCAATGTCAAAAATATTACTGTCATATGACGTTACTATACATGAATTAACTTCCTTGTTTGCTATAAAAAGAGATGTCACTTGATAATTATATAAGTTTGCGGACTAGGACAAAAGCCGTTTGAGTAATTTTTTTTATTTTATATTCTCATATTATTATTTATGTAATTTCATTATATATACAAATTAAATATATATAAAATATACATACTTCGAAATATAATATTTGCAATGATTAGTTTTAAATTTTTAAATTGTGATCATAATGTTTAATTAATGAAAAAGCTGTTTATTACTACTAAAATTACAAAAATTAAACTCAGAAAAAAATTATTTTTCATACTTTTATACTTATTTTTATATTTCATTAGTTTTTTTTATCATATAAAATATGATTTTAGTAAGATTTAAAATTTAATCCTAATTTCACATTAATTTTTTGTTTCATTCTCAATAATTAATTACTGTTTCATAAATTTTATATTAGCGTTCTTGACAAAAATATTTTCTTAACTAAGTTTAAACTGAAAATTTTTGTACAATTTTTTTAGTTTTCAATGTTTGGTATTTCAGGACAACCGTTATCAGTGTATAAAAAAATCTATATAAGGTACGATAATATAATAAAAAGATAGCACATGCAAGTATAACAAAATAAAATGGGAAAAATATGAATGAAATTAATTTATTTTTGTTCACCACGCTATCAAAACTTTTCTATACGTTCCCATTACGAACCATTCTTCAATAAATTAAATTCACACTTGTGTTAAAAATCCTCATTATTTTGTGTACAGAAAAACATCCCTAAGTTTTAATATATTAAGTAAACTTTATTATTTTCCCTTTTACTTTTTCATAGATTAAATTGAAAGCCGTGAAATAAAATAAAATTTTCATTTAAAGTACAATACTGCCTTTAATGAAATATATAGTATCAGAAATCGTATATTTCATTTATTATAGTAATAATTAATGTATTTGTTTCATTTTAATTTAATTTTTACTATTGCCAGGGCAATTTATTCATTGTATAATTAAATTTTATTTTAGAAATTGGACTATATATTCTGAAATATAACGAATCGATAAACAAAAATTTAATATGATGGTTTTGTTTGGCTATTATATGAATATTCATAAATTCTGGACTAATGTTTAATTATATTTGAAGTTGAATAGAGTTGAGCTTAATTTACCCTCTCATTCCGCCCTATAACATATATGCTAATATTTAACAAAGTATTTTGCTTTATTGTTATTTATATTTATATATCGGCTCCTTAGCAAGAATTGATTATCAACGAGGAAGACTTTTATTATTACATATTTTGAAAGAAGGAACCATCCTGAATCAACTGATGAGTGATTTTGTAACTTTTAAGTTCATTTTTAGTATTTTTTAAATTGATTTTTAATTATCATGTTATAAAATTATGTTCGGTAACTTTTTCATGAGCATGCACGCAAGAGTTACCGACAGTGACGTCATTTTGCGACTATCAAAAAATTGTTAAAATTACTTAATGAACTAAAAAAAAAAAAAAAAAATGCACATCAATCGATTCAAAACGATGCTGTCTTTTAGAATAATTATGCAACAAAATTGCCCCAATTTTTTAATATTTCTAATAATCGGAACTACATGATTAAAGATTGACGCATATTGCTTTAAAATATGAGGTTCCGGTCTTACATTGATAGGCTTTCCCCATCGCGAGACTTATCAAGTATTACTCTGCACTTCTACTTCTTATTGAAATAAAATATTCCAGTCCTTTATCATAAAATCCCATTTAGATTTTACCTTGACATTGGCAGCAAGGCGAGAGGTAATTAAACCTGATTGGATTCTTTAGGTTAACTCTATACCGTTTTGTACTCCGCTCTCTCTCTCTCTCTCTCTCTCTCTCTCTCTCTCTCTCTCTCTCTCTCTCTCTCTCTCTCTCTCTCTCCCTCTCTCTCTCTCCCTCTCTCTCTCTCTCTCTCTCTCTCTTATTAATTAACGTCTTTATAACTTCCATAGGAACAAAAATAATTTTTAATAAACGACAATCTACATAAATTTACGACAGTAAATTTACAATACGATCTCTTTGATCTTTTTAAAATTAATATGGAAAAGTTTTCTAAATATATTAGAAGAAAAAAATCATAACAATCATGCCAAAAATTGGAATGTTGTATTTTTCAACTCATGATTAAAAAATATTGTAAAATATATAATATTATACATAAAAAAGTAAAGTAAATAAAAAATATATGTGTTTCATAATAAGCTAACATAGTATCATTGGGAGGAGAGAGTTTTAAACTTGTACATATAGACACTTAATGCATTTTTTTATTTATTACGAAAAATATTGAAACTAGTCAAAAAGTAGCTTTCTTTCTTTTTTAAGTGAGTTTCTGCTTTCTTTTCATCTCTATTCTATTTTTAAAAATTCGCTTTCCATTTTTTTATTTTTTTTAAAAAAATTTTTAATTACATCAATTACAATCTTTTTTCTTCTTCGAAAAACTGAAAGGAAATATTCTTTACAAAATCATAGAGGAGAGAGAGAGAGAGAGAGAGAGAGAGAGAGAGAGAGAGAGAGACTAAAACAGAGAGAGAGACTAAAACATATGTCGACAAAAGGATATAAATGTAATATAACCCTCTAACATCAGTATGAAGTGACGTAGTGTGGTCACACATATATAGTGTTCCTCCTATATACATGTATATATATATATATATATATATATATATATATATATTCTTCTTACATACACCCTTATACTTGCTTATATATTATACTTACTTACTTACAGACATGGCCAGCGCTCTTTAAAAATGAGCACGCTCGCGCTCCGCGCTCGCGATCATGTAATTGATCGCGCTCGCGCTTCGCGCTCGCAAATTCTCATATGAGCGTGCTCACGCTCACGATCGTGAATTTTTTGAGTGCGCTCTTATGTCGCTCATGCAAGTCTTTAAAAAGTGGGTGTGTCTATATAGCTAGACCTATTTGTGGTGATTAGTAATTGTTAGAATTGTCTTATACTGCAATTGTAACTAGTAGAAGGTGCATTAGAGGTTTAACCTGCAATATTTTGATAGTTCATAAAATGAACCACTGAATTAACGTCATTTTTAGTTCCTCATTTTCTATTCTTCAAAGCAAAAAATGAGTGACGCTCAAGTCGCTCCGCTCACAGTATTTTGATCGCACTCGCGCTCACGCTCGCGACTTTAATTATTGAGCGACGCTCCCGCTCCGCTCTAAATTTTTGAGCGCGCTCACGCGAGCGTCGCTCAAACAAGACGCTCATGCCCATGTCTGCTTACTTACGTATGCTTATCTGTATTCGTATCGGCATGTGATTAGACCTCTCCATTACTCATGCACTGTGGTATTAACATCCCTAGGGATATAAAGATAGACAAAGTATATAGGACATCTCTATACTTGGTGTAGTGCGGCTTTTGTGTGCTATACCTTTGGTATTCATAGTGCGACCATCACTCGATTTTCTCTTCTACATCTACTTGTAGTATAGAGTTATCTTCCTACTTTTAACATCCCAAGGGAATACGATATATATATATATATATATATATATATATATATATATATATATATATATTATACTCTCTTACTCTCACGTCCACCACTAACATATACGTATATACATTAGGATATTATGTAAGATCTGTATAGCCACTATTGACTCGCATGACATTTTATACAGTTCAAATCCTTGTCATGTAATTTGTTACTTAAAAGTATTAAATTAAATTAATGTTAAAGAAAGGTTATTTTTAAATTTCAATATGTATATAAGAACTTTCAATTCATTTAAAATTATTGTCCTTTTGTTTTGTAAATATATTTTTAATTCTATTTGAGTTAAATTATTTTATTAATTAAATATTAAATAGTAGAAATAGGCAAAAACAAAAAGTAGAAGTAAAAATTGACCAAAATATGATTTTATATAGCAGTAACACGTAAAGTAATACAGAAGTGCAGTACTATTTGCCTACTTTACAGGGGCTCTTGAAATTTCAACGTAATTCAGGTAGGAAAAATAAAGTTATAAAAAACTTGTTTTAGAGATAAAAAAATGATTATTTATACAAAAAGTAGTTCTTTTTTTTTTGTAAATAGGACTATCTTATAAATTATCAGTGACTTAACAATCATACATCAAAAATATATTTAACAATAGAATATGTTATCTTAATAACGAAACAAAACATTGATTTATATGCGTAATAGCTTGTAAGTTTTAATATATAAAAGTGTTTCCAAGTATATTTTCAAATTACAACCGCAAAATCACATAGCAGTAACAAGTGGTTGTTCGCTTGCTTAGTGAATGAACCGCATCATCATGTTAAGCTGGACCACAAGATTAAACCACTCTGAACATATATGAACAAGTATTATAATATAGCAAGCAGAAAAGTTTGAGTTGGCAGTATTTCACGAAGTTTTTTCTTTTTTTTTTAAAATGTGATATAAAAGTGTCCAAGCATGCCCCACTCTGGTCATCCTCAAGGGGTGAACCAAAACCTTGCTTTTGGTGCTCATGAAAAGTTAATAAATCCGGGAGAAAAAGAGTGGGAATCAAATAAAAAGAAGTGGGGAACTAAAGGAAAAGAGGAGAAAGAAAGAAAAAAAAAGTCGAAAAGACGTTGTTATAAGAAAGTTAAGAAGAAGAAGAAGCATGCGCACTTCTTTTTTAACATTTTTTTCTCTCTCTTTTTGATATAAGTCGTAGGACTAAAAGACAGCTCCTCCCTATCTTTTGGTTTTCTCCGCCCCTAAAACTAAAAGAAACCACCCCCTACGTTTTTTAAGAAAAATATAAGAAAGTAAAACTTCTTGGTGTAACCCCCAACAGAGTGATATTACATAAGGAAAAGTAAAGAAATACATAAAGAGAGTGTATAGCCAAGTTTGTATTATTATGAAGATAGGAAAGACTTAGACAGAGAAACAGAGTAAGGAGAACGAGAAAATTTTTACTCTTGTAAGAGTGAGTGAAGTCACATGTTGAGTTGACGAGCGTGTGGTACCCCCCAACGGATGAAACCGAAACGTAACGATTCATCCCGAACTTGGGTTTGATGTAAAGAGTGTTGGTGCACATAGTAGGAGGGAATGTACACCACCAAGGCGGTAGCGGGGGTGGTGGTAAGCCTGGATGGCAACCCACCACCACGCGGCGCGCGGCGCAACCAAGAGCCGCAGACGCGAAAAAAAAAATGTTTAAAAAAAATTGCAACCCCCTATTTTTCTCTCTCTATTTTTCTCTGTCTATTTTTTCCCCTTCCATACTAAGTACACTTTTTTTTTTTTTACTTTGGTGTCTAGTAAGTGTACAAGTAGTAGTAGTAGAAGGGGAAGTTTGGGGGGTTAAAAAAGAAGATATGAAGAATATAAGAAGTAGTGGTGGTAGAGGTGGTCGCGTGGTGATGCTAGTGGCAGTCGTGGCATCACCGCTGGTGGAGGGGAAGAGGAGAAGACGAAGAAGAAGAAGAAGAAGTAGAAGACCAAAGAAGCAACTTTTAACCCGCCCACAGTGACCCCACGAGATGATGCTCTAATTGGGCATGTGTGGCCAACCTCAGTGGTACAAGCGGTCGGTGAACAGAAACCACACACTTCTATTTTCTCTCTCATTCTATTTCTATACTATATGGTGATGTGAAATAATTATTATTAATTTCTTACATATATAATATAAATAAATAACAGCCTTCAAATGACTAAATTAACATCAAGAAAAATGCACTTAGCATCAGAAACTAATACAACGACAAATAATAATAATAATTCAAATACTACAAATAATAACAATAATAATAGTGATGCAATTACTGTTGAAAATTTTGCAGAAAGAGCATTAAATGAAATATTAGCTGAAAGACCTGGTGAATTAGTAAGAACTGGTAGTCCTTTTTTTGTTTGTACAGTTTTACCTCAACATTGGAGATCTAATAAAACATTACCAGTTGCATTTAAGGTGGTTGCTTTAGGTGATGTATTAGATGGTACTGTTGTAACTGTACGTGCTGGTAATGATGAGAATTACTGTGCGGAATTAAGAAATTGTTCTGCAGTTATGAAGAATCAAGTTGCAAAATTCAATGACTTAAGATTTGTTGGCAGAAGTGGAAGAGGTGAGTTTTAATATTTGTCAACTTTAGCCCCTGTAAAATAGGCAATTTTTTGAGCATGTATGTATTGCGGGTCACATAACATTGTGGTGACAGGATACACGCGTCGCACGCGTTGTCACATTCTCTTTGCATGCATACAATGTAAATAAACTTTTTATGTTTATTGTCAGTAACTGTGAATAATTCTTCGTAAAATCATGAGCATGTTATAGATTTGATAATTTCTGACGTTAAAATTCCCATAAAAACTCGATATAAAATAAGAAATATGCTATTTTAAAAATTGACAATTAATTGTTATTAAAAAATACATTTGTACTGTTATAAAAAATGTCATGACAGCACATGAACTGATATTCAAATTGGTGCAATCTTCAAAATATTCATTGTAGGCAAAAACATCACTGCATTTTTTTTCCATATTAACTACCATTTAAGTAATAATAGTAAATAGTAAAAAACAATTATATAAAAAAGTTCTAAGATACTGTATTTATATATTTATTTAAAAAATGTAAACAATAGAAATAACTTATTTCAATTAAAATGCTTTTCATTTATTAAATAAATAAAACTAAATAAATCAATAATAAGAATCATAAATTATAATTTTACACTCATTATGATTAAAACGTTAAAATATTAATTAAAATACGTATAATAATAAATCATCTTTTAGTTAAAATAAACTTAATGATACACTTGAGAAAGTTAAAAACATCTTTCTTAAAATTAAATATCTACACAATTATAGAAATATTTATTATATAGATTGTATAACAAAATTATAAAATAAAACAGTGATTTATTAAACACCGTCATCTAAATATTTATATCATTATGTTCAAACTTTTAATAATCTAATAATAAAATTTCCCCTATTTTTTTTTACCCCTTTTATATATATAAATATATATTTAACAATTTTTACATAATACTATATGGTGTTTGATAACCTGTCAAAAATCTGTCTTTTACCCTCACAAAGTATATTACAACATGTTTGTATAAGTTTTACTTTAATCTTAAAATCCCTCTCTTTCTCTCTCTTAAAAAGTCTTGTATACTTTTTCATCCCTCTCGTTTTTCTTTCTTATAATAATATACTCCCTAAGGATAAGTAAATTTTCAAAAACTTATAACTTTTAAAATATATATATTTCAAGAAAAAAAAATGAACAAGAACTAAGTTTTTTTCCCCATAAAAAAATGGTGTTCTTAAAAGCTTTAGGGAATTGATAAAAGTAAATTTGCCATTAGCAGTACTTAATAATCTGCTTGAAAAGATATTAAAAATGTAATGGTAATTTAGTTGATGTTGATGATGATGAACAATTTTTTTTGATATTATATATTTAATAAAGAAGATGAATGGTAATGAGGTGTAGCTAAAGGTTAAGAAATGTTTAAAAGGAAAATGTCGACAAGACCTTTTACTGGACACGAAGAAAGGGGTGATGATAAGGGTATACATTGTACGGTGTGTGGCTTGTACTTTTTGGTAATGCTAGTGGGTATTTTAGGTTTTTGGACGCATATATACATGCGGGCTTGAACTTATACATGTAAGAGGGTGATTTTAACCACAATCTCAGAATACCCTCTTTTCTCTCTTTGAATATCAAAGTATATTTTATTTGTCGTATATAGGCGTCAGAATTTGGTACAAAAGTATTTTTACTATGGTCATTGTTTAAAAGACTTAATACTGATCTAATTTTATATTTTGAAGTACTTTTCTCTTGGTGGTTATACGATAAGTGAGCAAAATAAAATAGTTTTTTTTTTCTTGTAGTAAAATTTAATTCTTCTTTAATTTCAATTTTTATTTTTATCAACTGTGAAAAAGTGAGGGGAAATAAAGACTAACATAATACTGAATTACATACAAAATATTGAAAGCAGTTTAATTTTAGCAGAACAATAAAAGCGTTGGAATACCGACAGCGATTAGACTAGTTATTATTTTTTTCTTTAAAAAGTGGTAAATAAAAATAATACAAAAGAAAATGATTTTGATAAATGCATTAAAAAAACAAAACAATAATAACATTAAATAATGTAATATTCTTTATTATATGGTAATACGCTGTAACATTAATTAAATATATATTTTTTTATTCAATTTAATATTAATAAATAATTCTATATGAATCCTTATCATCATACATCGTATAAAGTAACTAATTGAAATAACGCTTGTAACAATAAAAAATAGCACTGCAAATAAAAAAATTAATAAACGTCAAAGTTTAAAAAAAATAATAAAGCAAATGAGAGAGAGAGAGAGAGAGAGAGAATTTAATCCATTTCTTTCTTTTGCTTTATTAACTTTGTTTATTAAAGTAGATTCGACTATTCATATATTGCCAGAAGCAAAAGAACAATTTGTTTTAAGTCAAGTTTAATTACACCAATATACTCTGTTACTGCCTTCAGGCTTTTCCTTTTCCTGCTTGCTATTGAATATAATAGAGAGAGAGAGAGAGAGAGAGAGAGAGAGAGAGAGAGAGAGAGAGAGAGTATCCCAGCAACGTGGTGTCTATAATACCAAAGTATAAATGCTCACATTCTTATAATTCTACCGTCAGGGTTGGTGTTTCTTTTCTTTTTTTTTTTTTTTTTTTTTGTGTGTGAATATTAAAACTTCCCTCTGTTACCACGATTTTGTACAATATTATAGTAGCAATGTATTTGAAGGAAAATGCCGGATATTTGGCCCAATTTAAGTATCACGTGGGGAGTATAGGGTGTAACAGCTGCTGGTGTTATATAAGAAAAAAAAATTATGAAGGAGTAAAGAAAAAAAAATTAACGTATAAGAATAAGGGAAAAAGAATCGACGAGTGACAAATTGATCGATTGTTGTAGATGATGTCACCCCCAGCTTCTTTACCCTGCTTGTATTATTGGGGGGTGAAATAAATTTACCCTCCTATCTCAATGCTACTGTTTCCTTCTTTACACCCTCATTCTCTTTTTACTATGGATGCGCTTAAAAAAAGACATGCACCCCTCTCTCATTTTTTTTTTCGCACGCGTTTTTTATGTTACATACAGACCTACATCACTTTGCCCTATGATCTTTAGCTTTGAAGTGTGAAATAGTTTTTTTATATTATAAAGAGTGAGAGTATGTAGTTTAAAAGCTGACAAGTAAATTTATTAAAAAAAAAAAAGTATACACGTCAACTTATGATGAATTGAGAGTACATTTTTGAGAGTATTTTTTGTTTTAAAAAAAAGTGTTCTAATTTTAACTATAAATAATAATTAGTTCTTCAAACTTAACACTGTAATTTAGAACCAAGCGAATCAGAACAGTTATATTATAAAAATATTTCTTATAGATTTAAATCAAGATTAAAGTACGTAAAAAGAAGTAATAAATGAAAAGGATTTTAATTTTCTGATTCTTAAAATATTCCTCTCTTATGAAGCCACCGGTTCACGTACGAAAGCGACCTCAAACTTTTCTTAAGAGGTTATAACAACTCGACTATCCTAATAGAATATAATTTGAAAATTATAGTTTGAAGAATTGTGGTAATGATAAAAATCATATCAATCATCGTATTTGAAAACGTGACAAATTTGAGATTGAAAATGCCATGAGTTAAAAAAAGAAAAAAAAAGTTCTATGTCTTTTATGTTTTTAACATTGAATCTGGCTGATTGGAGAGAAACAGAGAGAGAGAGAGAGAGAAAGAGAGAGAGAGAGAGAGAGAGAGAGAGAGAGAGAGAGACAGAGAGAGAGAGAGAGAGAGAGAGAGATTTGGATTTTGGTGTTCACTTGTTACCGGCTTGTGGTCCTCTACAAACACTAAAAGGTAACGACGAGTGTATAGTAACCTCGTTACGTTTCGGGGGAAAAAAAAAAAAAAAAAAAAAAAAAAAAAGCCAAGATTCTGTGATGTTCCTGTATGACATAGCTTTGAACTGTGGTTGGCTAGATCACTAGGTTCCACGCACAGAATCACAAAAACAAGATTTTTCTTTTATATATCAAACGTTATTCTCTGACGAGAGAAAGAGAGAGAGAGAGAGAGAGAGAGAGAGAGAAAGTCTAAAAACACACTGCAATTTGTCTTTTGTAATAAAGTCACAATTCTGGTTTCTTAAAAAAAGGAGATTTTTTTTTCAAACAAAATTTGGTTCACCAAAAACTCTAGAAAGTATTATACTATAAAAATTAAATTAATTTGTGATACATTTTATATCAGCAATATAGTTAAAAGAAAATACTTGTATTTCTATTTTTTTTTTAATAATTAGTGGTGCTATATCAATACATTATATCAATACTTAACATATTTCGACTCGTTGATAATAAATTTCATAATGATGTATGGAAATTGAAATAATGCGTAATTCTAAATTATACTCTATAGTAACTATTAAAAATATATGTATATAATATAAAAAAAATCTAGCAAAAAGTGTGTAACCAAAAATCATATTATAATATACACGTATTTTGAAACAAGAAAAAATGTCTTATATAAAGCTTCTTTTTTTCCGGTTTTTATTATCTTCTTATATTTTTATATCTTAAAACCCTCTTGTAGTTTTAGTTTTTTTTTCTTTCTTCCTCCTTCATCTTGACTGCTTACCACCCTTATGCTTGTTAGAAAAGAAAAACTGTGGGTTGGAACAATAACGAAATATAGTTTACAAGAAGAGGCAACGAACGATGTTATAGTAGAATTTCACGGTGGATGAATCTCGTTGGAGAGTATGAGTAAGAAAAAGAAGGAGAGAGAGAGAGAGAGAGAGAGAGAGAGAGAGAAAACACAATGTTTTGGTTGTTTTACTTGTGCGGGTGTAATATTGAGAAAGACTACTACTGTATATAGTAAAATTTGTCTTCTTTCGTCGCCGTATTGTCGCGGCCAAAGATAGAGCATTCAGGCGTTCATGTTTGTGGGTGATAGCAACCCGTCTCTGCGGTAATTCAACTCAAACCAAGTTATAGCCTTTTTTTTTTTTTTTTTTTTTTTCATCCACCCTATATCTTCTCTTAGATTGAACTTTGACTTTGCCAGAATAATAAAATTTTCTTTTCCTTTTTTTATTATTATTTTTTCTTTTTCTTTTGTTTTTTTTTATATATTTATATGGAATCAATAGACATCTTAAAAAATATTTCTTATAGATTCTTTTTTTTTTCTCTCTCTCTCTCTCCCCACACACATACTAAAGTTTTCAAACAAATATTACGAACAGTTAAACTAAAAGGACGACATCTTTATTCTTATAGTTTTTGGCTTCATTTAAAATAGCTGACTTTGCGACCTCAATTTTTTTTCTTAAAATAAAAGAAATCAAACTTACCAATAGAAAAACAGAACAGAAAAAAAAAGAAGATAATTTCAATATATTTTCGTTCATCATAAAATTTTTATTGTTATGTTTTAAAGTGGTTTCTGCAAAGATATCTATAAAGAAATTTTATTCTTTGATTTATTTACAAACCAATACGAGTTTCTGTATAAAATTTAATGTCTTAAAATAAGCAATAAAATAAACCACATCGATATTATTTGTAACCACTGTAAAAGGCATTTTATTTTGGTAACTTTAATGTTGGGTGTATTTTGGGATGAAATAAAACTTCTTTTTTCTTTTGACATATCAAAATATGTGTATGAAAACTTTCAAAAAAAAAAAAAAAAAAAAAAAAAAAAAAAAAAAAAAAAAAAAAAAGTTTATTAGCATTTCTGTAGCAATATTTTCTACAAACTTGTCTCATATTTATTTATTTATTGTATTTGCAATACAGACAGTGGCTACATTGCCCGCTATATTGGTAAATACATTTTCACATACTTTAAAATTAATAATTATAATATATTTAATTAATATCAAGAAAAAACTTATCATAAAGGTAAGAGGACAATGGTCATTATATTAACATAGAAATCCATGCAGTGCAATACAAAATTGTCGTACTTTGCAGCACATTGTTAATGTTTGTCAAAAGATTATACTATTGTAAATAAACTTTTAATAATGTATAGTTATTATAAATATATTTATTATTATGTTATTGTCTTGGTTAATTGTAAATAATGACAAGACCATCGCTTGTTGTAACAATCTTAATGACCCTATGAACTGCCTGGGTCAATAAATGTCTTATTTCTTATTAAATTTATTATTGGTGCTGCTATCAATGATTACATATCCCAAAATTAACCAAAGCTATATTTAAGTAAACAGTATACATTTGAATTAAATTCAAAAATTCAAAATTATTATTATTATTTTTATTATTTATGATTAAGTAAGTCTGGATCACTATTCAGTGTATAACATATAAAAAAGAAAAACTTTTAATATTTCATTTTGTCACAAAGCGTCTATATAAGATTTAAACCTAAAACGCAAAGATATATTGAACATTCCACCAAGCACATTTACCCTATTGCGTGTTTATTCAATTTAAATCATCATTTTGGAGAGCTGCGTGGGAATATTATTTAACGATTTCTTGTTAAAATATTTCTCAACATTAGTATTTTTTTCTTGCAAAATTAGAGCAAATTAAATTATAAAATTAAATACTGAAAGCTTTCTATGTTAAAATATTTTAAATTTTCATTTCTTAACAGTTTATTATTATATATATTTTTTTTGCGCAATACTTAACCATATTAAATTATAATGTCAAGTTAAAGAGAAACGTTTCTTGCTGTCATTTTTACAGAAAGAATCTAACTTTAATCGATGAAAATCCGTTGAAAATCAGTAAGATTTCTAAAATTATTGTATTTTAAAGTCTTTGTAACGTGATGGAATTATAATTATATAATAAATATTAAAAAAATTTAGAAGCACAAATAATTTGAAGCTCATGATTTTAAAGTATACTTGCTTTCAAATGTTGATGACGGAGAGTAAATTTATTTACATGCACTTTAAATTCTCTGAAGTCAGAAAACGTATAATTTCCAGATCTATGTGTAAAAATTGTGAAGCGAGGTGCACGTTGTGTAAATAAAGTGCAGCATGCGATCACGTAAAGTCACGGTGTTCGCCGCCGCCACGGTGTTTGCAGAGCAACTCGACTAAGGCACCGTGGTGTGGTCTTCTAGCACCAATCTTTTCAACCATCCAATCAATGTTTACCTCATTTAATATTTAAATCAATTCCATTTAAATCAAACAAACAAGAACATGATTATATATTATAAGAGGAGAGAATCAATACTCAATAGATTATTTTTTTTGAAGTATTATTTCTAATTTTCATTATCAAAGAGTGTGAATAATTTACACATAAATTGTAATTGACTTAGATATGAATAATATCTAGTAAAAACTGAAAAGTTTAACAAGATAATAATATTTTTATCGTTAAACGTTATAGAGCAGCAAGAAATAACTTGTCATCATAAAAGTAAAAAGTGTAAATACGCACCTTTCGTAAGTAACAAAAATAATATCATTGTCATTGATACTTAACATTAATAAACAAACTAAAATTACTATAAATATTTATTATGCAAATGAAAGAATACTCAATTAATTATAAGTTCTATTATTCCAATTCCATAAATTTAACGAAAATTTGCATTCTCATAAAACAAAAAGCATTGTGATTCCCATATTAGCAATAATGAGCCAAATAGGAAAGCATAAATATAACGACTCACCCAATAATCAGGCATTCGATAAAAATGACGAATTTCAACATTTAATTGTATATTTTAAAAAGTGCTATAACAGACCATTAATATTAAATTTCAGCAAACTACTTTTTTATACAATGCGTCTAACTTTTACTCTATTTAATATAATAATAACTATAAAATTAAAAAGCTTAGAATGGAAGAAGAACCAAAAAGTTACGTAATTACTGCTATCAAAGTAAAATATATAATTTTACAACTTATTAGTTTCCTACTGCAGTAATAATAAGTTAAGTTTTGTTTAGCTTTATTAACCACGCGAAGTTGTTATTGTTATGAAGTTATGGCATTTTTGTGGTACGCTTCATGTTTTCCTCTCGCAAATCACGCCGTGCCGCTTCACCATGTCATACTTTTGGTATACCTCACTCAGTCAGTCAAGTCAAGTCAAGAAATAAACTCTACTGAAAACTGAGAGTGATGCATTTTAAAATTATTACGCTTTAACATGTAAAACTGACAAACAAACAAATGAAATTTAACTTTACGTATTTTAAATGTTAAACATTTTTTAAGAATGTGAATATACATATAGCATTATTTTTTATATCGATTTTTTATTCTATTTAGGTGTATGTTTTATAAATTTAAATATTTTTTATTTGGAATTTTATGAATATATTATTTTTGTTTAACAGCCAGTCTAATTAATCAATTAAATAAATCAAGTAAATTAAAATTAATAAATTAGCTTTTGGAATAAAATAAAAATGTTTTTATAGATTATAAACTATAATTGTTCTAGAATTAAAAAAATCAATAACTAATAATTGAATTTCAATTTCAATTATTAGTGAATGGCAATAAAATTTAAACAATTGATTTAAAAAAACAAAGTGTTTTAATTTTCCAGTTATCAAAAAAAATAACTTAATAATAAAAATTACATAAAATAAAATCAAAGCGTAAAAATATAATATAAAAATAAATAATTATCAAAAGTATAGGCTGCGTATAACCATGAACCTCATTAACTTCACCACTCTTAACAGAATACTTGAAAAAACTCAGATAAAACATACTTTAAATATGAAGTACCTTATAACAATACCATACACTTCAACTTAAATTAATGCATAAATAAATTAAAATCCACAATTAGCTTTTTTATTATAACTATATATTTTTTTGAACTCATATCTGAATTTTTCTTCATATTATATAAACATATTTTTAAAGTACAAAAATTCTTTTCTTTTTCTTTTGTATTTTTTACAAAATGAATATTTGATATTCAATTTCATTTATGATGGTAAAGTCATTCTTTTTTCTTTCTTTCTCTCTTTTTTTTCTTTTCTCCGTGGCTTGGCAAATTAGCCGAGTGCTTGCGTGTAGAATTTTTCATGATTCTTTGGTTGTTAGTTGAGCGGAGGTATGCCGCACGTTAGTGCAAAGACGCTCTTCTCATATTTTTTATAATTTATACTTGCTATCAAATATTAAATATACAATTGCCATTGCCATGGTAACCAAAAAATTATTATCACCTTCAACTGTCTTATATTACGAACTGTATAATAAAAAAATATACTTTTTAATATTTCATATTTAAAGTGTTTCTAAAAAGAAAATCAATAGGTAAATTTTTAATATTTTAAGAATGTATAAATTTAAATTTCTTTAAAATTCAGATTTATTTTAAAATTATTTTCTTTAATTAAAAAAGTTAATTTTGATTTATTGCACATTTTATGCTTTTTTTTTGTACTTTCACCGTACTATTGTACTTAATTATTATTATATTAATCAGAGTACTTATTAATTAAGTAATTATAATACTTATCATTAATTATAACTAAATTGTATTTTTTAAAGTTGGTAAAATTGCGGTCATCAAATTTTAGCCCTGGATAAAAAAAAATGTAGATTACTCAATGAAATAGAAAAAGTGCATGGTAATATTAAAACTAAATGACGCATCTTGATGAATCAGATTAGAAATAGCTACTTTGAAGAGTAGTTTATAGTTGCTTCTTTATAAATACACGGAAATACAACGTAAAAATATGGATAATTAATGAATAAAACACGTCTTAATAAATACATACTATTTCCCATAAAACAAGAAACTAAAGAATTTTCTTTACATGAAGTATACAATTAATCCAACTTTTTTTTTAATAACTATCAATTAATAATTAATCTTCTATTTTTATCATTAATTATATAAAAAGCACACATTATGAATGATTTTAACATAATAACATTGTGATATCAGGATTATTTTATTTAAATTTAAGAGCAAATTTTATGATTTTGCTTTAAAAAAAATATCAAACAAGTAGTTCAAAATATTTAAAAATTATGATTTTTAATGATTTATAACGTTCATGATACTATTTTAGTAAATAGGAATAATTACAGCACAATTCAAAGCATTGAATTAATTATTAATATTTTAATTTATCTTAAAATATGGTGATTAATTGTTACAAGTTTATTACATAAGATATAAATATGTCCATTTGTGATCCAAGTGTTGTAATGACTATTGCTAGACACACGCGTGGCATCTTCACTGCGTCAGAATGTACATCCGCGTCACCAATTACGTCATACGTCCTTGCGGCCAGTTAAGAACAATAAAAGAAAAGAAAAGGTATGATGGGACAAAGCACAATGTTGTCGGGGCCTATTCTCGCTCTCGATGCTACCAGCTGGTGATTATGGTACCTTTAGGTTTAAAATGGACGTGACTTTGTGATCACACCAATCACTTAGTTGCTCACGCAGAGAGATTTCTTCCAAGCAATCATGCACCAACATCTTTGCTTACAGGCGAGACCTTTCGATCAACGGTGGAGAATATTCCATACTCAGAAACTGAGCTCCAACCCGATGGCGTTTGTTGTCACCCCTCTAGTGGATATATTTTTTATTAAAATATTACTTTTTTTTTTCTTTTTATAATATCGCCCTGGCTTGTTTTGTAGTTTTTTATGACAGTATGGTATAATACTGTAGAACTGATGTTTCTTTTCTTTTTTTCTTTTTCTTTTTTTTTTTTTTGCTGCCTATTGAACGTGCAAAAAGAAAAAAATCTCATGGTCACTAAGATTGTAACAAACAACAATGAAATATATATTATGCAATAGTATTGCCAAAAAAAAAATCCAGATAAAAAATAATCCGTTATCCGAATTTGATACGGATTGTGATCCGGTTAATTTTATCCACATTAATGACCCGGATCACGATTTGAAATAATTACGAAAAATATTAGGCGTATCGTAAATCTCGCGTCGGATATGTCAATCATATAGCATAAATTTAAATACGAATTATGAATATAAGTAGTGGCAGTCCTACGTTTTTTGGGCCCGGGGATAGAAATCTGAGTGGGCCCCCTATAGATGCGCGAAGTGCAAATAGCCCTCCGCAGTTTTTTTTTTTTTTTTTTTTTTTTTTTTTTGTAGGACGTGACTCAGGCAATTAAGAGTATAAATTCTGTGTACACATCAGCGAAGATAGCATGAGACAAAAAAAATCTTTATATTTCATGATGTATTTAAAAATTGAAGTGGAAAAAATCACACAATCATCCAATTTTTTTCATTGCTATGAATGAATAATTAATCTTCTATTCTTTCATTATTATATTACACAAATACAATCATAATAAATACATATACGTATATATTTATAATTATATAAAAAGCACACATAATGAATGATTTTAACATAATAACATTGTGTTGTGATATCAGGATTATTTTATTTAAGAGCAAATTTTATGATTTTGCTTTTAAAAAAATATCAAACAAGCAGTTCAAAATATTTAAAAATTATGATTTTTTGTGATTTATAACGTTCATAATACTATTTTAGTAAATAGAAATAATTACAGCACAATTCAAAGTATTGAATTAATTATTAATATTTTAGTTTATCTTAAAATATAGTGATTAATTGTTACAACTTTATTACATAAGATATAAATATGTCCATTTGTGATCAAAGTGTTGTAATGACTATTGCTAGACACACGCGTGGCATCTTCACTGCGTCAGAATGTACATCCGCGTCACCAATTACGTCATACGTCCTTGCGGCCAGTTAAGAACAATAAAAGAAAAGAAAAGGTATGATGGGACAAAGCACAATGTTGTCGGGGCCTATTCTCGCTCTCGATGCTACCAGCTGGTGATTATGGTACCTTTAGGTTTAAAATGGACGTGACTTTGTGATCACACCAATCACTTAGTTGCTCACGCAGAGAGATTTCTTCCAAGCAATCATGCACCAACATCTTTGCTTACAGGCGAGACCTTTCGATCAACGGTGGAGAATATTCCATACTCAGAAACTGAGCTCCAACCCGATGGCGTTTGTTGTCACCCCTCTAGTGGATATATTTTTTATTAAAATATTACTTTTTTTTTCTTTTTATAATATCGCCCTGGCTTGTTTTGTAGTTTTTTATGACAGTATGGTATAATACTGTAGAACTGATGTTTCTTTTCTTTTTTTCTTTTTCTTTTTTTTTTTTTTTTGCTGCCTATTGAACGTGCAAAAAGAAAAAAATCTCATGGTCACTAAGATTGTAACAAACAACAATGAAATATATATTATGCAATAGTATTGCCAAAAAAAATCCAGATAAAAAATAATCCGTTATCCGAATTTGATACGGATTGTGATCCGGTTAATTTTATCCACATTAATGACCCGGATCACGATTTGAAATAATTACGATAAATATTAGGCGTATCGTAAATCTCGCGTCGGATATGTCAATCATATAGCATGAATTTAAATATGAATTATGAATATAAGCATTGGCGGTCCTACGTTTTTTGGGCCCGGGGACAGAAATCTGAGTGGGCCCCTTATAGATGCGCAAAGTGCAAATAGCCCTCCGCAGACACGTTTTTTTTTTTTTTTTTTTTTTTTGTCACTTAGGCAATTTAGAGTATAAATTCAGTGTACACATCAGTGAAGATAGCTTGAGACAAAACAAAAAAATCTTTATATATCATGATCATGATGTATTTAAAAATTGAAGCAGAAAAATGCCAAATTTTACTTTGGAATGAAATAATGATGATAAAAAATTAATAATTATATTTACTACGTTCGATTTAGGATTTAGCGCATGGAAAATATGTTTTCTTCATATTATTATTCTCAAAGTTGAATTTTGAGTTTTGTTAATTTCTATTAGAATTAATTTCAAATTTCGAAAATAAATATTAAATTTTATTGTATTGTGTAATTGTAAAAATTGATAATTTGATAAATGGAAATAGCAAAAATTTAGTAAGATCGAGCTTATTTCTATTCTCAATGAAAAAATTTCACATACGCCAGGCCAATGAGGAAGGACAGTCTGGACAGTAGTAATTATTTTAACTAAAACTAAAAACATTTATATTTCGTATATAAAAGAGGATGACTGTTTACAAATTGCTTAGTATACTATGTTACATAATTAACCAGCTCTATTGTGTACAACCTGGCCGCAACAATGCACGCACTTCACACAACAATAAACCACGAGCTGGACACTCGAGGTTACTCACAGTCAGTATACATTATACTTCATCTCTCTCAACAATAACAAAGCACACAACGAGTCAACATAATTAGAAAAAATATAAATATACACATGTAAGACTTTTATTCTTGTTTCCTGAATGTTAAAAAAAATATTTATACTTTCTGTAGAATAAAAAATTAAAGTATTAATAAAATTTTTGATAAGCTATTTATGGCTATGAACATGTCCAAAATAATATATTTAAGTATTGTAAAATGTAGGTGAGAGTAATGTATTAAAAATTATTTAGACAGTTCCATTAATAAGTAATATTTCTTTTTTTTCCCTCAACATAAAACTATTTGTTAACTAGTTTTTATGCCTCATAACGCAGATTATTTTATAAGCTTTTCCCAATCAGGAACATAAAAAAATGCAACCAAATCAACAGCTATTATCATTTTTTTTTTTTAAATTTCAATGTGTGATCTTCCATTAAGTATCAAACTTCAGCCGCCAAATATGTTTTCATTCACCGAAAAAAAATCCTAGCCTCTCAAGAGTAATCTGATGCTTATTTATTATTTGACTAGTACACAATTTTATTGCTGTATGTAATATTTATTTTATATATATTAATATGTTTATATTTTTAATATTATAGGAATGTATGCCACATGGGTGTCAAAACCCACTGTGTATGGTGCCAAAGTGCACTACAGCATGCAATTCAATGCCCAGCACTTATATATCCACATTTTACATATATATATATATATATGGCATACTTGTCACATTGATCTCCTTATGTAAATACTGTATGTGGACTAAATAATAAAATAAATATGATAATAACTCTATTTATTGGTATATCTATTTTTGCGTTATAACCGTCTTAGAATGTAAAGTCTCAGTATGCCTACAAATTTATATTTAGTTTAAGTAACTTAACATGCTCTAGTTTATAAAATATTGACACGAGAGATAATTTTGTTTTCCAGATTTAAGTGCAAAGTAACATAAACAAAAACTGTAGCTTTTATAATTGTTTACATATTGATTCTAGTGGTATAGTGCTTCTCAATAATACATTGGTTAAAATCAATATATATATATATATATATATATATATATATATATATATATATATATATATATATATATATATATATATATATATATATATATATATATATATATATTATAACATTATATCCTATCTTAAATCTTTGTTGTAGTTCTTTAATCTTATTTTGTTTTGTGTTTATATACGAGTAATTTGATACTAAAGTAATAAGAGATAGAGGTGTTAAAGATGATTAAAATCTTACACAGTATAGTCCGGAACCTTAAAGGAAAAAAACCCTCGAACCGTGCATTTCATTCTAGAGTTATGAAACTTGGTACACTTGCAGATGACACCCAGCCTATGATTTCCCGGGGCTGAGCCATGCGGGATACGCAACCCTTGCACCCCTGGAGACCCCTGAAATATGCTTTATTTTTTTGTGCCTCAACTATTGCTCTCAGCAAAAAAAGTTTCAAGCAAAAGTTGTAAGGCTTACTTTTTTCTATGCCCATGAATTTTTTCAAAATCCTATGTTGCCACATTTAGCTACAGTGTTGCCAAATATAGGTCACCATGCGTAAAATAGCCTTATTTCAGGGGTTTTCGTTTAAAATATTCAGTTTATGCTTGATATTTTGTTGCAGGATGCATTTTAACTAACGTTAGTGTTAGATTGTAACAATT
This sequence comes from Ecdyonurus torrentis, assembly GCA_949318235.1. NCBI lineage: Eukaryota > Metazoa > Arthropoda > Insecta > Ephemeroptera > Heptageniidae > Ecdyonurus > Ecdyonurus torrentis. Next base: position 17,108,995 of record OX439132.1, on the reverse strand, counting down.
AATGGATTAAATTTAATTAGTTGAATAGAAATAAAAAATAAAAATAATTTTAACTGTTTTAATAGTGCATTTGGTTATATACGTTAAAACCGTATAAATAGGCTTTCACAGACTGCTGTGCTGTAAACGTGCACGTAACACTAGAATATTTTAACTGTTGAAACATAGTAGCTAACATGTTAAGGAACAAAACTGGGGGCTGAGCCATCCTTAGGGGTCAACCCTGACACCCTGAAAAAATCGCAAAGTAGGTACATTTGACAAAAAAGTTAGATTATTTTAGCCATTTCAGTGATTTTTACTGAATAAGGCGTGAGAAAAGGGCACAAAGGGTTGACCCTTGATAAGGGTTTAACCTCTTAATAATTTTAAAAGTATCTAATTATCAATTTATCGGGGTTGAGACCCTTCAGGGGTTTACCCTTAAAGACCCTGGTGACCTTAAAATGGACTGTTTATTGACAATATGATATATGAAAATAATTAAAAATAAAGAATATTAAGTCAGAAAAATAATCCTTAAAAGGGTCTTTGCTCTCATAAATTGTGTCCATCACTCCAAGACTGCTAAGACACCCTCGTAGGGGTGCACATTTTAATTTTTAATTAAGTAATTTTAATTATTTTCATATCTCATATTATCTATAAACAGTCCATTTTAAGGTCACCAGGGTCTTTAAGGGTAAACCCCTGAAGGGTCTCAACCCCGATAAATTGATAATTAGATACTTTTAAAATTATTAAGAGGTTAAACCCTTATCAAGGGTCAACCCTTTGTGCCCTTTTCTCACGCCTTATTCAGTAAAAATCACTGAAATGGCTAAAATAATCTAACTTTTTTGTCAAATGTACCTACTTTGCGATTTTTTCAGGGTCTCAGGGTTGACCCCTAAGGATGGCTCAGCCCCCAGTTTTGTTCCTTAACATGTTAGCTACTATGTTTCAACAGTTAAAATATTCTAGTGTTACGTGCACGTTTACAGCACAGCAGTCTGTGAAAGCCTATTTATACGGTTTTAACGTATATAACCAAATGCACTATTAAAACAGTTAAAATTATTTTTATTTTTTATTTCTATTCAACTAATTAAATTTAATCCATTAATTGTTACAATCTAACACTAATGTTAGTTAAAATGCATCCTGCAACAAAATATCAAGCATAAACTGAATATTTTAAACGAAAACCCCTGAAATAAGGCTATTTTACGCATGGTGACCTATATTTGGCAACACTGTAGCTAAATGTGGCAACATAGGATTTTGAAAAAATTCATGGGCATAGAAAAAAGTAAGCCTTACAACTTTTGCTTGAAACTTTTTTTGCTGAGAGCAATAGTTGAGGCACAAAAAAATAAAGCATATTTCAGGGGTCTCCAGGGGTGCAAGGGTTGCGTATCCCGCATGGCTCAGCCCCGGGAAATCATAGGCTGGGTGTCATCTGCAAGTGTACCAAGTTTCATAACTCTAGAATGAAATGCACTATTCAATCCTTTACATCCCGTACTAGTATAAGTTGATGCAAAAGTTTCATTTATGCGGTCAAGACAAAATTGCCACGAGACATGAGTGCAATCAAGAAAGCAAGGGAAGATATCGCGGTTATACCCCCTTCCCTCCTCCCACATAGCCTGCTGATGCCCAAAACCTTCTCTCTCTCTCTCTCTCTCTCTCTCTCTCTCTCTCTCTCTCTCTTATACAATTTTAGCCGCGATTAATATCTTGCTGACTGAGTTTGCCTGTAAGGCCAGCTGTTGCAAGTTCAACTTTTAGTTAGTTTCAGTTTTTCTGACTGATGGAATTCTCTCAAGCAAAATTTTCTATAACTTTTAAATTTTATAAAACCAAAAGCATAGGGAAGGAAAACCCCATAGCAAACTTATTGGTTAAAGTTACTTCAATGAACATTTTATATTTATTATAAAAAAAAATATATATTATAGTATATATATATATATAAGAGTAACAGACTGGTTCTAAAATTTACACATCATACATGCAGTTAATTTTAACAGCAAGAGTGATATTCATATGTGATGTAAATAAGTATATGATGTATAACTCTTAATTTTTATGCTCATTATAATAATTTCACTTGAAAAGGCACTCTAAATTTGAGCTATATAGTTGTTAAAGTAGCGTATTATCATGTTGACTAAATATTCTTGTTGCCTAGTGTGCGTGAGAGAGAGAGAGAGAGAGAGAGAGAGAGAGAGAGACTGTTGTTGGTCGTTTGTTTAGATTTAATTCTTCTCCCCCAGTGAATAAGACGTGCTGTTCCTGTTCATATTAATTTACACACGATAGAGTACGCATCTTAAATCAAAACAACAATCTCTCTGTTCTAGCAACTGTGTGTTATATACACAAAATAAAAATAGAAATATAGAACAAAAATCTTTGATGTTAGAGATTTATTTTATTATATAATATTGTTATTATAAAATTTAACTTGTTGTAGCCTTCATTTATTACATACTTTTCTTTTACAAAATTGTAATAATAGTGTACCTTGATGAGAACTTGTCCAATAGCGTAATGAATTAAAAAATATCATTAGATGATATTCTTTTTTGTTTTTCATGTTTGAAACATGACATATTTTAATTGTTTATCAATGCTTATCAAAATTATTATTTAATATATTATATTTTAATAAATATTTATTTATAATAATAACTACTATTTATGATATTTTAAACAGTAAAAAGTGTTATATTATGCAAAAACTTGCTTATTGAAGTGCACTAAAAAAAGGTTATTTAACGGAGAACGGTTTCAACTTTCTGGAAGCAAGTAGCAATTTCAATTTTTTCATTTTAAATAATCGTAAGTAAAATGTAAACAGTTGTTAATTTAAATAAAAATAATAATTATAAAGCTGTTTTAAGCACAGTATTTTGCTCAGGATTTCTAAAATACATAAAAAAAACCATACACATTAGAGTTGTCTACGAAAAATGCACTGAGAAACTGGTCAGATACGCTTATGTAGAAGCATGTGAAGAAAAAAACAAACTAGTGACTGATTACTGAAACCAAGCTATTGTTTTGATTTCAGGGAAGAGCTTCACATTGACCATCATCGTGTCAACATCTCCTCCTCAAGTCACCACGTACAACAAAGCAATCAAGGTCACCGTTGATGGACCAAGAGAGCCTAGAAGTAAGACAAGTAAGTGCGTTAATTGAAATGCACTTTTTTATACATACCTCTTACATATTTAAATTTTTTATTTGTTTATATGTCTTTTTATGTTGAAATAGTTATCTCATTTTATTCACAATTTAATCCTAATAACAATATTGGCAATAATTTTTACTGATTTGTAGCATTTTTATTTTATTTTATATAATCGTATACATGGACATAAATAAAACAAAATTCCAGCTTGATGTTTTCAGCACAATTTCTTTAATATACAGCATAAATTATGCTATACTTCACAATAGCTATGTTACAAAGCATAACTCTATTATTTTGTACAGTATAATTATTTATGTTGTTCTAACTTAGCATCATTTATGCTATAATGACATAAATGCAGCATAAACTAAGTAATTTATTCTGTCCATGTACAGATCTATATTTTCTTTTTATTGTTTCCAAATCTTATATTAGAATATAAAGCAAAGATTATATTATATAAAAAAAAAAGTAATATAACATAATATAAAATTACTATGTATCATAATTAACTTTATAATTTAATAAAACATTAAGTATGGAAAAGCATTACTAATTCCACTTTTTTATATAAGATAGTTAAACACAATTAAAGTGACTAAACGGCTGACTTTCAACAACAAAGTATAAAATTTTATGAGTTACTCACGAATTGATATAATGGATAAAATAGTATAAAAAAAAAAGAAGTAAACGTATAATATTGATTTAAAACATAAAAAGTAATAAAAAGTTCTATACATACAAGAGTTTAACTTTTAATTAAGACTATACTGCTTCAAAGATTTTTTCATTTTTTTTTTAAGTTAGTGGCTAGCCTCCAATTTTAATCTGGTGGGGTAATAAGAAAGTAAATTTACAATATCCTTTTTTTTTTTTTTTTTTTTCTTTCGCTTGCTTGACTCCATGTGGGGTCTGATCTTGTCTTCGTGGTAGCAAACAATCAAGAAAACCATACCAACACCAAAGTTTAGTTCAGGTCAAACGGCCATAAAATCTCTCGTACGAGATAGTTGGGTGGATCTTTCTCTTTGCTTGGTTTACGAGGTGATTGCGATCACAGCTCACTCTCTGGTGTTATACCGGTGGTGAAGAGAAGGGGAAGAGGAGGAGGAAGGGGGATGCTCGAGCCAGTTGATTAGAGACTCGCATACTTACACCTTTAACTCTTAGTGTAAAAACTTTATGGATCAAATTAATGTGATAAAATGAGAAAAAGAGAGAAAAAATAAAATCAATACCTTTACCTTTATCCTACTGCTAAGAGTATAAAGGTAAATATAATTGATATTTTTGTGATGAAATTTTAATTAATACTTTATTTATTTTTTTAAACACTAAAGTTGTACTTTCAAATTGAATTGTTAGAAAATTATTTACTGTAATTACGGTATTGATACGTCTTTTCAAAAATACTTATTTGATCAGACTGAATGAATAATAAACTGAATAGGAGTAAATATCTTATACTATATTTTGTAAGATTGCATGACAAAAAAAAATCACATAATTTTCAATTGTTGAATAATTGTATATGCTATGAGAAATTGTAACTATATTAAAGTTAGCAATCAGGATATCAGAAAACTATTTCTCCCAGTAACTTTAATCAATGACTATTGAAAGTCACTTATACAATTTGCAAACATGGTATTGCAATAGAAATACGTATATTTATATTGCAAATGCTGACGTGATTGCATAAGCGCAACTGAGGCGCGAGTGACGTATATGTGCAAGAGAATAAAGTAAATTCAATTTTTCTAAATCAACTTAAGCAAAACAGTATTTTACTATAGTAAGTAATTCAATACAACGTAATTTTATCACTCACACATGTAGCATATAGAACTTATAACATAAAGAATACAAAAATCAAGTAAATAATGATTGAGTTCAATACAATAACTCACGGCTCAAATTTTGAATTTTCATTGAAGCATGAAAAAATTTATTTTCATAAAAGTTTGTATCAGTTGAGATTTGTAATTCATGGATTTTTGAAATAATGAATAGCTATTAACAAATCGGACAGGAAAAAGTAAGATCTATCATAATTAATAAAATTTACATTCATCGTTTAAAATTGATTTTAAATTTATACGTATTAAATTATGAAAAAATTTTTTTTAACTTTTTAAATGGCATCTTAAATTTAGTAATATTAAATTTGTATAAAATAAGGATTCATTAGATTAAATAATAACAATAACTTAAATAAACTTTTGTGTGTTTTAATTTAAAATTATATAATTGACTGCGTACTTTAAAACAGTTGATTGAAAGTTTAGTAACCAGACTTTGTCCAATTAAAGCCGTTAATTATTATTATTTGAAATTCTTCTTATTTCAGACAACATTAAAAACTGAAATATATAAAATCACGTCATCAATAGTCATGTTAAAATCTTTCATAATTCTATAAATAATAATTGAATCTCACTTTTAAATCAATTCAATTTTTATCTTGTAACATTTTTTTCTTTCCTTGTATTATAATTTAATATTATAGGGTAATAAAAACATCTCACCTTTATTTATAATAGTATATAAGATGATATAATAATATGATGAGTCATAATAGTTGGCTAATAGATCATAAAAATAAACAAACAAGGAGTATGAGTGTGGTTTGATCAAGATTACTTTGGTCCAGCTAGCAGCATCTTTTTTCTCTATTTCTCTCTCTCTCTTTTTCATGAAACATAATAGTACTTCATCTTCTCCATATAACACATTTATTACCCCTGCAGTCCTACACACACACACACACATATATATATACACTAGCAAGCTCATTAGGAAGTTCTATAACTTTACAACTCAACACAGCTGTGACCTAAAACTTATGTCTTTCTATAGCACTCAACTAAACTATATAATAATGATTGATGAATACGAATACCTTGTTTTAATTATATGAACATTAGTATATTATAATAATTGTGTTGAAAATTTTTATAGTGTTCATAATCCTTTTTTATATAACATAAAAAAGGGATGGGGATATTATATTTATTTTTAAGTATTTTTTTGAGAAATTATTTTTATTTTCTAGTTGCTGAGTGGACTCATAGACATTACAACATGACTCCACTTCAGTATTCTAGTAAGTTAGTTGATTTTTAAAAATAATCATTATGTTATTTTTATTTTGTTTATTGTTAAAAGGAAAGATATGTTTTTGTGTTATAGATTATTTGGCTTTTACAACATAGATCATTTTGAAAATTCCAAAAGATTAGAAATTTATTAATGGCTTACATTTTCTTATTGACAAGAAAAGAAATATAGTTTTTGTGTGGATAAAATATATTTAATTACAAAACTATCAAATATATCAAAAACTTAAGTCTAAAAATTTTCCTTTTGTCTTAAATAGCTAGAAAAGTTGTTAAAATGTCCGATAGAATTTGTAGTATGGTATATTGTCAACAATACTTAACGTATAGTTTTGAAAATGATCTTTTGAAAGATTTTTTATAATTGCAACTGTTACTGAATTATTTGATGTAACAGTCAATCATAATCAATAGTTAATTTATAACTTATCACTTTTACTGTAATATAAGAAAGAAATCAGGTGCAAAAAGCCTTTCAATTTTTGTTATTATTAATTTTTTTGCTGTTTAATGGGGATAGAGAGAGAGAGAGAGAGAGAGAGAGAATTTTTATTCTGCCATATTGTTATTTTAATAATCCATTAATAATAAAAATATAATTATAATTTAGTCATTAACTTTGATGTGTTTTACTCTTTAATTTACATTTAGCTATTTAAAGCAATATATTATATAATCCATATTATAGTCTTGTGATAAACTAGAAATTATGCAAAACACGGCAAGAGCAAACAACTTGAGATTTGATGTCAAACATAAAATTGTATGTCGAGTACGCAGGTCATTTAGATTGAAATCTTCTTCTTCTTCTTCACAACCGGAAATAATTCATGAGGGAGTCTTGCCTGCTTGCTGATGTCCCTTGGGTCAATAGCAAGAACAGGGGTTGACATTCCAGTAATAGCCCGGAGATTTACTCATCATGCTACACTGAATATTAAACCCTCTAATCTCAAATTCAACCTTTTTTTCTATACTTTTTATTTATCATTGAGATTTTACTGATTATTTAAATATACTGATTTGACATTTCTATAATATCTTTTAATGTATTTACATTTTTAAATTTGTTCTTATCATATCTAATTTTATAAAATCTTTGCTTCATTAAAATATAATATAATTAAAACTTTTTTTAAAAGCTTAATACGTAAATAATAGTTTTACGTAACTTGTGAACTAACCATTCAGAAAAAGATTAATTTTTTTTATGTATCACTTTTATTTTAACTCTATCTTTTATCTTAAAAAAAAAAGGATCTAACTTGAATGGATTTTTATTTGTTCTGTTTTAGGACACCAAGCATTTCATCCATTCCATTTTGGTCACCGAGCTCATTTCCACTTCGGTAACCCACTGGAGCAACCTCGCGTCCCAGATCCCCTCGTTGGCTCTCTTCCCTTCAAACTCTCAGGTAAATACATTGGTTATATTGTTTAACATATATTAAAATAAGAACCTCTCTTTGGTCTGCAATTTATTTGTTACTGTGTTATATTGTGTTCAAATTTCATACTAACCTTACTGTGTTAAAATTAGCTATATAGATAGTGATACAGAAGTATTTTCAATATATACGGTTAGTATAATATATATCAAAAATTAATAATAAAAAATCTAACAACGTTGAAAATTATTTAATAAATTAAATGTATTGTGGAAGATGTAGTTGGTTTTTCAATTTTTTAATTTTTTTCTGTGATTCTTGTAGTTTTGTATATATACACATATAATAAATGAAATTTTTATATCATAATATATAAATTTAAATATTCCATTTCTGGTTAAATTTCTGTATAATGGGTTTATCAAGCTCTCATAACGCATTAAAAGAAAATTTTTTTATTATCATTTAAAAAAATAACATTTTATATAGTAATTTTTTAGAATACTAAATAAAAGCACGCAAAAAAAAAACATAGAACTTTACTAGATTCGTCAATATTGAATTGATTGAAGGTACTCGCACTGAGAATGAACATAAATCATCTACCAGTTACATTTACAAGTGAATATTACTTGAATTGCTATCTTGTAAATCACATCATAATATAAAAAACACTCCCTTGTACGTAGTTACATCAAATTGCTAGACATTTTAGCGACGCGATAACATGCTTGTAAATTGGTCAATTGTATGCAGTGACCTAGGGTCAAGAGAAATAAGCTCCCCCTTTACGTAATAAAAATATGAGAAAATTGCTACAGTTAACTTTAGGCTGAAATTACGTAAAAAATGTAAAAAAAAAAGAAGAAGAAGAAAAATTGCAGAACTGTATTGATAAACGTGAGGGAAATATTAAGTTATAGTTTAACAATCAACGTTTTTATGAACCTTTTTCATATTGATAATGATATTCTTTACTGTGGTGAATATAAATTATGTGACGTTTCAATATTATAGAAGAAGTTTCAATAATAATAAAAATAATTTTTATTATATATATATATATATATATATTATATATATATATATATATATATATATATATATATATATATATATATATATATATATATATATATATGAGGCATCGTTCAACTTGATTGCTTCAATTAATTTATACTAAAATAATTATGAAATTTATTATCAATTTTCTATTTTAGACAAAAAAGTAATTAAACGGTAACTATAATAATATGCTAAAGAAATAAGTGCTTATTAAATTGATGTAATATTTTGTATTTTTATTATTAAAAAAGTATTAAATCGATTTTTTTTTCCAATTTTGATATGGATTTCAATCACATGGAATTGCAAAAATAGTAATATGATATTCCAATGGCATAAAAGATAGTAAAAAAGAAAAATATAATAATGAAAACAATATGATATCACATTATTGTTATTATTTTTTCTTGTTATTTATATCATATTATTATTATATTTAAGTTTTGTGGAAGGATATTATGGCCACAAGAAATGCATTTTATTCTCTCTTTTTTATAAGAGACGCATCTCCCACTTAAATTTTGATATTAATGAAACACAATAAAAAAATGGTGAAAACCGATACTGCGTTCTTATATTTATATATTATTCTGTTTGATTTTTTACGACCATTTGTTAAAACTTTTCAAAAGGTTTCTGATAAGAAAAGAGGATTATTATCTGAAAAAAAGAAAGCAAAACTTTTCTACTGTTTCAAATTATATATTATACAAAGTTTTTGCTTGTATATTATAATTCGTATTTAAATGATAAAATATCATTCATTATAATAGCATTAAATTCAAACTCTCTTTTTTTCCTATTGATGTAATATTTCATAATTTTTTTTTCATTTCTCTTTTATAAAAAAAATTATATAATATATAGACATTTCAAAATAATGGAAATGAAAAAAAAAATTAGAAGATTAATTTCTTATAACATGAAGAAAAAGAAATTCAAAGAAATAAAAGGAGAAAAAAAAAATGACGTTCAAGAAAAATATAAGTGAGTGGAATAAAATTTCAACATGAAGATCATTTTTTTTCTTAAAACATAATAATAATAACTTTGATTTTCATCATGCATCAGTGTCTTATAATGTCAAAAGATTACAATGAGAATAAAGAATGAGGAAGGGTGTTTGTTTTTCTTATGGTTTTGAATAAAGAGAATGATAAAGTGTTGTGTCTAGAAAGTACGGAAACAGGAGAAAATTGTCCCGACTGTCTTCTCTGTCACACGTTCGCGCATTGAGATGCAAACTCCATCTCTCTCTCTCTCTCTCTCTCTCTCTCTCTCTCTCTCTCTCTCTCTCTCTCTCTCTCTCTCTCTCTCTCTCTCTCTCTCTCTCTCTCTCTCTCTCTCTCTCTCTCTCTCTCTCTCTCTCTCTCTCTCTCTCTCTCTCTCTCTCTCTCTCTCTCCCACACCCCTGTCAACACTGCCAAGCACACCCACCAGCTTTGCACAATTAATCTTATACGTTTTGCTAGTACCAAACTTGTGAACTGCGATTTTTTTTTCTTTCCTTTTCTTACTTTTTCTTTTCCAGTCTTGACGTATCTTTTCTTCACTTTTTTCTTTCCATAATGTATCTTATCTTTATATAGTATTCTTGGCACGCTTGTAGAGACCGTGTGGTATCACAATGACTTTTTACCTCTCTTAAACTGATGCCATCTTTCTCACCTAACTCTCTCTCTCTCTCTCTCTCTCTCTCTCTCTCTCTCTCTCTCTCTCTCTCTCTCTCTCTCTCTCTCTCTCTCTCTCTCTCTCTCTCTCTCTCTCTCTCACACACACACACACACACACACACACTCTCTATATGTCTTTTCTGAAGTAGAGTATAAAACAAAAAGGTATAACGCGGCCTGCCACCCTATATATATATATATATATATATATATATATATATATATATATATATACTGTACATGGTATACTAATGAAGCTCCATAGTATATAGTTTTGAGAGAGAAGAGAAGAGACTGATCAATTTAACCCTATTAAACCCTTTCCCCGAGAGCAGCTCTGGTAATTATTGTAGTCAGGCAGGCACAAGGGTGATAATAGTATTCAGCTTCCACTTCTCTTACCTTATATATAAAATAGTCTCTCTGTTTTACCTTATATAACACCAACCAATCTCTTTTCATCCCCCTTTTCTATCAACGTTGCAAACATATATGACTTTTGAAATGTGTGAAAATTAAAAAAGTCGCATTTATTAAAACTAAAAAATTTCTCAAACATATCATATTTTTAATAATCATTAATATTAATTGCTTTTTACAAAAAAAAAAGCAAAGAAAAAGTAAAGAAAAAATAAAGAAAAAAAATCGCACTATACATTCAAAATAATTCAATTATATATTATAAATTGCACGGAAAAAATTATCTTATTTTGACTTTTTTTATTATAAATTCGTTAGATACATACAAAGTTTTTTAAGATCTAAAGAGCTAACTATTTACCGCTGCAGAAATTACGTTTTATACTAACGATGAGTTACTTTTTAAATTTTTTTCAAATAAGTTATTGGTTTGTACTGAAGAGTTACATCTATGTAACTGAATAATTTTTTAAACTTATGATTTCCATGTGGTTTACATAAGGACAATAATAATTACATTATATAATTATGCTATATAGAACATTTTCAGCGCAATTTTTCAATACAGTATAACCTATACTATACGTCATTAATAATTATTCTAAAAAATTTAAAAAATTAAGTTGTACAGCTTAATTATTTATTATGTTCTTATGTTTAATTTAAAATTATTTATGCTACAATACCATAAATGCAGCATAAATTACGAGTAATTTATACTTGCCGTACAGTATTAAAAAAAAAGAGAAGAAAATACTGAATAACACGCGCGTGGACCAGGCAAGCTGTGACGTCATTGACCGCTCGTGCCATTTTGTAAATGGAAAATATATTAGAAATCAATGTCTTCGGACAAATCAACGTTGATTTTCAGGTTTGTTAGGATTTTACACAACTTTTTTGTTCAAGGTGTTCTACGCTTTTAAGCAAATTTCCTTCATTCAACTTTCTATTAAATTTATATAAGTGCAATGCATAATTGCAACATTATTTCATGTATGCATTTTATTTTCACTAACTGGAAATTTTTCTATGACAACCGTGTCGTAATTTTATAGAATACTGCTTCATGCTTAATTCTATTTTCTCTTTTATTGTTAAAGTGTTAATTGCAGCGAAAATTTTACAAAGTATATTTTTAATTAAATCTGTTGATTAAAGTTGCTCACAAAAGTACGATGAAAATTATGCATTCTTTAACATTTAACATCTAAAAGATGAAATGCAAACAAAATGCAAACAAATATTATTAAACAAAGATGTCAAAGACTATATATTTTATATATCTTGTGCACTTTCTGGATCAAGAGTCATTCTCAGACATCAACTAAAAAATTATTATTATTTTAATGTTAAAATTATAATAATTTACGTTTTTGAATTTTAATTCTTAAAAATAAATCACTGTTGATATAAAAATAAGAGAATGTTATTAAATAAGTATGTCTTAATTATTTTTTTAAGTATCAGTATAATATATAATTAAAATATACTTCATAATTATTCTTAATTAAAGTTATTGACTCTAAAACATCATAAAGTTATTAAAAAGTTAAAAGTACTTATACTATGTATATAATAATGCTATACAAATATTATATAAAGCAATATGCAAATTCAATAGTAATAATAACAAATTAGAATATGTGAAAGGGTTAAATGAATATCCACGAGATGGCAGAGTGGTCCAGGTAGTGAGGCGCCTAAACAATATGAGACGCCACCTAGTGGCGCCAGCTTTGGCTTTTTAGTTGTGTTGAACATTAAACGTCTCTCAAAACACACACGGAATATCAGTCAGTTTAACAACCCTCTCTCCTCTTTACCTCCCACACCTCCACAACACCACCCTCAACTGCCTGGTTACTCAAGTGTGTCCAATTCCCACACTTGTCACTTTTCACCCGTCTAACAGTGCAAGAAAATAACGACCATCTTCCTGAATTAAATTGGAACCACATTCGATCACATCTTTGACAATACAAAACCAAAAAAGGAGAGATAGATTAAAAAAGTTAAATGCTTTTTTTTTTTTTTTTTTTTTTTTTTTTTTTATCCTATAACATTCTCTATAATGTTTTATAGTAAGAGACAAGACCTTTTTATTATCATTACAAAAATTTAATTAATTTAAATTTATAAACTTAAAAAAGAAAACCTTTATTGTCACAAAGACATTTCTTTAGTTTAAAAATACAAAGAAAAGTCTACTTTTATGTACGAAAAATATGCGTATTTGAAAAGTAAAAATGAATACAGAAATATGATGAAATTTTAAATAATTAATTCCACTCCATTTCAAAAATAATAAATCATTAATGTCAGCTTAATAGAATCCAAAATGTATAAAAAAGAGAAAGGGGTGCATAAAAAGAAAATAGGTATCATTACCATAAAATTTAAAGATTAGTTGAAAAATCTGTAATGCCGAAAATAAATGGATATAAAAAAAAGAAAAGTAAAAGAAAGTTTTTTTTTTACAGAGAAAGAGAGAGAGGGGGGGGGGGGTATAAATATATAAAGTATTAAAGCTTTTTCTAACGTTCATTTCGTTACGCGACGTTATAGCATCATAAGAGGATTTAAGCAATACAATATACACAAGCATTTAAACGTTGTAATCCTATTCCCTGAGACTTTGCAAAGCACGTTCGCACTGCATTCGGTTTAAACCCTTTTCCTTCCTTAGCTTTCCCTTTTTTAAACCCTCTTCTCTTTCTCTTTCTCTGTTGCCTTCTAATTTGAAATCCTATGTTTTATAAAAGTCCGAAGTATCACAATCGTTTGATCTTTAAAATCTGATCGTCAAAGAGTATAAAAAGTGAAACGATACATGATTGTTTAAAACTTATATAATATAAATATTATAATAAGGATTTTTTTCAATTATTTTAAATTTTTTTTGATGTAAATATTATATATAAGTTAAGGAATTTATTAATTGAAAAAGTTTTTATCATAGTATGAAAAAAATGTTGCGTATTAAATTTTATATAAAACTTTCATAATACTCTCTAAAAATTATACTATATAAATATATTATAGTACAATAATAAAAATGTATACAGAATATATTTTTTGGAGCACGATCTCAAGTACTGTACTACAGTTATTTAATATTACTTTTCATTATTAAAATTATCCCTGTCTTAGATAGAAAGTTGTTCAAAACTTTTCTAAACCTTTGCAATTTATATATACCTCAAAGATAAATAATGAGAAAATGATTTCTATTATTATCTTATCAGTTAAGCTAACTTTTGACACGTTTGTAATTGAAACAATTTAGAAAAAATTGATTATTTGAAATATACATTATAGCATCATTTTGAATTAACGTAATTAATTAATGTATTGATGGATTTTATGTATTTCAAGACAAAATCAATTCAAAACTTCAAATCCGAATATAAAATAAAACCGTTGGTTACAAGTTTTATTGATTTTATAACATTTGTTTTATATCGTCCATGCCGTGGTCCGACCTCCCTCCAGACGTATCTTTGCATGCGTTTGGAGGGAGGTTTGATTGAGGCATGGACGATGTGTCTTTTATGTTTGTTTTGTCTTTTTGTATTGTTTTGACTCTATTATAATCAGTGTATTTGGACTTGCTCTGTTGCTGAATAAAGAACTAATTTGAATTTGAATTTGAATTTACAATACAATTCAGAATATATTACTTTATGAAAATACCAATAATTCAAATAAAAAGCTCATATAATAATAAGATATATAAATTTCAATAATAAATTGTAGTAGTTATAGGAAAATTAAATAAAAGCTAATATAGGATGGAAAAAAATCCTTACAACATTTTCTTACTAGTTGAAAGAATGAAAAAGAATTGGTGTACGTCTTTTGGTCCATAATTAAGAAAGAACGTCAAGAACGCGTCTTTTTTTTTCTTTCTCTGAGGGAGAGGGCAACTTTTTTTTCTTGTAACCGATTGACAAAGTAATTAAGAAAAAAGCTGAGCATAAAAAAACAGACAAGATAAAAAAAAAAGTTGTATAACCCTCATGAGAGTTATTTCTTGGATCTTTCTCTTTCTCTCTGCAAATACATCGCATTATTATACATTTGAGTTAAAAACCCTACTGCTGCTGCCGCTGCTACTGCTGTGCTATACTTACTTGCATTATTATATTCTCTGGCTGTCTTAAACACTACACAGAAGCAAGCCCTCATTTGTAGCAAAAGGCGGCTAAATTTAATTACCAACTCCCTCCTAATTTCAAACCCTTATCCTTCACCCCTTGTAACCTCCTCCTTTGCCTTCTCGTGCAAAGCTTTTCCTTTTTACCGACCCCTGACCTCCCTCCCCCCACCCCTCATCACCCAACAAAACCTCCCGCTGTTCACCCTTTACACTTGCTCGCACCCTCTTGCCAAATAGCAATCTGTAAAAATTGCTGACGTTTTTAATACAAAGAAAATTATTTTAAATATTCTTGGTATTTTTATTCTTTATTTTTATATTTTAAATTTCTAATATAGTGAAAGAGAGAGAAAAAAAAAGTTCCTTTTTTAAGGTCTATTTTAAATTATTATCATCTAAGTTTTTATTAAAAAAGATTCTTGTAATTTTAAAATTTTTATGAAGCAATGATTTTGTGGTCATCTGTAGAACGTCTGATAATTTAATTAAAATGGCACAGTGGTCGTTTTCCTTCATAATCTAAACTTTAGACTTATGTGGGACATCATCCTTCAACTTTTTTTTTTAATATACTTTCATTATTTGAATAATATTAAAAATTCTTTACTTTAAAATGTGTACTAACATATTAAATTGAGATTTAAATATGGGCAGAATAGAAGTAAAAGTTTAATTTTTACTGATTTTGTTTTATACATTATAGTTAAAATTATAATTTCTACTTGCAGACAATTAAATAACGTTATGGATATGGCATGGTAAATCTATCCTACCATAATGGGCTACACGTTTGGGTAGATATCTTGCATTTTAGGCTCAGGATACGTGAGCAAAATGTTACTAGAGATGTTAATGCCAATAATTTCCAGCTTTTTATTATTATGTTCAATGCAGAAAAATAAGACATATTGAGTTAATGTATACGTGATGTTGTTTGTTGTCACAGGTATTGCGCACCACTTAGGCATGGGTGGAGGTGAGCATCCTTGGAGTGCATTTAGAGCTGCGGCCGCAGCACATACTTACCCTCACCAATACGCGGCAGCCGCGGCGGGACTGCAACCTGCTCATTGCGGCTCGGCAGCATCAGCGGGTGGCGGACTACACGGGCCTCACTTCCCGGCTACCGCAGCAGCAGTAGCGGCCGCTCATGCCCTTGCCTTTCCCGGTACAAATGCACCCAGACCTGGTGCTGAAGCCGCGACCACAGCCTCACCTGCCAGTCAACCTCTGCCAGCATCACCTGCCAGGTTGACATCACCTACCAGAGCAAGTAAGTCAACCAAATGAAATACAAAGTCACACATTGGACTTCAAAGCATTTATAAGTCCAACTATAAATATTATATATTATAGGCTATCATAATCTGCAATACGTTTTATATTTTTTAAGTACTATAAATTTATTTTAAAAATGTTAAATTTTAAAAGAATTTTTTAAATGTGTGGAAATCATAATTAATACTTGATTTTGTATTTTCCACAGATGGTGATGGTATTACGCGACCTAAACTCCCCACTCCAAGTCCAAAACGCCCACACGAGTCATCTTCCTCTACAACTACGTCAATCCCAACAATCTCGAGCACAAGTAGCGTAACAACGGTGAGTTTACGAAACAGTCGAACTTCATCTTCAACTCCAAGTACTGGTGCCCGTTCTCCTGGTACTCCTGCAGAATCCAGTATACCATCAGCTTCAGGGTCATCAAGTAGTACAATCAATCGTATGCCCAATTTACCTTTAGTTCATTTACCTTCATTATTAGGTGGTCATGGATATTATAGTTCAATGTTTTTACATAATCCACTGTTACCTCCTTCATTATTATATTCTCATTTATATCCTAATCATTTTCATTCTCATTTACATAATTCGGATCTACATACAGCAGTAGCTGCACATTTAGCTGCTAATCGTACAATTACTCCGAGACCTGATTCACCTTCAGTAGAAAGTGAAAAGATTCATCCTGAGGATTGTACAATTAAAAAATCATCTCCTCAAACACCAAATATTCCACCTTCAAAATCACCAAATGTGACGTCATCGTCTAGAGTTACTACTCCTAGACCTGTAAAAAAACCTACTACTGATGTGTGGAGACCATACTAAAATAACGTAAACATTTTTTTTTTTCATTGTATTGAAAAAAATCATACTTATTTGCACCTTATACGATTACTGTCTATTTAAAAATCCCGGATAAATTAAATTCTATATAGGGTAACAGTTTTACTGTGCATTTATTTTTGTGTGATAGTTATGTGATTTCTTCATTGATTACTTATCAAGCATAATTTTTAATAATTATTATATTTTTAAAATAAATATAAATATCCAATAATTTCTAGTAACGGAAAAAAATGTAAACCTTAATATCATTTTTTTCCCCCTTTTTCTTTTGTTATATAATATACTGAATTGAAATCAAAATGATTTATGTTTAAAATTCAAATCACAGTGAAATTAAATGAAATGCACCAAATATTTGAGAGCAGGTTAATAAAATATAATATATAATTTTAATCATACTAAAAAGTATAAACGTTAAAAATAATATAAAGGTTATAAATTTTTACAAATATAAAGCCGAATTTTAACTATACAATCTTACGTGTAAAAATGACAAGTTTTAAACTATAGGCTGTCAAATGATCTACTTTGATGTAAATAATATAGTATATTATAGTAAATGAACTCCCCTATATACCCCACTTTATTCACGATAAAGTCACGGTGTTTTAACCCCTTGCACAAACTATTGAGTATACGTGTCATATGAACCTACTACCACTACACCCCCTACCCCCCCCAACCCTACCTCTATACCTTGACATCCCTGTCAGTAAACTGAACTATATAACCAGGGGGAAAAAACCCAAAAAACAATTTCTAATATGTGTATGTAAAGTATTATAACCTATAACTTATTTGTTATATCGTTTATGTTAATTGTTTATATAAGAAAAAAAAGAAAAAAGATCTCATAATATTAATAATTTGTGTGTCAAAAAAACATTATAATAAAAATCATGTTCAATAAATAAAATTACTCTTTATTTATTGATTATTATCCTTAACAAATATAGTCAAGAGAGAAAGAAAACAATTTTTTTTAATGTTTATTATTTCGGTTAATTAGGAAAAATATAAATTTGTATTTACTCTATAAATTTTAAACATAGACATATACAGTATGAAAACTACAATTCAATAAATTTGTTGTTCACAATTTTCAAATATATGTAGAAAAACATTTTTTTTTAATTATTGTTATTAAAAAGCTAATTATTGCAAATAATTTTAAAATAAATTGACACTCCAATGACTTTTTTAACACTTCAACAGTACTACTACTAATAATATATTACTTTGTTCAATTTAATTTAAAATTAATTAAAATGAAATAATAATTAACACAAAAACAAAAGTACTTGCAAAATATTTTCATTGAATTGAGTACTTCATCATATTTTTCATATATATATGTATATAAAAAAAACATGTTAAATATTTGCTAAAATTAAAATAAAAAGGTTAAATTTACTGTAGTTGAATGATAAAAAATTTTAAATTAAACAACAAGCTTATTACGTGGGTTGGAAAAAATACGGAAGAAAGAAGAGAGAAGAAAAAAAAAGACTAATATTACAATCTTAGTTATTCTATACCGTAAAAGTCATCACTCCCTATTTTTTTTCGCTGACTTGAGTGCCTTTTTTTAACCCTCAGTAAGTCTTGAATCCCTCCTGTAATACTTTGCACGTCCAGGGGCGGATCTCACCCCTAATGAACCATCTCAAACTAGCTGCTTTCATTTCCCAGTTTTTAAAACGTCTATCTTGTCTGTCCCCTTCTTTCTCGTTTTTTTTTTCTTGATTTTTTTTCTTTTTTGTTTTGCACCTTAAGTTCTTGATGGCACGAAAGAAAAAAAATTACTCAGTTTCCGAGTTTGATTTATTCAACAACTGATAAGTAAAAAAAAAAAAAAAAAAAACTAGGGAGAAAGTGAATCTTTAAGGATGGGTGTAGGGATGATAGGGGGTGGAGAAGAGAGGGGGTAAGAGAATGAGTAACGGGAAATTGAAACTCCTCTCAGTGGGAATGAAAAATTTCAAATAATAATATGATTGTGCTTTCTTTTTTTATATATATATATAAAAAATAAAAAATATATATAAAGTAAAATTTTATAGCTCTCTTTTTTTATGGACTATTTATATTTTATCTTAAAAGGGAGAAAAAGCAAAGACAAAATATTAAAATTAAACTCATAAAATATTATAATAACCTATAAATAAAATATTATAGATTTAC
Source organism: Ecdyonurus torrentis (assembly GCA_949318235.1). NCBI lineage: Eukaryota > Metazoa > Arthropoda > Insecta > Ephemeroptera > Heptageniidae > Ecdyonurus > Ecdyonurus torrentis. The sequence goes on along the minus strand of OX439132.1, from coordinate 17,089,658 downwards.
AATTTGATACATAAAATATACATTATATATATTATATATAAAAATAAATCTTATTAAATTAAAATATCATTAAAAATATATAAATTCCAACATATGAAATTGAAATTTTTTAAAATATATATAAAAATTTATATATTTAAATTAAATATTTTGGAATTTATATCATGTGTCCTCATTAAATGAGTGCTTTTTCAACCACATAAAAAGCCACCACATATATACAGATTCAATATTATATATATATATATATATATATATATATATATATATATATATATATATATATATATATATATATATATATATATATATATATATATATATATAGACTAGAGAGAGAGAGAGAGAGAGAGAGAAGGAATGCTGCGTTTATATATAAACATTATAGTATTGTTGTATGTATTTTAAACAACAATGAATATGGACATTATACAGAGGGATTTGTAATGATGAAGTACATTGAAAACAGATCAAAGCATATATTAGCAATCCGCTTAATAAACCGTACATATAGCGGTGACTGATCATTGATACTACAAAATATCAGGGTAAAGAGAGAGAGAGAGAGAGAGAGAGAGAGAGAGAGAGAGAGAGAGAGAGAGAGAGAGAGAGAGAGAGAGAGAGAGAGAGATAGGCTTTATAATGGACCTAAACGTAATCCTCACTAATAGACATACAGATAATACGTCGCGCCATAATGCAGTCCATATACTCATGTTTTTTTTTTTTTTTATATATATATATATATATCCTACGGTATATGTTTTTTGTTTTAGATTTAATGACACAAAGCTTGTTTGGTTTAAAAATATTCTCTTATTTAGAAAAAAAGAAATCAATTTAAGCTACATTTAATCCACTTTTTAGCTTTTTGTTTAAATACGTACAGTATTTTTTAAACTTATGAAAATAACTGAAGATGGGTGGTTTGAAAGCTTTTAAATTAAATAAAATATACTCTTTCAACGTAGATTTTTTTGTTTTATTATTATTATAACTTTTTGGAATTTGATGTTGAGTTTTAGAAGAAAGAAAAGTATATTTTTTCGATTCCCAGAAAACACAATTCGGCAAAAAATAATAATAATAAAATAAATAAAAATAAAATAAAAAAAGTACACGTGCGATACTTTTTTTGAAATTTCCAAATGTACATTTCAAATACATTGCTCCAGAACTTGACATGTAAAATAAAATATTAAGAAATAAAAAATAATAATAATAATTTTGTACATTTTTTTTATCTAAATTTACGTAGATTTTACATAAAATATACATTATTTTATTTCTTTTCAAATCATTAGAACATGACAAATAAAAGTACAATTCCTGTACTTAGGTCTCTGCATGTGCATGTGCACTGCATAATTTTTATGAAGTTGTAATTTTATAGCACATCTTACTTAGTTCTTATAGATCTGTTCCAGGAAACTAAAACTAATATAATCATATTTTTTATTGATAATATATAATAATGATATATTATTTATAATATGACAAATGATATTAATATATGAAAATCTAATCAAATTCACTTCAAAAAAATTCTCAATCTATTTACATTATTAAGATTTTTTTAAATTTTTTTTTTTACTGTCAAACGAATATTCCAAATGACGTATTTTTTAAGTATTATTAAACATCTCATACAAATTATTTTATATCTTGCTACAAAGTGACAAAAAAAGTTTAATTGTAATTTTTTAAAGTATTTATAATATAAAAATTTTAATATTAAAATCATTCAGGAGAAAAAATATTGTAATATATATATAACAAGTAATTTGAAAATAAAAATTATATTCATATTATTATTAGGTATCTGAGAAAGATACAACAAAAGATAAGAGAGAAAGAGAAAGCTTTTATGAGAGCAGCCAGGTAAAATAATGAAGTAGACGATTTTCTTTGATACCTTTCGTTTCATATATATTTGACTTTTTCAAGCAGAAATCTTTCATATCTTTCTCTTTGCTAGTGATATCAAATATATATAATAAAAGTACGTGAGAGAGTGAGAGAGAGAGAGAGAAAGAGAGCGCTATATATGAGTGTGGTGCACCCACTAAGGTTTGCCAAGGAAACCTTTGTTCAACCACCGTGCGTGTCAGGCAGTATATAGGGTGGGGTAGGGTGGAGTGGGAGAGAGTGATATGTGTAGGTGGAGGTGGGGAATGGTTGTTGCCAGGATACACATATAGTGTCATCACTTCTATCGTCTACCTTGCTTGCCATACGCTTCAGTAAACTTCCACTGAATTACACATATGGTAGAAAACATTTCTATCTCTCTTTTAACTTTATACAATATGTCTGTCTAACATACAAAAAAAATCATATTTATTAAAAATATATATAATAGAAATTTATACTTGAAAATTCAATACGTAAAAAGCTATAGGGGGTTAAAATTGCTTAACACATTTATAACTAAAGTAGAATATAGAAAAATGGACCACCAAATTGTTATCATCTACTAGTATCTGCTTTTGAATTGAATTTTTTGGAAGTTTTAATATATATATATTAAATTTAGACTACGCGTAAAATACAAATATTTAATTACCATGTTTAATATTGATCGTTATTTTCTACATTGACATTATGATGTATATAGTACCATGTTGAATAAGCATAACATGAATCAAATAAAATTTTGATTTAAAATATGATATATTTTCACATTTAAAATTATACATGATCAAAGAACTTAATTAAAACACGTAAATATAAAAAAAAAACTTAAAGGTAACATATTATGAAACTCATCATGTATGGGTCTACTATTAAAAAAAAAAAAAAAAAAAAAAAAAAAAAAAAAACAAGAAGTAAAAATTCATTAATATTTATTATAAATGACGTCAATCAAATCAGCGCCTACATGCACCCCCAGGTGTGGCAAATTAGTGAACTAGTATGATGTGAGAGAGAACCTTAATTATCGTGTACTTCACAGCTCGTGCACTATTACTGTTACTTGTACTAGATAATGTTATTTGTGCATTCCCATGGTAATTAATTACGTGTACTCTGCTTCTTCATTTATCATGCAAGTCATATGTAAATTTATGATAAAATTGTTACTTGCATGCCTTTTTATGGTAAATTTATACACATAGAATATATATATATATATATATATATATATATATATATATATATATATATATATATATATATATATATATATATATATATTATGGACGGGAAATTAATCCCAATATTACGAGACGAGAATTTTTATATGAATTAAACATTTAAGAAATTAATTCTAAAGCCTTACATCGTCTGAAATTATATATTTGGTATATAACACATCGAAAGCAACGTGAAAAAGTTCGCCATGCTTGGGAATCGAACCCAGGGCCTGCCAGCCACATCCAATTCACGCTCGGATGCCCAAACCATCGGGCTATATTGGCTAACACTCTCTCACACCTTCAACATATTATATACCAAACACTCCTATAGAGTAAACAGTTGTTACACTATCACTCACTGGCGCCTAAAGGCACCTTGGCGCTGCTTGTCCTCGCTTACCGCGAAGATTCAAACACAGCTAAGCCTCGAGAGGCTAATTACACCCGGCTTAAGGGGAAATAATTATGGACGGGAAATTAATCCCAATATTACGAGACGAGAATTTTTATATGAATTAAACATTTAAGAAATTAATTCTAAAGCCTTACATCGTCTGAAATTATATATTTGGTATATAACACATCGAAAGCAACGTGAAAAAGTTCGCCATGCTTGGGAATCGAACCCAGGGCCTGCCAGCCACATCCAATTCACGCTCGGATGCCCAAACCATCGGGCTATATTGGCTAACACTCTCTCACACCTTCAACATATTATATACCAAACACTCCTATAGAGTAAACAGTTGTTACACTATCACTCACTGGCGCCTCGTCTCGTAATATTGGGATTAATTTCCCGTCCATAATTATTTCCCCTTAAGCCGGGTGTAATTAGCCTCTCGAGGCTTAGCTGTGTTTGAATCTTCGCGGTAAGCGAGGACAAGCAGCGCCAAGGTGCCTTTAGGCGCCAGTGAGTGATAGTGTAACAACTGTTTACTCTATAGGAGTGTTTGGTATATAATATGTTGAAGGTGTGAGAGAGTGTTAGCCAATATAGCCCGATGGTTTGGGCATCCGAGCGTGAATTGGATGTGGCTGGCAGGCCCTGGGTTCGATTCCCAAGCATGGCGAACTTTTTCACGTTGCTTTCGATGTGTTATATACCAAATATATAATTTCAGACGATGTAAGGCTTTAGAATTAATTTCTTAAATGTTTAATTCATATAAAAATTCTCGTCTCGTAATATTGGGATTAATTTCCCGTCCATAATTATTTCCCCTTAAGCCGGGTGTAATTAGCCTCTCGAGGCTTAGCTGTGTTTGAATCTTCGCGGTAAGCGAGGACAAGCAGCGCCAAGGTGCCTTTAGGCGCCAGTGAGTGATAGTGTAACAACTGTTTACTCTATAGGAGTGTTTGGTATATAATATGTTGAAGGTGTGAGAGAGTGTTAGCCAATATAGCCCGATGGTTTGGGCATCCGAGCGTGAATTGGATGTGGCTGGCAGGCCCTGGGTTCGATTCCCAAGCATGGCGAACTTTTTCACGTTGCTTTCGATGTGTTATATACCAAATATATAATTTCAGACGATGTAAGGCTTTAGAATTAATTTCTTAAATGTTTAATTCATATATATATATATATATATATATACATAGGGAGAAATAGAGAGAGATCAATAGATGAAGAATCTTTTGGTCACTTAGGTAAGATTTGATATAAATATTTACATCACCTAAAATGACAATAAAGTGTTTCAATAGTCTCAAACTTACTGAAATAAAATACTAATAACAAAACTTTCATAAAAATAACTAAATATGTATATAAAAAAACTGTATTGCGTTTTTATATTCATGGATGTAATATAAGAATATATAATAAGTAATATATTTATATTCAATAGCATATACAATGGAATATTACGTAATTTAACATATAACATTAAAATGCCATTGTTTTTCTATTACATCATGACAGATATACATACTAAAGGAAATAGAAACAAATGAATGAAAAAATTTCATTTACAATTATTTTACAAATAAAATTAATAATATAAAATGAAAGCATTTAAATTTTTCCGAATAAATAAATTACATTATGAGTACACGTGCTCATAAGAAACACAATGCATTGCATAATTTAATTACAGCCATTTTTATATACACAAAATGACGCTTTATACCTTAATATTTATTATACAAAGTTCATCATAACATTAAGTTTATTACTCGGAAATATAAACTAAGCCTCAGGCCAAAAATACTTTCTTAACAAACTACAGTCTTAAAGACCAACATTTTTCTCTTTCTCTCCTTTCTTTTTTTTATATATATATACTTAAGAGAAACAGAAAAATAAGAGAAAGAGAGAGAAAAAACAGAGTTTAAGAAGGTGATAGTATAAAATGGTGATGAATATTCATGATTTTTCCACTATGTAGTGCTTATGCCGCCGGGTGCTTACTATCCCAAGCAGTATTAACATTTTGTGCTGTGAGAAAAGATATCATCTCTTACTTTACTTTGCTTCCAGAGAAAAAGGGTTAAGTATGCAAGGCTAAGTAGCTTCCCTCTCTCTCTCTCTTACTCTCTATCTTAGCCACTTGAAGTGTAAGGAAACAATTGCCGTGTTTAAAACGTCGTGATGATGAGCAACTGAGGGTGTTATAAAGAAGAATGAAGTAGAAAGAAAAGAATAACTTGAAAATGTGTATACTATTATTAAAATGAAGACAACTTTTTATGCAGTTTTAAAAAATAATATTAATTAAATGTAATTATGAAAAAAAAATAGCATAAACGTTGCGTTTTATAAACTTACGTACCAACATTGGCTTTGCGCCTGCAAAATTTGTTAGGTATGCAACCAGTTGGGTATGTCGGACCAACTGGTTGCATGCACTACAGGATGAATCGCTTTGTTCTACGTTCTACGAATATAAGTTGTAGTTTCATTGATAACATTTTTTAAATATTTGTTAGCAAATTAATGGGACGTGTCGGTAGTTCGCGATTGCCAATTACAGATGGTGCGCAAAAAGACAGGTATCCCACATAGTTCTGCATTGCGGAATCTTGTTATTAGTGCTCTTTTTTCTATTAGAAAACTGAAATAAAAAAAATATGAAACTTTTAATTTACGAAGTTTTTTTATAGTTTTATTTTGAATACTGTGCATATTAACTAATAAATAATGTTTTTATGTAATAAAACTCTTGTCAGGTAAAAAAAAAAAAAAATACTTGGTTTTTAAAATTTTAAACCTTCAGCATCTTTTCATGCCATATTTTCAAATTTTAATTTAAATATTCTTTACATTATAATATAACTAAAATAATTACACTAAAAATTAAAATTTATACTATTAATAACATTATATCAACACATTTCTTTCATCAGTATTCAATTATCTTTTTAAAAGATTATAAGTTTATATCTGTAGTATAGCAAAGGTTTTTACATAATATAACAATATAAAGTGTAAACTAAAGATGTTTTTTAAGTAGAGAGAAAGAGAAAGAGAGAGAGATAGAGAGTAAGATGAGAAGGAGTTAAGGAGTGAAAATAAATGTGCTTGCTTCCTCATTTGCATTGCAGAACAGTTGTGTGTATGGTGTGTGGCACCCCCCAAAGCTATCCTCTACTATATCTAAACTTCTAATGAAGATTACGTACTGTATATATATATACGTTCACTTAAAGACAAAAGAAGGGAGAAAATTTTAGTTCAACTCCTCCCCACGTGTATACTTAAACACCAAGACTATCATATGTTTCAATAAAAACCAATTATCTAGGCCTCATTGAAGATTCTAAATTATAATTCATATAATACTATACCCTTGTTGTTTACATTATATTTACATTTTATTATTATATATATCAGAAATAATTTTATATAATAAATTTAAATATACAGTATTTATTATATCTCCATGTATAAATTATATTATATATATGTTTATATTTAAGATTATATTAAATATAATATGTACTAAAATTGTAATCTATTAATTAATAGAAAATTAATAAAAATTTTACGTTTTTACAATTAAAATAATTCAGAACACTTAGATCATTATTTTTTTTATATATTATGTGCCAGCAATTAAAATTATTATTTACAAATAATTTTTTCTACGCTAATTTTTCTTTGGGTTTTAATCCCTCTGTAAAATATTAATTTTAATGCATACGAATACAAATCAATGGATTATATATATATTAAATTATATAATATGCTAATTATTATTTTTTAAATACAATAAAATCGTTATTCATATACTTGTAGTACATTATTTTGAAAACTGCGTTTTTTATAGCTTTATAATCCAACAACATGTAGTATAATAGAGGATAAATTTTTACATCTGTTATTTCCAAATAAGACTTAAAATAAAATCATGCAATAAGTGTATTTAAAAAATAAGACAAAAGAAAACTTAAGTATAAAGAAAAAAAAAAAGAAGAAAAAAAAAAAAAAAAAAAAAGGCTGATGAAACAAAAAAAGATTGGATTTTTTTTTTATCAACGTCAAGCAACATTAATTAGTGAGAATAAAAAGAATAAGAAGAAAGTATAGACGAGTCAGCTTTGCTCGGCTTATTGAAACATTCTGGCACAATTGGAGAGAGAGAGAGAGAGAAATCGTCTCTGATGAGACACTCTTAAGTCCTTGAATGACTTTTTTTTTCTTCCTTTTTTCACACACCCTTCACTCTCTCATCATTCTATGTGTCGGAGTTTTTGTCTTAGCGTCCTCTATTCGTCGAAACAAATGAGCATTATTTCCACTCACTCATTTCACTAAGAGCCGTTTATACTATATAGAAAAGACTTACTCAAATTTTAAAACATTATTATTACAATTTGTTTAAGAGCTACACTACACTTTTTACTGCGTGTAAAATGTTTTATTTTATAGAGCAATTTTTACTTTCTCTTTTTGAAATTTTAAAACGGAGTTGTATCTTGAGCATTTATTTATATTAACTTAATTGATATTCTTCTTCTTATTTTTTTTACTATTGTATCTTTTAAAGATACGATTTAAAAAGAAGTATGGAATTTTTGGAACAAAATTAGTTTTCAATTATTGAATAATAATAGATTTTAAACGATATCTAGTATTATTTTTTATACTTGTAGATTGGAAAATTGTGGTAAATGCAAAGATATTCTGAGTTCTATTATGATATGAGGGTAATTCCCGTGGTGTTAACGTGGTTCAAGTGGTGCACTCAGTGGTTACCACTTAGATCCTCCTCCCTTTGGTATATATATATATATATATATATATATATATATATATATATATATATATATATATATATATATTATATATATATATATATATATATATATAGTCGTATATGTGGTGCGAGTCAAAACCCGCGCGGCGCGGCATACTGACGATGTCTTCTTGCCGCGTACGACGCGAGCTCTGCGGTATTCCGTCTTACCACATTCCCTCAAATGTATCTACTGATAGAATAACCATTGTTACCACAATATTACATAATAAGCCTTATTACATTTATATAATACGTATATATATATATAATCATTTAAATCATACTATATAATTTAGTTTTATAATATAATTGATTCATAAAATACATTTAAAATATTCAATTCCAACGTCTTCACTTTAAGTAAAAGTCACGAATGCCTTTTTCATCCTTAATATTTAAAATTAGATACGTATAGTAATATATTTAATTGGACAAAAATAAATAAGAATAATTAATAATAATTTTAATTTTATTATTTTTAATTTTTGTTAGAAAAAAAAATACGTGAAAACATTTATTAAAAAAATTTAAAATCTTTGGAATAGTTCATTCATAGAAACGCAACACATATTTTTAAGTAGTGGAAAACAAAAGTGGTGAAATATTTATTAATTGCACAGTTTACGCAGGCAAAAATCAGAGTTGGTATTTACTACGAATATTTAATTACTTCAGAAGTAGTATAAAAAAACGTGTCTTTCTCCAAACAAAAATTTATGATTGATAAATCACATTTGGAAATAGAATATTGTAAGTAGGGTATATTTTAGTTTTTTATTTATATTTAAGGAATATGCTATAAAATTAATATAGATCTTATAATTGATTCAACGTCCGTATTTTAAGGGTCAAATAACTGTTAACTGTTGACTCTGAATAGACTCTACAGTAGTGTTGTTCGTAAACACTGTTTCCTGCACCAAAATAGTGCGTGTTACATTTGAATAACCATAGTTGATCTTCATTTTAGTAACAGAAAACAGGGTTTACGAACAGCATTAGTATGTTCAGGCTTCTATTGCAACAATTCAAATCACCACTCAATTCTCTCTCTCTCTCTCCTCTCTCTCTCTCTCTCTCTCTCTCTCTCTTTCTATATATATATAATAGTTTTTTCTTTTTAATTTACTATAATAATATACGCAGTTCAAAAATGGTTTACATAGTATTATAAGCGCTTAAAAAAATCTAATTTTTATGTACAAGAAAAATTTAAATATCTCCTATTTTTTATATCAGGGAGGGGAAAATGTTGTAGTAAAACTTGTACTTTTTTATAGCGGTAATTTTTTCGTCTCTCTCTTTTTTTTTAAGTGACTTTAAAAATAATAAGAAAATAAGCCAATCATAAGAAGACGCAATTTTACAACTGCAGTAGCAGTATTAAAAAAACAAATCTCACTTGACTGACTTAATCTTGCATGATTGCTTGCTTATACTTTGGCTCTCTACTTTTTTTTTATTTTATTTTTCATTTTAAATCCCTAAAAACACGAGTGACAATGATTCCATTCGCCCTTTTTTTTTCTACAACTCTGCACAATCGAGTTGATGCTTTGGAAAAGGACTAAAAGGATGAAGTAAATGACTTCAACCCTTTTTTTTTTTCTTAAACTTTTACAAATGGAAAGACTTAACATAAGAAGTTGACGAAACAGAATAAATTGAATGTAAGAATGAATAAAGAAAGAAGAAGTTTTTATTTTAGTTTTTAGAAAATTATTTTAAGACGAACACATTTTTCAATAGATTGCTTAGCGTACATATAAATACTGTATACATACAAGACAATGTGGCAATCAAATCAAATTATTTATAGGAGGATTCTATAATATTTTTGCTTGATTAAATTAATGAAACTTATTAAAATTAATGTAATCAAGTGACTAAAATCGTTTCTTGTATTAAACAGCAATTTTTTTTTTCAAATACTAATTGAGTTTTTCTTTTTCTAATTATCATTTTTTTTCTTTTTAAGTAACAAAGATCTAAAGACAAAGAGATTGTCTGTGATCATTGATTTGATGGCATTGTTAAATTAATATATTATGTTAGATGTAATAAAATATGCAATATAAATTTGAAAATAAGTATATATTATAGTCTGTTTTCTATTATTATAATCATAATTTTAGTTGATAGGAGATAATGATCTTAATGAGGTAATTATGATATTTTGACACAATGAAGATAAGTTACTTACTTCTTAAATAAATTATTGTATAAAAGAATATTAATAATATTGTGTGAATATAATATAAAAAACAATTTAGTGACAAGTATAACAAATCATGGGAAGGAAGTATGTCGCATTGTTTTGTTAGCAGCGGGAAGAAAAGTTGACAGTCACACGCGGGGAAAAATGACTAGAGCATTTGCAAACGTTTGTCACGCGTCAAAGAACTTCTCTGCGCTTATACCCCCGTTATATTTAACGTAGTAGCGTGCTGTCAGACCACAAGGGGCGCCTCTGTGATACATGAATTGACGTAAGGTGTTTACCAGCTTTAGGAATATCTTGTCGTGCAAGTCATTGTGTTGACACTCTGATAAATAGATTATGTTTTCAACCGGGAGACAAGATTGAGAGACTTTAAGATGAGAGAGAGAGAGAGAGAGAGAGAGAGAGAGAGAGAGAGAATCTTGTTTGATATGCAGATAATTTAGCCTTTCATCTCTCATTTGTTTACTAATAATATATGTATTTTTTTGTTTCTCATCTGATTAAAAAAAATTTAAATTGATATATTAGGCTCCAAATTAAAAATACTTTCAAGAAGTATAAAACGAAAAACTGTACTATAGCCATGTTGTAATTTGCATCTATTTCATAAGATGATCATGATACTATACGCATGAAAAATATATAAATAAAAAATAAGCACTTTGAAGATTTCTTTAAACTTGCTTCTTTTAAGTTTTTTTAAGTAGAGACGAGGAGAGAAGTAGACTAAGAAAAGTGTTGCCAGAAAAAAAAAGTGCTCAGCTCATTGGCATGCTGCGGGTTTCTCCAGGGGCAAATGAAGTCGTTATCAGCTACACACTTTGATTCACAACCGCCTGCTTTACTCTTTTAAAGAATTGCTGCTATTTTATATGCAAGAAAAAAAAAAAGGATATATATTACACAAAATGCTCCGATTAACACTGTTTCTTTTTTTTTATTGACACAATTAATTTACTTAAATTTAAATCCAATAATCTTACAAATAATATCCCTATACTTTTTTTTTCAATAAAGTATATTATTTTTTATACTTTCTTATTTTGTTTTTCCGTACTTTTTTTCTTTCTAAAAAGTCGTACATTATAAATGATGATGTATTTAATAGGGGTTGATTCTTTTGCTCCCTTTAGAGAGAAGGAGAGGGAGGTAAAAATGAGGGTGTATTTTATATTTAGTAGTAGGGGAGGATGTATAAAAAAACCTATAATATAAGGGAGAGTAAAGAAAAGGGTCAGGGGTCAAGATATACAAGAGAAGCAAAAGCTGTTTAATGTAATTTTATCAACATATTAATCTTTTCTTCAATCCTTATGTTGGTAATTGTTATGACATGTTTTCATATAACAACTTTCATCTTTTATTTATGAAGTTTATATTATTAAAGTATTATGTGTATTATCTTTCCTTTCTTTATCAAATATAAATCTCTTATAAAGTAATTAATTGAGTGTGATATTTTATATTTCTCATACTACAGTAATATAACAAATCTTATTATATATTGTATAATTTATTAATTTTATAATAATAATTTAGTCATAGAAAATAAGATTATAATTTATACAAATTCATATACACGATGGTATATTTTATATCAAAGTTGTTTCTTGTGAATGAATAGAAAATAACAACAATATTTAAATAATAGTGTATTTCTGTTAAATTTTTAATTTTATTTTGTAAGTTTTATGCATACGGTATTTTAAGAAAAAGCTTAAGAGTAACAAAGGAAAAAATTGGGAGAGAGAGAGAGAGAGAGAGAGAGAGAGAGAGAGAGAGAGAGAGAGAGAGAGAGAGAGAGAGAGAGAGAGAGAGAGAGAGAGAGAGAGAGAGAGAGAGAGAGAGAGAGAGAGAGAGAGAGAGAGAGAGAGAGAGAGAGAGGAATATGAATCGTAACACGTATATTTGAAACGTTTCATTCCCATTAACGAAAGGAAGGTAATAATGAATAGAAATTTTGATTAGAAAATTTAATTATTAAAATAAAACCATAGGGTTTACGATCTAACCAATAAAAAAATTCTCTCGTAGTGGTGCTAACTAAAGAATGGTAAAAAAAAACTCACTAGTATTGAATTAATAGTAAATTGCAGTTGAAGTTAAAAAATTTCTATACATTATGTTAAAGTTAATGGTAACACAAGTGTCGAATATATTTCACAAATTGCGTCTCCTCTCTCTCTCTCTCTCTCTCTCTCTCTCTCTCTCTCTCTCTCTCTCCCTCTTTTTCTCTTTTCCCTGAACTGATAATGGCGAACCTCGCGTAATTTGAACAAATGACGCTCGACGAGCGAAAGCACACACCAAATTAGATTCGCTTTTCAATATAAGGCAGCCGTGTAAAACGAGAGAGAGAGAGAGAGAGAGAGAGAGAGAGAGAGAGAGAGAGAGAGAGAATAGTAAAACATGAGGCAAGCAAGTAAGCTAGAATATACTCGTAACTCAATAACTGCCCTCATTTTAGTACTATAGAAGTACCATGTGTGTACTATGTACTTTTTTCTTCCTTCCTTCTCTTATGTAATATTGATCCTTAAATATATATATCTTACAGAAAATAAACTTATTTTCACACATATGAGCCCCATATACAAAAGCGTCTGCTATATATATAAAAAATACCCTAAAAATAAAAAGAGAAAAATCATCTTGTACTTTGTTCTTTCTCATTACTTTTTTTTTCTCTCTTCTGATTGTCACAATTAAAGATTTTTCTTGAAAAAGCAGTAGTAAAAAAAGAAGAAAAGATAAAGGATGATAGAGGATATATATTTTTATTCTTTTTATTTTTTTCTTGTTAGAGACGTTTAAATCTGTTACAACAAATAACGTTATTTTCCCTTCTTATAGTGCTTTCAAAAAAGTTTGATCAAAATATACAACGAGAAAGAGAGAGAGAGAGAGAGAGAGAGAGAGAGAGAGAGAGAGAGAGAGAGAGAGAGAATAAAATAGCTACTGATAAATTTATTGCCTAAAAAATAAGTATCGTTTTAAGTAACCTTTATTTTTGGTTCCTTCCTCTTATATTATATAAAAAATAAAGAAAGGAATTTTACTAGCTAAAAATATTTAACTGCTATTCGTATAGTTATTATTTTTTCTCCCTACAATTTATTTCCAATGTTTTCTTTTATTATAGATTTAAAAGTAATTTTCATGTAGTTTTTTCTTTCAAATTTTTATTACGTTAAAAAAAAGTTATTGCTTACGTAAGTATTTTTTTTTCATTTGTATAAATCTTATTTTTTAATATTATTATGAAGTAAAAATAATATGCATAAAATTATAGGTAGTTAAAGTTTATTTATTCATGAACAAAAATATAAAAAATTAAAACCTTAATATTTCATTTTTGAATTATCTAACAATATAATATAAAGTAAGTTGTAGTAAAATAAAAATATTTAGTTATGAAATATTATATTTTGTTATAAAATTGGATAAGTATATTTACTTAATATATTTAGTATATAGAATATTGTATTACTTACAATAATGAAAGTAATTTTTAAATCTAAAAAATAATTTATCTTCACGTACAAATCTTTAATACCCCTTTCTTTTTTTTCCCTTCTTTTTTTTACTTGATGTGTTTTATTTCCACACCATATAAGCCGAATGAGAAATGTTTTGGTATTTTTGTCCCCTCTCTCTACCCCCTCGCGGGTCTCCACATCGCGGCCAGACAAAATCTACTGAATATCTAAGCAATGCACTGAAAGAAAAATTCTTAAAAACTATCAGTATGATTAAAAAAATGAAAGCTTCCTTTTTCTTTTATTTTTTTTTTAATTTTACATAATTATATTCAATAATTCGATTCTGCCCCATTCATTAAAAGTTTCTAACGCAAGTCCAAATAATTAAAATAATATTTTGAGTACATTTAAATGATTGTGTTCAAGGAAATATACATAGTTTTAATAAAAACGTGTACTAATGATGAACTATTTGGATCAATAAAAACTATTATTAATTTTTTTAAAAGTAAATATTACAATTTCATTAAGTTTAATATTTAATTTGAGTTGGTAACTTGAAAATAGAATTCTTTGTTAAAGTTTGTGTTTATTTTTTGGAAGTATTGCTTCTACAGGGTATAAGATAATGAGTAAAATTTGATGTAATTACAATGTTCTAACAATCAACTAAAAGTTTTGGGTAAATAGACATATTATCATCACTACAAAAAATGTAAATATGTCAATTTAAGCAAGATTTTAAGTTCTTTATAAAAGCTGCTTTAGAAAGATTTAATTTCTATAACTTCCTGAACTTTGAAGAGAGAGAGAGAGAGAGAGAGAGAGAGAGAGAGAGAGAGAGAGAGAGAGAGAGAGAGGGAGGGAGAATAGAAGGACAATTTATTATAAAAAAAATTGTAAGGAATCATACAGAAATTCAATCAGTCGTATATATAGAAAATAATTTTTTGCCGTGTAATCAGTGATTTGAAATAAATTTAACTCTTCAATGGTAATGAGAAGAAAGAAAAGAGAAAGTCCTGTCAACCAGATACATTCTTAAGCTATAAAATGAATGAAATACTTGACATAACTATATACTCATGTATTATCTGCAGTATAAGAAAAAGAGAAAATTTTAAATTGGAATGTATAAGAAGAAGAGACTTTAGTGTTTTATCATATACATTCTTTTATAAAACAAAATTTAATTTTTATTTAAAAGGTTAATTTTTTTTTTTGTTCTAAATTTTTATAATTCTGATGTTTTACAGTAAAAGTTCGTCGTTAAAGTTATATGTACTCATGTTAATTTGACGATAAAAAAAGTACATGTAAGGCCTTATAACAATTTCTACGCAACACTTATAATTTCTATATGCTTGTAAAAAATAAATGTAAACTTTTAAAATGCTAAGTTTTAATTTTTATCTGTAAATTTTCAAGTATGTTATAGGGTGTGTACGCATGACGTCATTCTGAGCGCTTTTCGATGCTCTCCTTGAGCAATGAATGACATTGCTCAACATAGGAAAAACCTAGTTTTTGGCGATTTTCTTTGGTAACTTAGCTATTTTTTGGTCATTGTTATTTTTCTTGCATACATGAGGTACTAATTCAACCTGTTAACAGCATCAATGCTCTCAAAAAAATTGCGAAGTATTTTTAAACTGGCAAAATGTGCCATTTTCCTTTACCGGACAATGTTATTTAGTACTCACTTATGACGTCGACTTTAACATGAATGAAAACACCCTATATTACAAAAATCACTTGAAATTAGACATTTTATTTACTGTTGGCAATTCATAGTAACATGGTACAACAAACATTGGTCTTGTTATATCTTATCCTCATATAACATAATATACATACATGTACTGTATAATACAAATTAAACATACAACAATACTTACATACTAAACCTAAAAGATATATAATTAAATTAATAAATATGTGCAGCATGAACAAATTTTACATCTCTACAATAAAAATTTAATTTGTATTATATATTTTTTCTTCGAGTAAATATGATAATGTCAAATTCATCAATTTTTTTATTGTTATAAAAATGACTTTACATGCAAGAAGTGTAATTTTAATTATAATTTATATTCTCCTCATATATATATCTTATAATTACTGTAACTGTGTGTACCACCAATGTATTGGGCAAGTAAAATTGCCTGCTTTTGGTTAACAATAAACAACAATAACAATAAAAAAACTCTTTAAATATTAATATTAAAATAAAAACATTTTTAAAGAGTATCGCTTATTATACATGATAAGGAATCAAAATGCTATAACATTCCTAACAAATAAGCATTTTATTTATATAATATACAGTATTTAGACGTAACGTAATATATACTATAAAAATAGTAATTGAATGGGAATGGATTCAATGTATGTACCAATATAATGACCACTGTCTATTTCTCTTCGTTATGCTTGTGTAATTTTCAATATAAATAAATAAAAATAAACATACTTTACATTATTATCATCAAATTTTCTCCACAAAACCACGAACTTCTATTATCTGATTGGCATTTCTATAACAAACAACACTTTCATATAATAACATTATCAACATTTTATTGAAATCAATAAAATCATTATTATTTCCCTATTAGCAATAATGAGGTTTTATGTATATGTATATATATCTTTTCTTGTTTTCTAATAATTAATGTATATACACTACTCACCATACCAGTTTTACTATGTATATATCTATACACCTCTTGCTTGCTTTTGCTTGTTTCAAAATGGTTTATAAATAATTTTCATATATATATATATATATATATATATATATATATATATATATATATATATATATATATATATATATATATATATATATATATATATATATATATATATATATATATATATATATATATATATATATATATAAACATGCTATACCTCACAACAATGGTTTTGGTATAATATGAAAGCACTTATTTATTTCAATAATTAATTAATTACATAATTAATTTTATAACATCATATATATAATGTCCATGAGATTTATAATTAAAATTACTTTCAACTAACTTTATTATAAATGTTATTTTCAATTATATTATGAGAATAATATGCATTTTTTTTGTAAAAAAAAAACTCATTTTGAATTTAATTACATTGAATTACAATGAGTTTAAATTACAATTTAACTTTTGACAAAAGTGTTGTAGAAATTTGTATTTAAATTCTCTTTACTAAGCAATATTCTATGATTTTTTTTGTTTTGTACTTAAATTGCTATTTTTATTGGTTTAAAAAAACTAATAATGACTGAAATGGAATTTAAAAAAATTATCGTAATAATTTGAATTTGTCTTATAATAAAAATAAATTATTATTATTACAAGTCATAAAAGTTATTCACCTACTTACATAGTCATGTGATACACACTACTTATATTATCATTCTTATACTAGATTTATCATCAAGGTTTTGTAAAATATAGTTGTCAAGTCTTTAAAAAAACACTAATAAAATAATTAATTATTATGATTATTTTATTTTGATGCTCTGTTAGTTGCTCTTGAGAACTTACTAGAATATTATAATGACCTATAGATTTTTTTTTGTCCTGTTTACGAGAAACAATTCAATGATGATAGATACTATTTAGGCTGCATTATTTTTCCTTTTTAGCAATAAAATATTTGAGTGCAACCATTAATGTTTAAAATATTGCAGCAATGAAAAATATATTTTTAATTC
>OX439132.1:17036842-17066842 GCA_949318235.1 Ecdyonurus torrentis | reverse complement strand
ATAAATATGTAAATTTTATAACCAAATTTATATATATATATATATATATATATATATATATATATATATATATATATATATATATATATATATATATATATATATATATATATATATATATATATATATATATTACAAGGTTATTAAAAGTCTCTTGTTAATTATTTTTGCTTTATATGTCTCTTTATTGTAAAAATATTGTGTAATCTTTTCATGTAATGTCGTGGTCAAGTTTTTGCAAAATAAGACTGTCAAGCCCTCACAATGCTTACTTAAAGTTAGTAATTATTAATTATTATTATTTGTAACATTTAATTTTACAGTTGAATTCTATATAATGATATTTAATCTTCATATTTTGCAAAAATTACTTATAGAAATATGTTACATAAATAGCTATTTAATTTTTACTCATAAGTTCTTATAACTGTGATATAAAGTTTTTATTAAGGCAAAATATAATCATAAAAGAATGCAAAAAGTTAGGATTATTAATATCATGTATCTTTATAATAAATAAACAATAATATTTAGTGTTTTATTATTATAATAGCAAACTACGTAGCAAAAATGTAATATAATCAATTTTGATGCAATATTTTTAATACGTTTTTTTCTTCTGCCCCTATTTCGGATTCAGAGGAACAAAACGCAACTTTTAGCATTTTAGTAATCTAACTGGCGAACTTTCGATTATTTCTGACCATGTATAATATTAAATTAAGATGCATAAATATTACTGGCAAACACGTGGAAAAAGGTATCCTAAAAATGCAAATTTGGAATTTGATAAAAAATACTGAGAAAGAGAGAGAGAGAGAGAATTATTTCATTTATTTCGAACCAAATTGAGAAGCTTTTTTTTCTAAGAATAATAATGATAATAATAATAAAAAAAAAGGAAAAGATTGTTCAATTATTGATTGATAAAAGATCAATATCATTCATTAGTATAATAATATAGGGGTTGTATATAAATATAAAGTCTTAATAAAGGCAATACGCTTCACTGGAGTTTATTATGTAAGAAATTTCCTTCTCTCTTTCTTCTTTTTTTTTCTCCCTTTATCAAACATCAAGAAAAATTAATATGAAATTTTTGTTGTTTTTCAAGTAAACAGAAATGTTTTCCATTAACTTTTTTTTGAGGATATTTTTTTTTGTATGACTAGACACAAAGATTCTATGAGGCATGACATTAAGAACATATATTAAAGTATGTAATATCTTCTTTTTTTTCTCTAGTAAACTTCATCACGACAAGAAGCCCTTCGAGATAACCATTTGCAAGTAAATACTGACATTAAACTAACCTCCCTTCTTATACATTGAAGAATTATTAATAAAAGAGATAACCTAGCTTCTTTTAAAACTCTTAAAATTCGTAGAATTTCTTTACTTAAATTCTTAAATATTTGTTTCAAATACTGGAAAACTTTGTTTTTATTACATATTTGTATAGAAATATTTTCAAGATGTTTATTGTTTTTAGCATCCTATTTTAATGACTTTGCTCTTTATCCTAATTTGGTTTGGCTTTATAACCCACCTTTAAGATAATATGATTCAACTCTAGGACCATTATAAAGCTCATTCAATCTTATGTCCTACAATTTTATTATAATTATATAATAAGCAAACTAGACACTTTATTTTATACTACTTTTTTAATATAATATAAAATTCTATGAATATTTAAGACAAGTTTATGAGTTTTTATATATGTTTTCAAAGCTACTTATTTATATTATAAAAATTTGACGCTAGCTCCTATAGATCATTTAATCTTAAAATATATTATTATTTCATTTTAAACTTTGTTGGATTGTAAATTTATATCGTAGGTTTATAGATGTAAAACGGCGTGATATTTCGTTAAAGTTGTAAAGTTTTCTCGTTTTTACGTATTTTAACTGAATGCATAGACATTTATATAAAACTATTCGTCTAAATTTAATAATTTATATTGGATTCTACCGATGTATAAAATTATTTCGCAATATCTTAAAAAAAAAATGGTAAAAAAACAACAATAACAACATTATAATAAAAAATGCATAAAAATACATTATCCATTTTTACGTATTAAAAAAAAATCACATTACAAAAATACTGATATTGCGCTAATAAGTAAATATTGTAGTAAGTAGCCATAAAAACATTTAAATTGAAAAATAAGTTAAAAAACAACCTTTAATACATGGTAATATTGTATAAGACAACCAAACAATTATATTACTTTTTGCAATACATAGCCCATTCTTTTAAAAATAGACATTTCAATTAACTTTTAAATAACATAAATGTAACAAAAAGAAATCAAATATCTTAAGTATTTCATAACATAAAAAAGTATAAAATTTATTATACCATTCTGGTCAATATTTTATCCCTTTTTTTCAAATATAAAAGGTGTCTGTATAAAAAGAAAATTCATCTGTAAGTTAGCCACGCGAAGTCTCATTGTGGAGAGTGCGATGTCCAAGAGGAAAGAGCTATGGGAGTTATACTGACTCTGAAGAACCTACCCACCACCCACCCACCCACCCACCAGTCCAACCCTCACACAAGTAAAGCTAAGTAATGTCTTTTCTTTCCCCTACCCCTCTATATTCTCTCTCTCTTTCTCTTTTTTGAACAAATCTTCCGTGAAATGTAATATTGGCAATTCAACCACCCCTTACACCACCCAGTAAGATAGAAATAAAAAAAAACTCTATTTTGTTATGTAACTTTGGTTGGTTAGAACTAAAACAGTAGGATGCAGTTAATACTTTATATTGCCTTTTCTTTTTCTCTCTTAATAATAATATATTGTATAAGCAGGGAGTATCAGCTATAGTTTTTATATGCATGTTCATACATGCATGTATTTTAAATAATGAACGTTTAAATCAATTTTATTACATTCATGATACTTTTATGTATACATGTAAAAAAAACAAAAGAAGGAAAATGTATGTAGTAGTATTATTATTATACATTGGAATGTACGTATTACAAAACTTAATGGTTAAAGATAAATAAAAGTAACTTTTTTTTTAACTAGAAGAGTTTTTAATGAAATAAATAACAATTGGTGAAATATTTATTTGTATTTATCAATTTAATGTATGCATTTAAGCTGTCAGATACTTAGGCAATAATTAACAGAGTTTAAGTGTTTCTATTGCATTTGGGATAGTTAGTTAATCAATAAATTTTTTATCTTACTTATTTCTTTTTATAATCAAGAGCAATTTAACTAACATTAAATAAATGAATAAAAATAATTTAGGAATAAAATTGTGCAACATTTAAAGTAACTTTCACGATAAACGTAAGATTTTTCGTAAATTAACGTATGTTTTTTAAAGAATGAAAATGCTTCCATTTTCGTGTAATCTTACGTCCATTGTGCAAGAAGCTTAAAAAAAAAATAATAATAATAAAAAAAACGTAAATGATAAAAACAATTAAAGTACAAACAAATTTTAATATAATAAAGAATAGTGTACATAATATATAGAGTAAAATAGAAGATGCTTATTAAAACGTTCCTTTGTGATGTTTACTTTATACATTAGTTACAAATATTGCCAAGCATGTCAGCTCCGTGCCGAGATTGCCTGCCGCAGCTCCCCTACACCCTCCCCCTCCTCCCAACACCAAGGATTACATTGCTGGGCGCTAACAATGCGGTGGCCACTTAGAAACTCCCAGTAATTAGGCACATGACTTATGTGTGGACTTAACCTCGTAATTTATAGTACACCCAGAGAGAAGCAACTTATTTTTAATTGTTCTTATGATTTACCTGCTTTGTTAATATTTTATATCACAAAGTAAATACGTAATAATTATGCATACTCATTTTCAGCAACACTAACATAATTTATGCTATAATTCATAATTATTATGTTTAATAGTAAAATTGTATTGTTGTAAAGCAAAATTATTTATGTAGTTCGTATTTAGCAACATTAATGCTAACATAAATGCAGCATAAATTACGTAATTCCTTCTATCAGTGAGATGATAGAGGTAACGAAAAAGATGACTAAAGGATTATTTTAATGTTTTTTTTTTTATAATATAAGTCAATGTATTCAATTTGTAACTCTTTTATTACAGAAAACGCTGCGTATGTGTGTGCGTGTGTGTGTGTGTGTTATTACAGAAAATGAAAGAATGCAAATTATAAATATATGTTTTAAAATTTGTAAAATAACAACAACAACAACATATAATCCACACTCTCATTTTCTTCCTAATAATAAGGAATATTAATTATTTTGAGATTTTATTTATTAGCTTAAATAGATTAACAGTATTAATCTACTATATTTACGCTATTTTCTTAAAATTATTCGTGTTACATTAAATTTACCAACTTGTTTGCAGATGATCACGATCAATATACCGTCGCAAGAAATTCTTTCAGTTAATAGAAAAAAGTCAATAATGTTTTATGCTGTAACATGAAAAACATAAGCTATAAAATCTCTTAAAGATACAAGAGTCAATAATCACCCTAAACACTCTTGATAATTGGAGTGATTTCACTATACCACCCACGTTGTATATCACTATCAGTATTTTAGTGTCCATAAAGCAATATGTTCTAAATGTTTTCTATCGTCATAAATAAAAATAATAATTTCATTTTTAGTCTATAACATAAAATACATCTCTTAAGTGTTCATGTTATTAGCCAGTATATATTTTCTCTACCCTACTATATAATATTTTTCATCTTTTAGTAGAGAACGAAAAAGTACATTTCATTTATTTCATTCTAACAGTCAATAAATAATTCTCGATTTGATGATTTTTCTAGAGAGCTTTTTGTTCTCTCTCTCTCTCTCTCTCTCTATATAATTATATATATATATATATATATATTTTCTCTTATTGCTTTAAGACTTAAAGATATATTATTACATTACGTTAGCTCATGTTATATAATATACTTGCCAACGTTTTTTTTTTTTTTTTTTTTTTTTTTTTTTTGACCAGTAACACAACATTGAAATATGATAAATGTTATGGTCTGTTCTCACGATGCAATACTTTTAACAAATGAACTATAAAAATGTATATTATTTGTTTTATTAAATATGTATGTAATGATGACATGTTCTACACCATAGAACGTTAAAAAAAAACTTTAATCACTGTGCACTCAATTTAATTGCATGAATTAATTAATTTCAAAGTATTGAATTTGTAATGCAATCAAATTTATTTTACCTCGAAAATATTACACTGTGTGATTCGGCCATTAAGTAGTATTCAATAAAAAAAAAAGTCTTTTAAACTTTTTGAACACCAAAACAATATGAAATTTACAGTGCATCAATGTGTATGTAGATATTCACTAAAATGAAGATGAAATAAATATAACATAATTGGACGAGCTAATTGTACATGTATGATTATTGACTAACAATAATTTATTAAAAGAAAAAAAGAAGAAAGCAAAGATTATTGAATTTTTAACAATGTTCGTATGAAAAATATTTATAAACATACATTACAATATAATAATGCTAAAAATTAGAAGAAAAAGACGACTACACGTTTTGTTTTTTATTTTATTTTTTATTTTACTTATATAAAAGGTTAAAGGATAAAACAGAGTTCATATTATAGCTGGCTAAAGGGAGAATAGAAAAAGGCCACAGTGTAATCCTGAGAGAGAGAGAGAGAGAGAGAGAGAGAGAAGTCCACGGTCTCTTCTGTTTTTCCATGAGATTAACTGACCTCTATCCTGTTCCTTCTTTTTTTTTACGTTTTTCTCCCCCCTTTTTTTTTCTTCTTACAAGATGAGCAAACTGTGGTCTTGATACCTCGTTCAAAACTATAGTGATTTATAACATAAGATTAAAACAATATATATTATACTTTTCCTACACATGTTATTTAATATTTTTTTATAAACATAAAACAAAATGAAAGTATTTTATTTTCACCACACATAATGCAAGATATAAACTTTAAATCCTATTTATTTTAAAAACCACGTCAACATTATACTAAATAACATAAAAAAGTTTAAACATGACAGTTTATTATAAAGTGTATGATTTTGGATTAAATAAAAAAAAAATCCCTTTATTAAAAAACAACAACTATTTTTTTTTCATCACATAAAGACATCCTTTTTTGACATTAATATTGCTTTTTAATACGATGGAAAAAATTAACATGAAAAAATAAATACTCTTGTATAGGATTTATCATATAATATACAATTCATTATAATTTTGAGGGTTAGAATGGCACTTGAAAAATTTATATATTTTTTTTTTAAATAAAAATAAACATTTCACATGAACAAAACAATAAAAATTAATTGTAATAATTAACATTCTTTATAACATATTTTAATTATTTTATATACTATAATTAAAAAATTAGTTGTAAAATGTCATCAAAAATATATTTTATCTCTTTATATATTATGTTTATATAAAAAAATATATATACTACTATATTGTTTTAATGCAAAAATATTTAAAATTATATCACAAATACTTGAACTGCGAAATGAACATTTGAAAATTATTATTGCGTTTTATTTTATTGATAATTTGCGTGATAGGGAGAATGAATTAATGATACATTACCACAGAAATAATAATTAAATGTAAGAGTTTTTTATTTATATATACATATAATATACATTAATGTTTAGATTTACTTAGCAATTTATACATTAATGAGTTAAATTAAGTTTATAAATATGATATTTATATGATCTAAATAATTTAAATCAAAATATTGAATATGTTATAACTTATTTGAAATAGAGTCATTAAAGCTAGACTAATTGTTGTTGAAACTTACTTTAATGTGAATTAAACTTTATTATAATAAAAAATCAAGTAGATCTGTAGTAAATTCTGTATTATAGATGATTTAATTTTCTTCAAGTACATTATAATCTAGGTTTCTATGTAAATAAATAAATGTGTAAGTACAAAATTAATGAAAAAAATATTTTGTTTTATGAATATGTTTTATATTTATTTTTGATAGTTCACTGTAGTATTTACACTGTTAAAACCTTGGATAATTTTCATAATGCAATAAAGTAAAGATTTGTATGTTAATATTGTACTTATTTCACTAGATATAAAATTACATTTAAAATGTATCCTGTAAAGGATATACAAATAGTAGAACACAATTTATATATAAAAGTAGTTTTTATTACCATTGAAAAAAAAAAAAAACTAGTAATAATTAATGAGACATGCAATGTGGTACAATGTATATTCTCTTTACTTATTGAGTGTTACAAGCATTATATATGGTTTAGAAAAACATACCTTTATACATATTGGAATCATATATAATTTTATTACAAAATGCATTATAGCAATTATTAATAGATTGGATATATTGATTACTGATTTAAATAATTAATTACTTATAAAGTAATAAAAAAAAGTTTTTTAGTTCATTAAAACACCGTAAGATGGTATGTAGTTACTGATTTAAAAAGTAATAAAAAAGAATGAATTATATTTCTCTCTCTCTCTCTCTCTCTCTCTCTCTTTCATTTCGTTTTTTTTATATGTATAATTCGAGTAGCTTGTCTCTATATGAAGAATAAATATGTGTCAGTGTATAGGGAGAGACAGAGAGAGAAAGAGGTATACATTTTAGTTAGTCCGGAGAGATGTAAAGTTGGGAGGCCGGTAAATGACCGCTCAGTGTCCGCTACTAATACTCTACATATCTCCCCTCAAAATGACGGCTCAGTGCCATGTGATTCTATCAGTCTCTCTCAACCGCTACCACACTTCACACGGTGGAAAAAAAATCTACCCCGCTTCTGTTGCTCGTTCTAAAATATTTTGTACGCTCGCTGTAAAAAAAAAAGAGAGAAAGAGAGAAAAAAGTGTGAGGTTGGGAGAACTTCAATGACTGATAAAAAGTCATTACCACCAATTTCACCGCAATTTAACCTTGTTCTCTCTCTCTCTTGCTCTCTTTTTTATTTTACATATAACAGTATATATTTTGATCAAAAGATTTACTGCTATTTAAGTTTTTTTAAACAATTTATATCATGAATAGAATAGAATAAAATAATATATATATATATATATATATATATATATATATATATATATATATATATATATATATATATATATATATATATATATATTATAACTTTTGTTAAACTTTTTATTTCTCTTGCCAATTAAACAAGCATCAATATTCAATGAACGGCATTTTATTCATAGTTTCAGAGAAAGAGAGCTGAATACTGACTAGTATAATTTTTAGGTAATTCAATCTGATTTTTGTATTCCCTGCCTGGTTTTAATATTTCATTTACAATTAATTTTTTATAATTCCAAAAAAAGGATGAAATTTTGTTTTTGAATAGTGATGAAATTTTTAGCTAAAGATTAATATAATATTGTCTATAACTTTAGTGAAAGTTTGTATAAACTTACACAAGAGAGAGAGAGAGAGAGAGAGAGAGATGAGAGAGAGAGAGAGAGAGAGAGAGAGAGAGAGAGAGAGAGAGAGAGAGAGAGAGAGAGAGAGAGAGAGAGAGAATAAGATATAGAGAAGATATAGAAGCTACTTATCGATTCCAAAGGGTCCAAGCTAAGTTTCCCAAAGCTTGCTTGTAACAACGAGGTATATAGAGAGAAATATATTTAGAATCTGTATAAGATATAGGATTAGAGTGAGGAAAAGCTCGCGGACGACCCGTGGCTATGCAGAGGTATAAAAGAGGAACTACTTTAGCTTGAGAATTTCTAAACTGTACTCTCCTCACTCAGAGAAGACTAAAAATATACCATGAATGTTACATAAGTTCAAATGCGCCGTATGCTAATCTTAACATTCAAAATACAAAAGCTACACTGTAAAATAAAACCAACTTGCATTATAATTAAAATTTTATTATTCTTGTCTCTTCATTTCTAAATTTTGTTGTGCATTTCTATCCTTTACTTCTATAATAATATATTATTAAAATGCATAACTATTCTTCATTAATTTTAAAATATTTTCTTATATAATTTTTTAATATAAATGGTACTGTATAAAGTACTGTATTCCTCTGTTCATTTACCTATAGAATTTTCAAATTAATAATAGTAATAATTTTTTTTTTAAAAGTCTAATAAGTATACTAAAATAAGTGACAACATAGAAAATATTTGAGAGAAAAACAAAAAAACATAAAAAAAAACTACATTGATTTCTTTTGTGTAATTGAATTTGTTAGTTTCTAAGTAAATCTAGCTTTTCAATTAGTAACAAACTCCCTTCATTCCTCCCCTTTCTTTTGGTGTGATGCGTATGACGTCACGAAGCGTCTTGTCTTAATCTAACTAATGTCAAGATCACATTAATTATTCCCGCACTCCAAACTTACTAGCACTCAAACACTTAAGTCCGTTGTCATGCAAATCCTGCAGGTAAAATAATAAAATGAATCAGGCTTGCATATCCTTATACCAAAATAATGCTTAAAATTAGGTAATGTAGTTAAAAATAACTGTTTCATAATATAAGCAAAAATTAGATTACATATTTATAGAAGAAATTTACATAGGCCAGCTTATTGTATTTATTATATTTTTTCCGATGTACTGTCTTCTATCTTCTTCTATGCTTCTGTCTTCTATTCTGAAAATTTTAAAGCCATAGACTACATAAAACAACATGTGCTTTTTAATGAATATACACGTAATGGGTTCTTCACAACTGATGACAATTTTTACCAGAATGTTAATGTAGCCCCACGAGAGAGCGAGAAAATAATGTAAAGTATGCAATTTTTGTGACTACTCATGTTTCTGACGTCAGAAACATGCAAAAATTATTAAAAAAAATTGTGCGGTTTGCATAAATCGAAATTTTTTGATCACTGCTACGAAGGTACAGTTGGGTTTTGAGACAAACTAAAGTTATTTATGTAAGTTCCATCAAGTGTTTTGTGATATAAATGCCTATGTTTTCTTCTGGTCTATTCCTTTAAAGTAAATTTAATAATAATCAAGTGTTAACTTGTATAATTTTAGTTAAATTTTCTACTTTTAAATATATTTAAAGGTATTATTGTCTTAACATAACTAGTATAACTGTTGTACTTTAGCTAAAAAAAAAAAAAAAAAAAAAAAAAAAGGAAAGGAAAGGAAAGGAAAGGAAAGGAAAGGAAAGGAAAGGAAAGGAAAGGAAAGGAAAGGAAAGGAAAGGAAAGGAAAGGAAAGGAAAGGAAAGGAAAGGAAAGGAAAGGAAAGGAAAGGAAAGGAAAGGAAAGGAAAGGAAAGGAAAGGAAAGGAAAGGAAAGGAAAGGAAAGGAAAGGAAAGGAAAGGAAAAGAAAAGAAGAAGAAAACAAACACATAATATCATTGAAATATACAATTTTATTAAATTAGGGTTACAATTTTGGTTTAAAATAATAATTTAGTTGTGTTACGCGTGTGTGAAAAATGAGCTTCTACATTGCAATTGAATACACACATACTCACGTATGGGACTATTTTGTTAGCAGCCTCCGTGGTGAAGAATATTATAAAGGTAATTCCCCTCGCTAAAGAAAATGTATCGAGTGCACGAGGTTCGCGGTGTCACACTACACGCGAGTTAGGTTAATGGTCGGTGGTACCAAAGTCAATTTGTTTCAACAGGTAATACAAATATAGCTTACATAATATATACAATTATATTGTGCATATGATGCAAAAATTACTTATTATTGTATACATTTTACTCTTATGTATTTTTAAGTATCCAATCAATTACAATAAGTGGTATAAAATACTTTTATTTATTATTTACGATAAATTTTAAATGCATTTTTATTGCAAAACAATAAATTGTTACTTTTATTCAATTCAAAATAGACTTTATTAAAAAAAATCAATTACATTTGCTATTGTGACGCCTGCAGAACTTGTAGGTATGCAACCTGGTTGTCATATGTGTCCAACTGGTTGCCTATATCTACTTTTTGTCTGTATAGGGGCATTTTTGTAAAATTGAAAAATTGAATTGTTTTTATTATATTTCTAGGAATTACCTATTATTATTATTTTGTTGATATTTTACAGCAAAATAAAACAATTTTAATTTTAAATATCAAAATTACTAATTTTAAATATTTAATTTTAAAAGGTTTTTAACTAGGTTTTTGACTTATACACTAATGACTAATGAGTTTGTTACTAATACCATTGTATAAATATAATATTTATACTATGGTAATACTAACTTTAGATAAAAGAATAAACAAAACTAACTTAAGAGAAAGGATATTCATAGATTATTAAAAGAAGGAGAATATTAAAATATTAATAAACGTTTCAATTAAGTGTAGATGAGATGCTGACAGTGAAGGAAGTTATTGATATTTTCAAATGAATGAAAGACGAAAACGCTATTTCTTATTTTTTTATTTATTGTAATAAGATTGTTGCACCTGTACATTGACTTACCTTGCCACCTAAGACTTGCAGCGCGGTACGACTTATAGGTTGGTGTGCGGGGATGATTCTAAAGCAGCAAGCGGCGTCATGCAACCAAGTATATAAGTTAGGGGACAGGTAACTCGGGTTACCAAAGAAACCCGGGCGCGTTTAACCAAGCAGTAGGAATTTAAATTAACAACCGTCATTCGTCAGAATTTTTTTTCTTCTTCTTCTTCTTCTCCTTCTTCATATTATTATTATCTGTTGTCAAGGCAACGAAAAAATGACTTTCAGAATATTCTTTTAATTATATTTATCAAGTTAATTAAAAAATCTACTGCATATTTTTAACTTCACTTGAAAGCATTTTATACTCATCTTATTTTTAAATATGGTGTTATAATATTTTATTTTTATACTTTTTTAGACTTATTGTATTTGTATTTTAGTTTTATTCACGCATCAACAATATAGCTAATTGATTTTTAAAAATACTTTAATATAATTTGCAACTTAACTAATACAACTATTTCATGCAATATCACATTCTAAAATGACACAAAGTGCAGTTTATTCCACTACAAAGAGATGTCACTTTCTGCATTTTACTGGAAAATTAAAGCTATGTAATTACTCAGACTACTCAGATTTTCTGAAACATAGAATTAAAAATGTTAAGACATTTATAAATTATTCTCCATCAGTTTTTTCTATACAGAATTAAAATAATAATAAAAATAGGCAAAATATACATTTGTGATCACTAAAAATTAAGTCTTATACTCATATTGAAAAAAAAAGTTTGATAAAAATAAACGTCATTCTACATGACAGAGTGATTGACATATTGATAGATAAATTATCAATCACATATCACTCATAATTTTATATTTGTGTCTTAGATTGACTTATAATTGTTTTTGTCATGCCTTATTATAATATTTTATTTGTTGGTGACAGCTTTCAATTATTCCAATAATGGAAGGATTATTATTGCTTAGTATGTCACTTTCTGTTATACCATGATGAGTAAAAAAATGTATTCTTAATTTCATTGTTAATTAAATTTAATATTTTATTATATTTTTTTGTGTCAAAAATATCATATTTTCACAAATGTATTATTGTACTTGCAGAATACTATTTTGAATTATTCACTACTTTTTATATTTTTATAACGATTAAAATTGTACGTATTATGCATCAGTTAAATTCATTGTAAATCCCATCAAACAGAAAAATTTAAGTAAGAATGTGTAATAAGAAAAACATGAAATTTTCTTATAAAATTCTATCTTTATGGAACTGTGATACGTGAAATTTAGTATTCCAAACTGGAGAGAGAGAAAGAGAGAGAGAGAGAGAGAGAGAGAGAGAGAGAGAGAGATTCAGTCAAAGGCCCGCAGCTGATGCAGAGGAAAAGAAGTAGTATAGATAGTTACGCATAGTAGTATAATATGTAGTAGATAGAGAAGTAGTGGGTGGTTATGCGAAAGTAGGGTGGCCCTCTTTTGGTCCACGCGTCACTGCTCAAGATTTTTTCTCTCTCTCTCTCTTTTTCTTTTTTTTTTTCAGTCGTTTTTTATCCCTCGATGTCCTCGCCCCAAGCTTGAAACAAGCCACCCACTCACTCACTTACTCACTGGACCTATGTACCGTCTGTTCAAATACCCACGATTGGAAAGTAAAGGAGAATTTCTATCTCTTATCTCTCTCTCTCTCTCTCTCTCTCTCTCTCTCTCTCTCTCTCTCTCTCTCTCTCTCTCTCTCTCTCTCTCTCTCTCTCTCAGTTACACGGAAATTCAAGTGGAATCAATTTTCAAATCCACTTGCTAGCCATGCAGCCAGATGTGCCTTACTTGAGAGAGAGAGAGAGAAAGATAGAAAGATAGAAGTGACCCCAGCAGCAAACAAAAGAACCTTCGTCTTTTTTTTTTTAACTCTCGTCTTTCAAATAATATTGAAAAGGGTATAAACACAAGGATATAATATTAAGTAAAACGTTTGCCTTTCATATTTATTTTTCAAAAGATTATCTTCTTTTATTATAATATGTTTACACAATGAAATACTCAAAACTAAATTAAGATTGAATGTGTGATAAATTATTTTGATTAGAAAATATTCTGAATGATACTTCATAAAGTAATATATTTATATAAGCAACAGTATTTCTACAAAACTTACAAGTAAAAAAAGTATTTTAATAAAAACTTATTAATTAAGAATAGAAAAATCAAAATTTAAATGGTATTTATATTCTCTGACAACATAATTAAGTTCATATTTTTTTGGTATTTATGTTTCAATTATTATTATTATTATTTTATAAATCGAAAATGTCAAATTTAAAAAATTTTATATATAATTATGTACAATATTAGATAGTAATAAACTTTTGAATAAATTATTGCGTAAATAAATGATTTTTTAATTGCTACAAAAAGTCATTATTATGGTATTAACGTAATGTTTAAAATTGATTTTTAAATTTAAAAAGTTTACGTTACTGTAAAATAAACTTATCTTTTCACAAATCGGATACAAGTGTTGAAAAAAAAAAAGCTTGTGTTTACGCAGATAATGAGTTTAGAAGACAAGTTGCTACGCTTCCTACTAAAGGTAGTGACAACCCTCCTTTTCCGCTCTAAATCAATAAAAACGAGGGAAGGGGGTGAGAGATCAAGTAAGTTCATCCCCATACCATGTCAAATATAAGATGAGAATTAAAAAAAAAAGTGAGAGAGACTTGGGTTTCCTACGTCCAACATTTTTTAATTTAATGTAAAAAAAAAAAAAAGGACTCAAGCATTAATTTGTTTGTTTTTTTAAGTATACATAAAAGAGAGAGAAAAAGATATAAAAATTTAGGAAGTAAATTTGTATTCTCTGTTTAATATGTTTAAATATATTTTATATTAATTTTCCTTAAAAATTGCAGAAATGTTATAAGGAAAAAAATAAGTTTATCCTTTACTGATTTCAACAACTTTTATTCATACACAACATAAATTATGCAACATTGAATAAAAATTAGACTGCATAGTAAAATAGATGTTTTATACTATAAATTTTTATGTAATTCTAAAAAAAAAATAATAATAATAAAAATAAAAAAAATATGGCATAAATGTAGCATAAATTACAAAATTTATGTTATTCATACGGAGTAGAAAAAGTTATGTAATATCTATAATCAAAGTGAAAACGTTAAAATGAAATATGAATATATTTATTAAAACTACTCACTCTACGATGACCATTATGTACTCTGTATTTTCAAATATTTTCAATCATAAACATACTTTACATAAATTTGTATAATTTCCAAAATAGTTCCTAAATATTATGACTGGTCACAGCTGTTATAACATATGTACCAGACAATCATCTAAAAACTTGGATATATATTATTTACAAATGGATATAACTATTTTACTTTTTTTTTATTTATTAAAAAAATGTAATAAACATAAAAAATAATGGAAACAAAAATTATATTAAAAAACATAATTCATATATACATATATTTTTTTTAGATCATTACATAAATTTTACTACGTGTAATTATTAAATATAAATTATATATTATATTATACATGAATATTTTTTAACATGGATATTTTGTGCATCCTCTCCCTATATATTTAACCACCCCATTTTAACTCTCTCTCTCTCTCCTGTAAATATATACTATACGACATGCATTTTAGCCTGTGCTTAGTACTATATGTATACTATCTAGTATATTGTAATATACGTAACATATATATATATATATATATATATATATATATATATATATATATATATATATATATATATATATATAGTAAACCAGCACCTGTGCATAATGGGTTTAATTGGGGTCCATGTTTCACTCACAAAACCCATATCCGCCTGCTGTTAGCGCCATTTAATTTTCATATGTCTGACCACTCGTTCAACGAGTTTCCGAGTATTTCATATATGCACTCTCTCTCTCTCCCTAAAATCTCTTTACTCATTCTAGGTAATATTCTTTTGTATATAAATATATGATTAACAGAAATTATTATATAAAATATTAGGTTACATGAAACAGTTTTGTACTATAATTGCTATTTATACATGTAGGTTGTAATTTGTGATTTAATTAATTTTATAATGATGCACAGTTTGAATTTTGATATTTATAGTTTTACTGTAACGCAATATGTTCATTTGGAACAGATTTGAAAATTAATGTATACGGTACACATAATTGTGATAATATATTTTACTATTCAAATTCAACGCACATTTTTCTCATAAGAATAACAAGGCAGATTTAGCACTTGTTTTTAAAAAGTAAAATATATTATTACAATTATTTGTACATATAGTATAAAGTAATATGAAATTCAAAATTCTCTCTACTCCTATGATTATTGCCGTCATTTTTGTAAATTTACAATGCTAAACTATTATCAAAATATTTTACTTGAATGGATCTTTCACTTGTATATTTACGGTCAAGGTTTCGTAAAATAGTGTGGTCAAGCCCTCAAAATACCTTAAAGTTTTAGTGCTTATATTCTTAATATCATTATTAGAAAGATATGCAATCAGTTAGTTGCTTATTCACTTGTAATTACACAGAGATAAAAAAAATGCTTGACTGAATTCAGTAACATTTATTCAAAAAAGTAAAAGTGGATAAACGTTAAAATTTATAATAATAAAATCAGTTAAGTATAATCTATTATTGGACTTTGTAATATAATAGACATAATTTTTTATAAATATATTCATTTATTGAAATATGTCAGTAAAATTTTTTACTTGATTTTTCTTACTGGTAGTGGCATGGTTTGATTGAAACACAAACATTGATGCGTGTGAGAGAGAGAGAGAGAGAGAGAGAGAGAGAGAGAGAGAGAGAGAGAGAGAGCAGTGGTGATTCTGGTGACTGACGTGAGAGCAGCGAGAGCCACGTACCACTCGCGGGCGCGCGCTCCACAAACACACCACCCTCACTCACTATCAGCCGCCACAATAAATTATTCAAGCCTGGCAATCACGCGAATCACCAGAACATGAGTACGAAAAAAATGTTGATACTGCCACTGCTAGTCTTTTTTAATGAACATCCATTTACCATTTTTATTTTAAATCAAATTTATATAGTGATACATCGTATATAGTAACTGGCATTCGTTATCATATAAAGGGGTTAGTGTTTGGTTTATATTGTGTCAATTTTTAAATATTTGTCTTTTTAAATAATATTCAGAGTGTGGATTGTTTTTAATATCTATGTTCATTTATTTTTTACGTTTTTATTTTCATTTTATTATTATAATTTTTTTTTTAAATTTTAAATAAAGAAATAGTAAATACGTATAATCTGCTTTCTGTTTTTCTTTTTTGTCAATACACAAACTTGGAGAGAGAGAGAGAGAGAGAGAAGAACTATAACAGGTTTACGATACCAAGACTCTTGCCGAG
This sequence comes from Ecdyonurus torrentis, assembly GCA_949318235.1. Taxonomy (NCBI): domain Eukaryota; kingdom Metazoa; phylum Arthropoda; class Insecta; order Ephemeroptera; family Heptageniidae; genus Ecdyonurus; species Ecdyonurus torrentis. The sequence goes on along the minus strand of OX439132.1, from coordinate 17,049,937 downwards.
GCCAATTCAATATATTACAAACGCTAACTATTCCATCACTTTTTATCTTTGTATGTGCTATATTTAACCACAACTACCCTAGTTATTATGTTAGTAACAGTAATAAACATAATTACAATACTCGAAACCAAAGTAAAGTGTTAGTCCCAAAACATAAATCAAAATTATTTGAAAGGAGCCTTTATTATGTAACAGCTAAAATTTATGATAATCTACCGTCTTTAATTAGAAACGTTAACTATGACACTTTATTCCGGAACCTTTTGAAACAAAAATATTGATATTTAAAGAATATTACAATTTAGCTGAATTTTATGATACCAATTTAAAAATTGATGATATTGATGTGCTGATGCATACTACACATTCAAATCTACAATTTTATACTAGCTGATTGAACAATATTAATTACTATAATTGTTTCACATCTCCAGTTAATATGTTTTATTTTTATTTTTACTCAGTATCCTATTCCATTGCATGTTTTATCGAGGATGTATATATTTTTATACATTATCTTTTATTATAATTTATTGTAAATAGTTGACAAGACCAAAGCTTGTTGTTACGCTACGTTACTATGAACTGCCTGGATCATTAAAGAAATCTTTATCTTCTTCTTCTTCTTATTTATTGCAAAAACTTTTTAAATTATCTGTTTTTGGAATATTTAAGGAAATATTTTATTAATGATAACAATTAATTCATGCTGACATTAAGATACAAGGGTTTGATACTTAACTTGAAATGGTCATTTGCATAAATATTTTTAAAATGTCACCATTTAAAAACAAAATTAAGGATACATAAAGGTCTAACCATAAGAAAAACGTAAGAACAAAACATAAATAAAACATTAACATTTAATATTAAATAATAACAATAAAAAATTGACTTTACGTTATATATAATATCAAAAAGGTTTTCAAAGATTGACCTTCTCGTTATTGTATATATAATATCAAAACTCTCCCTCCTACCCACCCTCTTTCTCTCCCTTTCTTATTGTACGCTGTCTTGAACAGATGATATTAAACTTGGATGAAAGAGAGTAAGTTTTTTTTCTTTTTTTTTGTGATTTTGATGGGCAGCGGTCAAGCAGAGAGAAAAGAAAAAAATATCAAAAAGCTCAGCATAACAAAAGGGCGAACATTTTGCTATCGTTGACGTAAGTTCTCAGTAAGAGTGTGTGAGAGAGAGAGAGAGAGAGAAAAAAAGTGAGAACCCCTAGGGGACTCATAACATCTCTTGTTTCATGTCACCCTAGTGTCATAGCCACACGGTGAGTAAAGGGGGTGGTGGTCAGTATCTTAAACTTTTGACCCCCCTACTCCTTGTCTCTCTCTCTTTTTCTCTCTCTTTTTAGAGAAATAAAATGATGTGATCTCTCACAGAGTTACGGAGAAACAAAACCAGCTAGTGAGAGAAATATAGCATTGCTAAGCACAATTGGCCCAATCCACTTTAACACACGTACAACTAGTATAGTAATACAAAAGCCTTCTAGGTATGGATTACTTCTATCTCTCTCTCTATAAACTTATATACACTCATTCTACTATAATATTATACCAAATTCAATGCCTTTTACTATTAAAGGGTATGAAATGAGTATATATAAGAGAAAAGAGAAGAGAGAGACGAGAGAACAAGGACTTAATTGAAGTTTCGGGCTCAATTTAAGCCACATATACACCTTCAGGGATTTTAAGTGATAGAATAGTAGAGGGAGTTAGAAAGAGAAAAGGTTTTTGGTTATATAGCTTTACACGTCCAATCGTTTCAATAACAAGGTCTATATATATATATATATATATATATATATATATATATATATATATATATATATATATATATATATATATATATATATATATATATATATATATATACCTCTTTCTATCTTGTGTGTATGTATAACTCCCTTAAGGGTTTCTCACTCTAACATTGATCGTATTGTGCAGCTGAGACATACAAAATACTCATGGTCAATGCATGTACCAAGTGTCCACTTAATGTTATGAAGAGACAAAGAGAGAGAGAGGGGGGGGGGGTGGAATACATAAAAAAATAATAGGGAATACAACTACTAAAATGTTCTTCAGGGAGACATATAACTTAGTTTTAAGGGTATGTCAACTATAATAATCAACATAAATTTCATTCGCAATACAAGTGTATCTTCGTCGTTGTTTATATGTTGCAATTTTGAAATTATATAAAACTATACCAATTAACTTAATAATACTTTTTTTAATACCAAATGAATATAGTTTAAAAATAAAGCTCCATTTACTATCAAGTATTTTTTTAAGCTCTAAGTGACTCAAAAATATTCTTAAAAAACAAATTAAAAATATAAAATAAAGAAACAGAACAGATAATGTATTGTAATAATAGCATTTAATGTGTAAAAATATTACATTTCTTTTTCTTTTGACGTAAAAATTAACTTAAGAAAATTGCTTAGGTCTTGTAAAAGATTATTAAAAAATAAAAATCTTGAACAAAAATAAAATATGCATAAGTACGTAAATAAAACTTTTACTTTTTTTTTTTTTTTTTTTTTTTTTTTTTTTTTTTTTATATTGGCAACAAAATTTTAGAAACGATACGTACAGAAAAACTTTGAAATAAATATTTATTACACAGAGAACCCCAAATGAAAAATCTTTTGATACTAATACAAATTTGATTCAAAGAAGAAATCACGGTAATAAATTAGTAAAATCAAAGTAGGGACTTATATATAGATTATTCTTATCTAACCCTTAAAAAATACCACACACATATATATACACACACACCACTTGCATTTATGCATAAATAGTATGATATATCTTGTGGGAATGACCTATGTATGATATGGAAAGATAAAGAAGTAAATTTTGATGTGACCTCGACAGAAAATCCCTTGAGATAAAAGAGAAAGAGAGAGAGAGAGGTCAAGTTACGCATCATAATAATATACAACGAACCATATACTATATATTTATATAATATACATATATATATATATACATAGTCTAGTCTGTAAGAGCCACAGTAGTGGTCAGCTGGACTAATGAAAGTAATCCCGAGACTCAATCTCCATTGAAATTGAAATTTACATGAGAGTACCCAAGGGAGATCTCTTAAGTTCTCTCTAACATACATGTATGTACAAGCTTTAAAAAAATATATATACTGAGAGAGATGAGAAAAAAAAATATAGACATATACAAGTCTCTCTATATATAATATAGTATAGTAGCTTAGGAAAAAACATAGGATATTCTTTGACATTTAAACCCCTTATAACACGGTAGCTTCAACCCTGCTTTCTCTCTTTCTCTCTCTACATCACCCTCAAACCTGGCCGCTCATCACACCAGAAACTTTATATACATACAAAAAAGAAAAGAGAGTATAGAGAAGAGAAAAAGAGAGGAAACTCATTACAAAAACATTACATTAGATGTACTTTTAAGTATACCTTGCTGATGATTTTTTTATATACACTTATTTTACAATTTAAATTTTATATAAAGATTCCTTTTATTACTCCTTATGTTTATTAAATATTTAAATTTTATATTCTTTTATTAAATACATTTACATGATCTTTTTTAATATACTTTATTATTATTATTATTACTTTTTATTATGTTTATATTTTATAATTTACATAAATTTATTTTTAGGTTTTTAATTTAGAGCCACATTTTATATATAATTAAAGACGTAGAACACTTTGAACAAAAAACATGTCTAATATCCTAACATACCTAAATATCAACGTTGGTTTGGCCGGAGTCATTGATTTATAATTTATTTTCCATTCACAAAATGACAGCTTCGGGTTTGTGATGTCACAGCTCGCCTGTTTCCGCGCGCGTGGACTAGTGAGCTGTGACGTCATAAGCCCGCAGCTGTCATTTTGTAAATGGAAAATAAATTAGAAATCAATGACTCTGGCCAAATTAACGTTGATATTTAGGTAATTAGGATATTAGGCTAGTTTTTTGTTCAAGTTGTTCTACGCCTTTAAGTATATATTTTATGAGAGTGTGACTTTTAAAATTTAACTCAAGTTTATTCATTTTTCATTTTCTACTACTTTTTTGTCATTAAACAAAACTGTTCAGAAATTTTTGATGTTAACCTAAAAATTTTATTGCATGTAGTTGTAATTTTTTTTTAACAAAATTTAAATTTTATTTCATACAAATTTAGATATAATCAATACAAATTTACTCTGGTTTATCTGAATTAAATTAAAACTCTCACTTGAATACAAAATTAAATACAAAATATTTATAAGTAAAATTAAAAACATAAATAAATAACATAGTTGTAATGATACATTAAAAACATTCCTATATAAATGGTAATAAAAGTAGATTATTTTTAGAAAATAAAACAAAATCAAACAAAATAGGTGTTAAATTTAATGTTAATTTTAAAAACAAAGTTGGTATGGTATGTGGTATACATCACATACACACATAATAATAGTTATAAAATGAGATACGTATATGATCAAGTAACAAAGTGGTTTTACAATGAAACAATGTTGCCAACTAGAAAAAAAAAATCATGATGATTTTGATGTCATTTTTACTGCTCTTGAAAAACTTATCACCACAACACACTGACTATATAGTATGTTTATAGCTACATGCTTGGTTGGGTAAGTAAATTTTATTACTCACTTACATAACATATACAGTTGTATATATTTACAATGTATTCTACAGTCGTATGTTATAAAGTGAGTGATAAGTAAGCTAAAAACAAAATAAAAACATTTAAATACAGTATTATTAGAATAGTGTTTATATAAATTTAATGATTGTAATTAGAAGTCTTGGATCTTCAAAAGTTAAACATCTACTATTTTGATGACCTTTGAAAATCAACTACATTGAGAAAAATGATTCTAAATATTAGCTCATCGAACTATACTGTACAGCAAAGGTACCTTTTACTGCTGCACAAGTAAAACTGTCCTGAAAAGTTACTGTCTTCTAAAACATAGTAACTCATAAACGTCTTAAAAGTTAAAACGTCGTATTTTGCTGTAGGATTGGGATAATTATGTTGGACAGCATAATTTATGAATTAATTATTTCCACATACGTATGAAAATAAAAATTCAGGTAAAAAAAAATCAAACTCAAACCGTAAGATAAAGGAGGGGGGAAATATTGAAATTTTCGGGTGTGCGTAAATGTTTAAAACTTCTCATTTAAATTATTGTACAGTATTCTGACCTCCAAAAATGTTTATATTAGAATTTTCTGACTTTAAAACGGTTATATTCAAAATTCCGCAGCATCTCATTTTCACTCTTATTGTACTATAAATTTCTAAGTAACAATAAAGTGAATAAATTTAAATAAATATTAAGTATTCATAGTTTTCTTTCAATTAGTATTGAACCCGTACAAAATATTTTACAATTGGATTTTTGTGTGTGAGAATAATAGGAATGATGTCGATAATATATTAAAGAATAGAAACTTCTTAATATATAATTCTCTCTCTCTCTCTCTCTCTCTCTCTCTCTCTCTCTCTCTCTCTCTCTCTCTCTCTCTCTCTCTCCTCTTTGTTATATATTTTTAATTAGAAAAAGTTCAAATATAAAATGACTTATTTTTTTACCTCTACTTTGCTAAATTCATAAACCTAAAAATAACATTAAAATTATTGAGCCATCTGTATTGTTTTGCACAATACGTGTTTATTTATGTGACGTAAGCAATCTCAACACAAACTTGATTTCTGATCTTCAAACCCCTCACTTTTTAACTAACTTACATATCAGATTCCTTTTAATTACACAGAACAAAGTCTCATGTTTGCTTCTTTACTTTTAAGACGTAATACATAAAGTCTTGTACTGTATACTTAAGACCATTAGAAATACTTTGGTAATTAGTGAAACAAGTTGTTTTTTTACTTGTATCTACAAGCACGGACAGAAAAAATATTTTTAATTTCAAAGGAAAAGTTTTAAGCAGTTTCATAAAAAGGCAGGAGAGAGAGAGAGACTAAAGTACTCTAACAGTTTTTGGCTTTGATTTATTAATTATTTTGAAAACATCGGTGAAAAATAAAAGCAGTATACGTTTAGCAAAATCAGTTTTAATGAGAGGTTTTTAAACTTTTGAGACTTGTTTTATTTGGATATTTTTTGTGTTTATTTTTTAAGCATTGCAAATTATATATATAAATGTAAAGCTTATTTTAAAGTAAAATTATTCTTTAAACTTTAGTATATAAAAAAAGGTTCACTTAAAAAAAGAAGAAATTATTACTAATATACTACTCACGGATTTCACGTTTACTTTTTTTTTATTAAGTTTTTGAACGTTAGATAAGGGAGAAGAGAATTTTATTTAACAAACTTGAAACTATTTTTCAATTATTTATTAACACTTTATTGTTAATAATTTTTAATATAAACTTGTTGTAATATATTAAATTTCATAACAAACAATTAATGTAATACAATTTATTTCCCTTAAAATAAATTTTGTGTACAATATATATAGCGTAAATTCATTAAAACTGAGGTTAGTATATTTGCCACATTTGTTTGTATTTGTTATTGTGTATCATAAAGAAATGAGAGCAAGAGAGAAAGAGAGAGCAAGAGAGAGAGAGCAAGAGAGAGAGAGCAAGAGAGAGAGAGAGAGAGAGAGAGAGAGAGAGAGAGAGAGAGAGAGAGAGAGAGAGAGAGAGAGAGAGAACGAAGGAAGTGTTAACAAAAGGAAAGCGTGTGGGTAATGGTAAACCAAACAGAAATCTCACTAGTGCAAAGTATAAGAACATAACAGCAGTTACAATAAGCTAACTTGATCTTATTTTCACCCCCCTTTTCTCTCTTTCTTTCTCTCTCTTAAACTCTAATACAAAACAAACCGTCCCGTCTGTATTACTTTACGTATAAATAGTATTAATACATAGCACAATAAAGAGGATCGAATTTACTTATATTGTTATGAAAATATTTGTTTTTCTAACACCTCACAAATTGTATTAGAATATTTTATTGACCGTTGATATTTCATATAGAGTATAATGTTACAAACAAGCATTGGTAAATATTCATCAGCAAAATACGTTTAAATTTATTTGTATGTTGCCATAAGTTTTTGTAGTAGAAGTTAGTATATATTTCTAGTTCTAAGAAATAAAAGTAATTTTTTAAATCCCCTTTCTTAAAATATACTTAAATTTAATCATACTTTCGTAGAACAATTTATCTTTTAGCAATTCACGAGAAAAACAAGATAGCGTATTTTTTTGTAATACAATTACTATAAAATCATTATGAAAAGTTACTAAAAGAGTGTTTCTGTATTTACTCTGAATTTTGATCCACACTAACACATACACAATGCACCACCACTATATAGCAACTTACAGAGGTGTAGACATTGTTTTTCCCTATACACATTTTCTGTGCCGGCTGCTATTTAGATAAGAATTTATATCTTTAATATCCCTTTTTAGCTTGGCTTTGTTTTGCGTCGCCAGTTTGTTAAAAAAACAACAAGAACGCAGTTAAAACTTATCATTAAATAAAAAAAACACCCTTTTTTATTTTAACTTCTAATGAAATACATTATTTAGTGGTCAAATCAACTGGAAAGTTTCTGTAATACGTAAATAAAAAATAAAATAAAAGACCAAAATGATTTGTAAGTATTGTAATATTATACAGTAAGAAAATACTTTTTCGTTTAAAATAACAATAAAAAAAAGAAAACTATACAATAAAAATATATTCTTAAAAAACATAATTCAAGTTGGTTTAAAAAATATTATATTCATGAGTTCTTATAAATATAAAATAATATATAAAAAGTCATAAGCTATTTCCACTCGATTAGAATAAAATTCAAAAAACCTTTTCAAAACATTCATACAGGAAATGTAAGTTTTCCAAGAGCTTATGTCGTCTCTCTCTCTCTCTCTCTCTCTCTCTCTCTCTCTCTCTCTCTCTCTCTCTCTCTCTCTCTCTCTCTCTCTCTCTCTCTCTCTCTCTCTATGTATATATATTTATATATATTTATTTTTTATAATCCTTATCTTTCTGAACTCTAAATATATATACAGTTAGGGTGAGGAAAAAATAGAAGTATATTATTTTTATATATTTATTTTCTCTCATTTTTTGACATAAAAGAAAAAGCTTTTTCCTTTCTTTGTTATTTTTATGTGGGTTTGATATAAATAATAGAGACATTATACATATAAGGAAATTGAGATTTTCTACACTATATATGGAAATAATGGGTTTTGTTTTATATTTAGAAAAGAAAGAGGAAAGAAAGAAAAAAGACTTCGTAAATCTAAATATAATTGAAAATTTTGTATGGTTAGTAAATGTTAGTATTTATTTCTGAATATGCGTATATAACAATGTCAATAACACTTAAAAATTTATGCTTAAGTTGAGTTGAACAATAACGATTTTTGCTTCTCTATCTCTCTCTCTCTCTCTCTCTCTCTCTCTCTCTCTCTCTCTCTCTCTCTCTCTCTCTCTCTCTCTCTCTCTCTCTCTCTCTCTCTGAGATATATAGTGTCATGTACTGTACAGTAAAATAAATATGATAGATGTGAAAAAGAGTCACAAATTTATAAAGTAATCCTTGAAAGATATACTTTTAAAGTACTGGACACTTATTTGTTAATGTATTTGAGTTAAATTTTCTAAAATCAAATAACATCAAAGTATAAAATTAAAAAAAAATTACTACACGATGGAAACTAAACAATTAAATATTTTAAATCTTTTGTTGTACAGCAAATTTACTTCTGAGCACAAGAGAAATAAAGCTCGGCTGCTTCTACTCCTTTCTGTTGCACAAACTAATAATTAGGTAAACAGCAAATAGCAAGATATTTCGTTAAAATTGAAACTTCTTTTTTTTTTTCAGTAAAGTTGAGAGATAGGAAAAAGAGTTTTTTTCCTATCTTTTTTTTAAAAAACAGACATTCAAATATTATGCAATATAAATAATCAGATTCATAAATTTTTCTGAATTTAATTTAATATTATCTACTTTTTTTAAAAAAATCTTTAATTCTTACTGAAGCATTATTTATGATACCAAATCTCTAAACGATTAAAAACAGACTACTAAAAAATAACATTAGATAAAAAAGTAAACCACAAAAACTATTTAAAATATGTAGTAAAAAATATTTGAACATGTTGTTGAGTTAGAGGGAGAGAGAGAGAGAGAGAGAGATACAAAAATTGATGATGTATTAGGTAGGTCAGTTTGATTGTAGGAAATATGTGGTAACGTTGTATCAACATGATATATTATATTATACCATATACATAATATAATAATGTTATATAATATAATATGTTATTATAACCTATATTTACATTATTCTCTCTCTCTCTCTCTCTATTTTTGCTATATGTATGCAGAGAAATAACTGTTTGAAAATTTATTATTATATTTACTTATCATAGACAAAAGGTTCAGGAAATTATAATATAATAGTATTATTATATAAAATATTGAATATAGACAGGACGTAGTGCGGTTTATACTTTAGTCAAATATATTTGCATCAAAATTGAAAATTAAAATTATGTAAATATTATATTTACTTGTTAAGTAAATAATATGAAATAAAAACTATTTTATACAATTCGTACAAATGTTTTATGTTTGGAGATGAGTATGTACAGACAGTACATTATATGAAATCTTGGATGTATACATTATAATATAAATTAATGCCTTATGTAAAGCTTGTATTACTTTAATTTTAATATTCGTACTTTAGGTAAATTTAAAAGAAAAAGTGTATGCTATGTAATATGATCATCAAATTGATGTAAAGTTCTGCTCATTTCAGTATTTTTTGTTAAAAGTTTTTTTTTTTTTTGAACAAATAAGTAATAAATTAAATAGTTTAAAAAAAAAAAAGACGCAAAACAATTTACCACAATTTCTTGTAAAACTTTTACATCTCTAATAGTTTAAAATGTTGAATACAATGCTCTACTTGTTCCAAAAAAATTAAACTTCATACACTGCAAAAAAAAAAAAAAAAAAAAAAAAGTTAAAAATAATAGTAGAACTTACAGTACACAGTAAAAGCAAGTAAAACTCATGTATTTACTTACAATTCCCAAGTGTATGTAAGTCATTCATCAAGTAAAACAAAATATACTGATGTTAGCATTTTCGCTTTTTGACCCAACTTAGTTGGCCCTAGGGAGCGATTGTAGTGTAACTTAGCTAGAAAACACAACGTAAAGTAATCCTTCTTCTCTTTATGTATATATTTCTCCACATTCTTGACCCTTTGTCTTATTTTCATATATTATATAACTAGAAGACGTTTCTCATCTAGACCACCATATCCATAGCATAATCTTAAGTTATTTCACTAACTGTTGTTACTTAAAACCACAATTTAATAATCTACTTCAAACTATTATACTAAGAAAACTTTAACTTTTCCTTATACCCTTCATATAATATATTTTTATGTTATTTTTTTTGTGACTTGACCCTACTTTCTTACAAAGAAAATATATTACTAAACTCCCCATGCTTGCAAGTATGGAGAAAGAGTATACTTTTAGGAAAACCTGGGTATTTAATTACTTTAGTACTCTCCCAGTAGGATATATACCCCTTTTTCTTATATATGTTTCTCTTAGGTGGTGTTGGTTGGTGGCGTATAGGGAGTTCTAGTAGATATACGAGGAGAGGAGTGGGGGTTGAAAAATATAGGGGTGGGTGTTGGGCATTTCAAGATGCTTTTGATTTACGTTTTACTTGGATAAATGAAACAGTGTTGTATATAAGTACAAGGCATTCCAAGACGTAGAAAGAGAGAGAGAGAGAGAGAGAGAGAGAAAGATAAGGGTGAGAATTAAGATAGGGTAGGTGAAGGGTGGAGGGTTGAAGACACATTGCAATGATGGATGACCTAGAAAGTTTCAAGTGCAATGCTACTAATTAACTGCTCCCAAGTCTTGGCACATCTTTCATATCTCTCCTCTCTCTCTCTCTCTCTCTCTCTCTCTCTCTCTCTCTCTCTCTCTCTCTCTCTCTCTCTCTCTCTCTCTCTCTCTCTCTCTCTCGTCTCTCTCTCTCTCTCTCTCTACTTCTCAACAATGTATACCAGACTAAAATAATTAATTTCATCATCATAATACTAACTAACAATGTAATTTATTAAATGTAAAATGTTTTTTATTTACAAAAGTTGGTAAGTAAAGAAACACTTTTGTTAAATTTGGAATTATAGTAAAAACGTAAAACGTTCTCAGAAATAGGGGAAGCTGATGAATTTCACTATTATTAATAGGCAAAGTAAGTTTAATTTTTACTTTTTTTTTTTTTGTATGTTAAATATTAAGAATTTGGGAAATTTTAGCACAGTATGGAGCAAGTATATTAATAAAAGAAAATATTGCCAAAAATAAAACAAAATAAAAATACTATGAACAAATATTACTAAAAAAATAATTAAAAAGATATATAATTTTACCACAAATAAAACTTTACTAGAAAAATAAATTAATAAAAAGTATAAGTATAAAAATCGACATTTTTGAATGAAATATTTGTGAAACCAAAGCCACCACAAGAGCGGTTAGCAAATCTAATTATATCCACAAGCAAATAATCTCGATTATCAAACTTGTGTACGCCAAGTTATAAACGTAGGAGTGAAAACCAAATTTCGCTGGTTGCCAACAGTATTATGTGGCATCGACATTGCGAGTTGAGTTCACACCGCACTTGTGCTCTCTCTCTCTCTCTCTCTCTCTCACCGTGTGGCTTTCTACACAGTATTCTAATTTGTGTGATCAACCATCTCCAAACTCAAGAATTACAACTCCCTGTCATAGTCTGAGAATGATAATTATCACTATAATAATTATTGTATGAACAATTTTTTCGTCAGTTATGATTATGACTTTTCAATTTAATTAAAATTCAAACTTTCTGTACAAATTATTTGATTTATAATTATTTACTGTCACATTTTTTTCTTACAAAGAATACGCTCTACGTTTATTTTTTAAATATATAATTTTGAATTTTAGATTTTTTTTTTACATAATAATTTAAATAATATCGTCTTTTTTACACTGTAGGAACATAATAAGAATGAAATATTAATCAATAAAAAAATGTCATTCTTAGAGCAGGTATACAAAAAATGGCATAAACAAACTTTGCTTATAAAAATAGAAGCAACATCTCTATAATATTTATAATATATTGTAGTGAATTTTATTATGTATAATATTATAAAAGTTTTAATCATATAGAAGATGAAGAGAAAATACATAAAGGAAAAGCAGAGAGAGAGAGAGAGAGAGAGAGGTGAAAAGGGATAGGCAGCTTTTGCTCTCTCTCTCTCTCTCTCTCTCAACATGCAATTATTAATTAACGTTGCTTGGTGCGCTGCTGCTATACTTTCTTGCTCTTCGGTATAAGCAGCTCCTATACTGCGGGCGGTGAAGCCAAAGCTGGTTGCTTGATGTAAAGGTATTAACAAGCTTGAAGCTTGTGTCTAGCAGAAGCTTAGCTCTGGCAAAAGCAACGCAAAACTGCCTGCTAGATCCCAGTAGACTTTAATATACAAGTTAGGGATCTTTTATAAAATCCATACGGACTTTTGGATTATAAGGAACACTTTACATATGATATAAAAATATTATATATATATAAATACGTATATATAATATTTTTGATGGATTTTATTATTTTAATGAGATTAAATTAATAGTTTATTAGTATGTTTAATAATGATTTAAAGGATTATGTTAAATGATTTATTAAAATAAACAATATAATTTTATATAGAATTTCGTTAATCTATTTTTGCTTAAATTAAGCTGATAATATATTATCAAAGTTCGCACTATATATTATTTTGACATAAACATTAAAATTGTATTGTTGATTCGTATGATACAATATATAAAAGTCTTTAATATAATTATTTTAAAAAAATTCAGAATAATACATAAACTATGTGGACTGCATCTTTATTATTTTTAAAAACCAAATTTTAGTTAGTAACTCTGAAAACTTTGTTTATGTA
>OX439132.1:16938709-17036642 GCA_949318235.1 Ecdyonurus torrentis | reverse complement strand
GAGACTACTGTAACCTCTAGTTAAACCTTACTGTTAGTTATCTTTTTTTAATTGTTGCAAGAATCAACAACTTAACTACGATTTAACTAGTTAGTTAGCGTTGCAGCTTACGGGATAAAATTCATTATTACTAAAAAAAAGTATAAGAATATTTAATGTAACAAAATATTTGTACGAGAAATTGTTATATTATAATAGCTTTCAAATTTTGGTATTGAATAAATAATGAATATGACAGAAAATGAATATTTTTCGTCAAGCATCGTCAAGAAAATGCAATTTTTTAAGTTCTTCGATTTTAAGCAACAACAGCAACAACAATATATTATACAGCATATTATATTTTTTAAATCTATAAAATATGAAAAAACAGTATGAGATTTATACATATTTACATAAATATTCCAAGCAATTTAATTTAAAATCTGAATACTTTACTGCTGTTTTTTTTACCATATATATAATATAAGTTGAAGTGAATAGGGGAGGAAGAAGTATGAATATAGTATTTCCCATGCGAGTATTTTTGAAAAAAAAAAAAAAAAAAAAAAAAAAACGTATTGAGGGTTGAGAAAAAAAAATCAGACTCGTAAATTGCAATGCGTAATTTTTGAAAGTACACTATATATATATATATATATATATATATATATATATATATATATATATATATATATATATATATATATATATATATATATATATATATATATATAGTGTTATACTTGGCAATGGAGCATGGCATGTAGAGGGTTATTTTTACTATACGTATAACAAGCAAACGATGTGGTCTACAAGGCAAAAAAGCCATTCTACGATAATAACGTTTTGTCTGTATTTTATAGTGCTATGAATTTTCCTTGAAGAGTGCGAGAAAAATATATATAAATGCCCAGAAAAAAAAATAACAAAAATATGCACTGCAATCACCCTCATTTTATTTTCTCTTTCTCTGTTTATAACCCATGTTTTGTTTTTTTTAAATGTTTCTTTATTGCCTATATGAGAATTTTATTGCTAACATATTCTATGCTCCTGTAATGTTTTTAAAAGTCTCTTATTGTGAGATACATAAACATATTTTATTTTAAACTTGATGGTAACCTCAGAAAAATTCTTTTACTCTTACACTTTTACATGCTATGGGGTCATAAAAATTGTAGCAAAAAGTAAAAAAAAAAAAAAAAAAAAAAAAAAAAAAAAAAGCTTCTACACAAAAAAAGTAGAAAAAAAACATATGAATTTTTCTATGTTATTAGTATAATTTTTATTACATTATGTCGTGCCAAATATAAGAAAAAAAATTTTAATATTTTTTTTATTTTTTCTCATGCATGCATTCATAAAATATACTAAAAAGTGGTTACAAATTAAACCAAAAAAAGAAGTAAAGACATAATGTTTTATTTTCAATACGAGAATTAAAATAAAAATTTTATTGCAAAGCTGCGTATTCACAAATGTAAATAAAAAGCTATTAATTTTAATACATTTTTAATGCAAATCAAATACATGAACAAATAAATGCTAAATTGAAAATCAACAATTATTTATGGATTTGTGTAAAGGTATTTATTTAAAAATATTGCGCAATGTAACTTGCATTTTTTTTATTCAATTCTTTTTTTGTTTATTTTGATATCTGAATTGGAAATCAATAACTGTTTTTCATATTTTATATATATTTTTTTTTATTGTGACATTTAATGAAATACAGTTTTGTTTAACTTTTGTTTACATGCATGGTATGTTTTAATAGAATTTGATTTTAAACAAAAAATAAAACTATATTAACAATAAAACTAAGTAATAATATTAATACCTAAAAAACAAAATATAAATTTAAATTTAATAGGCGCATACTTTTTTTTTTTTTTTTTTAAAGAAGGAAGCATATATTAAAACTTTCTTGACAATCATTACAAAAGTTTATTTGCGCATAATATTTAAACTTAAGATATTTTAAAAATTATAAAATATAATAATTATAAATATTATTGCAAATAATAATTAAAAAATACCAGGCATAAAACCCTTAAGGCTGTTAGCTGATGAAAAAAAAGTAATGAAATGTATTGTTTATTTGAAAATTTTTAATAAAAAAAAAAAGAACATTTTTCTCGTATGATGCTTGAGAGAGAGAGAGAGAAAGAGAGAGAGAGAGAGAGAGAGAGAGAGAGAGAGAGAGAGAGAGAGAGAGAGAGAGAGAGAGAGCTTTAGTCAAACAGCTAGGGGCAAATTATCAACGACAAAATATCTATCTGCTCAGTGATAATTAACATTCCAATACTCGTATATACCCTTGTCTTTTAACAAAAGAGAACTAAGCCAATATAATATATTCTCCTCTCGTTTAAATTGAGAACAATTTTTTATTATAAATATATTTTTCAAAGCAACTTTACCCTGAAGCAAAGTATTTAACCACATGAATAGACAAAACAGTATTTTGTATATATATGTAGAATCCTTTTTTTAATATTATCTTTGTTTCATAAATAATTTCAATAATATAACGTATAAGGGAGGTAAACCATATTATAGGAGTATATTTTTTAATTTTATATTATTTTTGGTATTTACAGTAGCCTGTATTTTAGTTTAATTTTAAATAAAAAAATATGTAATGCTCTATTTTTATTGTTGTGGTTTGTTATTGACATTATAATTATTGTCTGTTACATTATATTCTGTTTTTGTTCTCAGAAAAAAAAAGTAAAAAAAAAAACATATTAAAAATGTACAGCTAAATCGCCTAAATCTAACAAAAAGGAGTTGTTGTGATCTTTATGTTATAATGGTTAAGATAACTGAGATAAGATCATACTTCTTTACTATAACTTACTGATACGTTTTAAATAGAAAATTAAAACTTATACTGCATAAGCTAAATTTATATAAAAATTCATATTTATGCTTAACAAAAACACTCATATATATACAAAAAAATATATAGTATATATTTGAAACATATATTTAATGTTATAATAAATTATGTGAAAAGGATGTTATAAGCAATATGCACACTTTACATATATGTAAAAGTCTTTGATAGTTTTATATAACAATAAGACTCTCCCTAGTATCTATATAATATAGTAGCTATATGTATGTATGTATGTTGTAGGTCCATTTTGCATGTTTCATGAAGGCAGGCAAGTTGAAGGGAATAAGATTCTCGAGGGATATTCACAAGCTAGGCTAATCCAACGTCTCTCTCTCTCTCTCTCTCTCTCTCTCTCTCTCTCTCTCTCTCTCTCTCTCTCTCTCTCTCTCTCTCTCTCTCTCTCTCTCTCTCTCTCTACTTTACTTGTGCCCCCATAAGTGCTGCCTGCTTTGCTCTCCTCTCTCTCTCTCTCTCTCTCTCTCTCTCTCTCTCTCATACTATAGCTTACTATATGTATATACTGCAACTATAATCCCACTAGTACCATCCTTACTGCTGCTTCTATTTAAGGATTAAGTCTATTTTGGCACCGATTTCATACATATATGACTCTATATAATATACACCCTCCCCCTTCCTTCTCATGTCCTCCCTTCTCTTTCTCGCTCTTATACGTATGTTATATAATGTAATAAATATGTCAGCATAAAGTGTTATAATTGATTCATAACTGTTTATATTTAAAGTCTTATTTTATAACATGATATAGTGTGAATAATTAGGGATTTATTAACCTACGATGAAATAAATTTATTAAGACACTATTTCATTACAAATTATTTATAAATTAAATATTTTCCAATTTATGATTCCAAAATTATATTTTGTTATCTTAAGATGCGTGTTTTTGAGAATTTATGGTAATATAAGAAATTGGAAGATAAGTGTTTAAGAAGTGGGTGCCATACTTATAATTTCAAGAACATGGTACGAAATAGTATACAAAGTTAGTATGGTATAAATATAAATCCTGCGGTACAAAATTTACCTTGGACCTGGCAGATCGTTATCCGATAGCCTCGCGTCTACTTGAAGATATATGAAGAAATCTGCATTCTAAAAATATATCCAGAAAAAAATAATAAAAGTGTAATTTCATTGTCATTATAAGTGAGTTCAAATTTTATAAACTGTTTTCTAATTATAAGGTTATTATTACTAAATCTAAAATATATAGAGAAGTGACAAAAACTTATTACGATGTAAAATTTTAAAAAGCTTTTTAAGTGCGTGTTAAAAGCAAAATAATTATTATTCTATTTGAAATATCACTTGATAACATAAGCTTAAAAGAACTGACCAACAAAGTAACCAAAATAAAAACTCTGTATAGTGTTTATACATTTTTGTTTTGTATAGTACGTCAAACTTGAGCGTAACAAAAAAAAAAAATACAAAGTGCCTTGAAGTTTTTTTAGATTGACAGAAAAGTGGTGTTGACAAGTGCCAATATTGATTGTTAACATAAATGAAAGGTTCTCGTTATGGCAGCTACTATAGTACTATAATATGAGATAACATTACAACCAAAATGTTATTTATTTTTACACTTCAGTAAATGGTGGTCGACGTCTAACTCACCGCGGGTGAGGCGCTTTTGTTTTTGACAGCTGCCAAACAAAAGTTTTATATACAGAAAACTTTTAAGCGTGTCATTTACAGTAACCTTTATACTCTTTATATATCTATCTCATTTTATATATATGTTAATTATTTCTAAAATTAATAATTTTAATTTATATTCAATATTTCAGAGGAATTGACAACATTTTTTTTTTAATTTTCACCCGAATCAAGTTTCTAAAATTAAAAAAAAAAAAATTGTCCATTTTTTTTACAGGATTTAAAAATATTAATTGTGTTCCTATAATAAACATTAAAAAAGTTAAATATTTTCTTGTAATTTATATTAGCAGTGTTATTTTTTTTAAACCAAATTTAACTTAATATGGAGGTGTAAAAAAATGTAAAATAACTTTTTAATGTGCAATTTTTTATTCAAAAGTATTTCATTATATCACTAATTAAATAGCTTTTTATTATTATCATTATACACTCACTTTTAATGTTTACAATTTTAATAAGATGGAATTGAATGTTATAAAGTATAAGAAGAGAGTGTATGAATTTCAAAGGTTTTCCCTCGGTCCATTTAATGTATTCACAAGATAGATGGAGAGAGAGAGAGAGAGAGAGAGAGAGAGAGAGAGAACGGATGGAGTTACATACATATAGCACACGTTATACATACGAGTATATATTTTCACTAAGGAGAAGTATAGCAAAGAGCGACTTTTGCTTGCCGATATATATACTGCATAATCTATTCATAACGGGAGCATCATATTATATATAGAGAGAGAACCGGCAAACTCCCCAATGTTACTACTCCGACAAAGAGCTTTACTCAGGATATATCTATATCTCCTCTTGATATAGTGATTGAGTGCGAGAAAGCTGCTACTTCATCTCGTGTATGAGAGAGAGAGAGAGAGAGATTTGCTTTCAACCAGGTACTTTTCCTATCACTCTATAAAAAAAAGAGAGAGCAAATCAGACTAATCGACTGAAGCTTTAAGAATAAAAATATATTCCCTCTGATCTTTTTTTTTTTTACGATGTATTCAAATAACTTTCTTTTTATTATTTGTGTATATATTATGTTTAATGTAAGTTTTTACAACAAAACTTTCTCACAAGATGATATTGGAATTGTTCTTTGAGAAAAATAATATATTTTTAAAGCTTAAAAGTAAGATTTTAGTCTATTTTGAACTTATTGAACCTTTTTTTTTTCTCTCTCTTCTTCTTCTTCTTTTTTTTTTTTTTTTAATTTCCTAATTTTAAGTTTTTATTATTTCAGTTATAGAAATAGAATCCATATACCAGTAAAATTTCTGTTAATATTATAATATATATTTTTTTATTTAATCAAGTATATTTATTTGTCAATGTAAATATATATTATTAAATCTATAGTGATACACATTTAAAATGAATTCATTAAGGAATTATTAATTTTGATATTAAATTATATGTCCATTAATAAATTCTTTTAATTACAATTTAGATTCTGGTTTTCATTCATATTTATTAAGCTCTATACTATATTGGGCATGTAATGGTTAAATTTGACATTTTAAACTTTTGTCTTTGCTTAAGCTTATAAGTAATAATTTCAATGAAAACCTCACATCAAATGTAATTTTCTATGTTTTACTACATATATATATATATATATATATATATATATATATATATATATATATATATATATATATATATATATATATATATATATATATATATATATATATATATATATATATATATATATATATAAGATGATAGAGTACACGTTAGTATATAGTCGCGGGGTATGGAATTATATATAAAAAAAATAACAATGGTGGTATGTGGTGACCAGCCAATAATTACCTCCACTTCATTGTCACACAGTTGGACTCTAGAGACGCGCGACATCACTCATTTGTTTTTCAACAACGTGTTTTTTAATAACCACGTGAGTAAGTTTTTTTTTTGTTTTTTTTTTTTGCCCAACTGTTCCCATGAGAGATTTTTTTTTATTCATCCCTCTGTTTAAAAAAAAAAAAAAGCCGCAACAGTACTACTAATTCTACTCTTTCACGTTGTATAACTTCCATCATCCATGCCATATATATCACTCTAATTTTTTGCTCTCTCTTTTATATATACGTACATATGACGCGAATTTTATGAGCATTACATATATAACTAACCTACCTGTACTATATAAATATTTACATTTTCAAAACATTAAATAACATTTTTTATTATAAAATTATATATATATATAACATTATACATTTTTATAAATAATGTTTATTTTTAATATTGATAAATAAATAATTAATTTTATAAAAAAAAAACACATTATATTTTGTTTCATTTTTTTTTTTTTTTTTTTTTTTTTTTTTACATATTTTATTAGTATATAAAAAGTTCCCATGCCGGGAGTCGAACCCGGGCCTCCTGGGTGAAAGCCAGGTATCCTAGCCGTTAGACCACATGGGAGTTGATTCCAAAGTGCTCAAAAAGTAAGATAAATTTTTAAAAATAACATTTAACTCGAACGGTGCTCATCTGTACTACACGTGTGCGGGTGGTTATTTATATAAATTAAAGTTAACTACTGCGGGAAAACATTACGTAACATGTTAAATTCTACTTTAAAATCTTAAGTAAAAAAAAAATTTGACAAATATATCAATATATCTTTTGCAGGTATAAATAATTTTTTTTATTATTATTATATAATAAATAATTAAATATCAATTCTCTTTTACTGCATACTATACATTCAATTGATTTTGAGTTACAATATCTACTCGCGTATTTTATTAATATTGTAATTAAATTAAAATTACTACAGAATTTAAATAAGATTGTATTAGGAGAACAGAAGGTAGTAGCAGGCCAACGTATAGTACTTGTATAGTAACAAAAAGTTTTGTCACGGTACAGTACATTTGCATGTTCACGGATGATTACACACATAGCGTCACTCAAGCATTGCCTTGTTCATTATTTTATAACTTCCTTTGATAATATTTAATTATCAAATATAGAAAAAGATAAAATAATTAAAAATTGAAATCTTCATTTCTTTAACTTCAACTTTTTTTTTTTTTTTTTTTAATTTGTTAAAATTTACTGTTACGATTTTTTTATAATAGCTCTATATACTCTATATTAATATGAGTATCATATATATTTCCACAGTGGCATTGTAATTAAAACTTGATGAATAGCTTTCGCTCACTTCTCATTCTTATTTGGCCACAAGTATAAAAGGTAGAGAGAAAGAAAGAGAGAGAGAGAGAGAGAGACAGAGAGAGAGAGAGAGAGAGACGTCTTGAACCACACTACGCGACACTCACTTTACTTTACCACCTTATTTCTCTCTCTCTCTCTCTCTCTCGCAAGCAGTCAACAAAAGCTTCCATGCGTATTTGCGGGTAATAACGAGGCTTTTCTTATGCCACATTAAAACCTTAAACTGTCTTATATACAACACCTCCTTTTATATATATGTATATATAGAATAAAATTTCATTATAATATATTACGCACTGTACAAAGAAACTTATTTATATATAGTATCACATATTAAATAATATGACATGCTTTTAAAACCATATCTTTTTCTTATTTTCTTCTTTACTTTCTTCATATGTATTATTATTATTATTATGCGTCAACAACAATTTTAACATGTGTGGTTTTTCAGTTATATAATGAAATTTATTATGTAGTTAACATTATATGTTTTATATTATATATAACATCAAGAATGCGCTGTGCTCTCTCTCACTGTGTGTGTGTATATGTGTTATTTTCATGATGTTGTTTTCCATCTAAAATGTTTTACCTCATAAAATTTCTAGCAATTTCTCTTGTCTTGTTTGTAATTAAATAAATTGCTTTATATATTCTATGCTTCGTTGCTCTCTGCTATAGCTCTCTAACGCTCTTCATGTTCATAATGATGATAATGTTGATATTATTGAAATTTCGCAATGTATAACAAAACTAATGTAAAAAAAATTGTTCTCAGAATCTTCACTACTTCTTCTTCTTCTCATTATTATTATTATTAACAATTATTTTTATCACTTTAACATTAATACATTCTTCAAATAATTGGATACTATATACCTCTGTTTACATTTAATAAAAATAAAAAAAAGAGGAAAGGAAAGGAAAGGAAAGGAAAGGAAAGGAAAAGGAAAGGAAAGGAAAGGAAAGGAAAGGAAAGGAAAGGAAAGGAAAGGAAAGGAAAGGAAAGGAAAGGAAAGGAAAGGAAAGGAAAGGAAAGGAAAGGAAAGGAAAGGAAAGGAAAGGAAAGGAAAGGAAAGGAAAGGAAAGGAAAGGAAAGGAAAGGAAAGGAAAGGAAAGGAAAGGAAAGGAAAGGAAAGGAAAGGAAAGGAAAGGAAAGGAAAGGAAAGGAAAGGAAAGGAAAGGAAAGGAAAGGAAAGGAAAGGAAAGGAAAGAATAGAATAGAAAAAACATGGAAATCTTGCATGGTTCCATGTTACACTAATATAAAGATGCATTCAAACATATTTATTTGTTATAATAACTTCAAGCGGACAAAACGCTCGATAGTCATATTTCAAGCAATGCTAACAACTTGATGCGCGAAGTGACAGCAAATAAATATGTGTTTGTACCTTGAAATAAATTCTTTAACTGTTATATTTGTGTCATTTACATTAAAAAATATATTATATTTCATGAATTTTTAACTTGATTTTAATTTTTGTGACTACCAAAATGTAAAATAAAAACATAAGATTATATTGGAGAAGTTTTTAATGTTTCAGATATCTGTTCCAATTTAAAATATGATTATTAAGTTATTGACAGATCACAAAAGTAGTAACATAAATATTATTAGAAACTGTTTCATTTAAAAAATAATGATGATAATTTTTTCTTTTTTCTTATGAACTTTTGATTTATTGAGTTATTTTAATATATGCTATAGTTAAAAATAACTAGAATTATTTGATATTCGCACCATTTGACAGGATACAAATGAGGGTCTTTGCTGGAAGAAAAATGAATCAAATTATGTAACGTAGAAATAATAATAATAAAAATAATGTTACATGTTTTCATGGCATATGTCCACGTCTCTTTAAATCTGCATTCACTAATAAAAAATATTCATTATAATTTATAACAATAAAATTGTATGCAATTAATGCTGTATAAGTAATATAATACACCATATTTATATAATGAACCTGTGAAATATAACACAGATTTCAAAATTTTGTACTTGCTTGATATGAAGACAATAGAAGACTTGCAAAAATAGGTTTAGTGAGAAAATAAACAAACTCACAGCTCAACAATACTAACATAGGTGCTAGCAGATAACTTTGTGTTCGTGTCTTAATTTAACATGCTTTCTTATGGGGCAATGAAGCAGCTATAACTCAAGTTAGAATTATTTCTTGGAGCTGAAATTTATACTGTAGCTTGCTGAGCCTCAAAGCTTTTGTTTTCTTGGATTTCAATAAATTTAGTTACAAATAATTTTTCATCCAATTGACTTGAAATCTAGGAAAACACAAGTTTTGAGAATCAGTAAGCTACAGCAAAAATTTCAACCCTGAGAAATAATTCTAACTGAAGTTATAGCTGCTTCATTGCTCCATAAGAAAGCATGTTAAATTGAGACAGGAACACAAAGTCGTCTGCTAGCTCTTTGTTAGTATTGTTGAGTTGTGAGTTTGTTTATTTTATCTCTGAACCTACTTTTGCAAGTCTTCTAAAAAGAAAAAAAGTAAGCATGTACAGTATATCCATAATTACATTGTTTAATTGAATTAATATTATTTTTTGTAGTTTTGTTTACTTAAATTTTAATGTATTTAACATTTTATCTATACCTGCTTAATGAGCCAGAGTAGTTAATCCAAGTCTCTGAAATTCTTATAATAAAACATTTCAATTTAAAAAAAAAAACTGTCAGAACTAAATGTTTCATTGTCTTAAAACAAGAATTAGAAATATCCATGAAACAAAATCTCTTAAAAAAAGTCGCAAGCAATAATTTTATATAAAGTAAAACTTCTTAATTAAAAATTTCTTTTATTACTTAATAAAAATAATTTATAATAATTTTATTGAATATTTTAATTTATTATTATTTCTTTACTATTATATAAAATATAAAAAGGAATAGAGAATATTTTATTAACCTCTTTTTCTTATATTTAATGAATGCAAAAGTAAACGTTAATTACCAAGTAGTATTCCCTGGAGTGTCCTCTATATTAAGATATAAACTTAGCTTGTGTATTATTTTTTCTTTTACCCTGCACTTTGTAATATCTTTACCCGAATATCATCCATAATCACTCAACTTAATTTGCAACTCTGCCTTATGAGAACTTTTTTTTTATACATACCATTTTATATATTAACGACGTCTAAAAAGGCATACAAAAACTCTTCCTTTTTCTTCTCTCTCTCTCTCTCTCTTATACTAATATACTTTCACTCCCTAAGGTGTAACATGGGAAAATTTTTAACTTACTATAATATTAAACATAATAAAAAACCTTAAAGTTATACAGGGTATCATTAATTAGTGAGTATTGTTCAAAAGAGAATATAGATAATGATGTGCCACCGTCTTTTACTTTTTTTTTTCTTGTTAAAGACACTTTTATACTAATTAGCTGATAGTGTAATAAAGTGAATTAAAGAAAAAAAAAAGTTAATTTTATTTTCTGTTAAGTGTTTTTTAAATGTTAACTTTGATGATCCATACTATATATAAGGGGAAAATAAAATTGAAAATTTTTATTAATTAACTTTAAATTTATTATTATTTTTTGTCTTTTTATTATGCAGTGTGGATTTAACTGAAACTTTTACCTAATTTAAATAAACTATAGAAACCTATGCTGTAATTTTGTACGACTTAATAGTCAAATTTTTTTAATAAGCCAATATTTCTCTCATTTAAATGTTATATATTGTAATTTTATTTCTTTATAAACGTTGCATTGCTAACCTAATTTATCCTGAATGCACTTGACTCGTCGTTCGTATTTTTATAAAAAATGGCTTTGTAAATTCAGCGCGAATATTTGAATAGTAAGTTTTTTAAATCTTAATTGCGTGTTCTGTAAATCTATAGAAGAATGAACCATGGACGTTTATATACACGTCTCTTTTTCAATGGCATTATTTTGTAGATGAAATGTATGTGAGAGTATTTGAACTTTTTTTTTTTTAAATAAAGAAATCATATTGTTACTTTATAACATAACTATTATCGTAAAACGAAGGTGAATAAGATAAATAATAATATAATAAATAATAATCAAATAAATATTTGTAAAAAAGTATGAATATAGTTGTATGGCTCCATATTTCAAAAGTCGAGAAAAATTATCCATATATATATATATATATATATATATATATATATATATATATATATATATATATATATATATATATATATATATATATATACCCAAAATATTCTATTGCAATATCAATAATAAAATAAACAAGTTAGTGCACACATGACTACTCCAGTTATAATTGAATATTGATAAAATTATTTTATTTTAAGCTTTAAAAAAATTCTATTAAATAAACAACTTTTTTTGTCGACGTATATTTGAAAATTATTTAGAATGTTGCTTTATTTATTGTTTATTTTTTTTTAAAGGATACAATACGGATAACAAAAAATATAATTTTTATGATACAATATTTTTTATTATATGATTTTAAGATACCAAAACAAATAACCGTGAATTTAAATGTGTAAAACCCCCGTAAGCTGCGACGCTAACTAACTAGTTAAACCGTAGTTAAGTTGTTATTTTGATTGTTGCAACAATTAAAAAAAGATAACTAAGGTTTAACTAGAGGTTGCAGCTTACAGCCATTAGTGTTTGTATGTATACACACAATACAAAAAAGCCAAAAAATAAAAATTAATTCCTTGTCATCGTTTTTACTGACTGAAAGTTTCGTGACAAGAAATAATTTCCATTGAAGTCACTGTTTTTTAGTTGTTGAGAATTCACTTTGGAATGCACTTTAGTTGTATACACGAGAAAATCCTACATACTGTAATTGCAGCAAAGCAAAAGCACTTTACTAACAACGAAACTTGCAGAAGCATCTCTCTTTCACAAAGTAAGTTAATGTATGTACAAGAACAACGCTATTGCATATTGCATATCATTATAAAACTTTGTGCAATATATAGATTGTATTATTATAATATAAATAATAACTGTTGAAATATTTGTAACATCATTAAGTAAGTAAATAAATATAGCTTTAATTAATCGATATTTTAATCTATAGGATTTTAATAAATATAATGATGAATAATATATATATATATTAAACGAGTGTATTTTTCTAATGTTTCAATATTATTGATAATCTTTGATTTTTATATTTATGCATACGTTTTTGTTTAACATTTAAGTTATAATTGTCAATATTGATAATTGATTAAGTCAAAGACACTGCGAAATAAATTAAATGCAATCACAAAACAGCATGCATTACTGTAAATATTTTCAAATACTTGTTTTTTTTTGTTACAGATATTATATATACATATTTGAGTGTTATGTTTTATACTCTACACAAAAAGCTCAAGATAAACAAAAAATCTCACCCTATATTTTCTTAAATTGATCCAATAATTTAATTTATATACTTCAAACAAACAATAATACAAGAAATAAAAAAATGTTGAAATTTCATTTGTTATTCTCAACTTTATACAATATAAGGAACAGGAAAAAAAATGTAGTTATATACTTGCCATATCATATTTCAACAGTGTTTATTTCGGTGCAGTGTCATACTTTTGTGAGATTGTGTCGGCGCTTCTCGTTGTCTCCCGAGACTGTTTTACTAAATTATTCAACAATTGACTTCCACCCTGTGTGCCTTCCTATATATACCCGCTTGCTTTCCTCTGCTTTGCTTGTCTTGCTAAGATACTGTACATATTGATGTAGCAATTTTTTTTAAAGAAATTTTATGATGTATAACAGCTTAGGGATATTGAATATCTATTTTTTATGCTTTGACATTAATATCAATAGATTTATATTGGATACAAAAAGTTTAACACATTGTGCAATTTTTGCATTTTATTTTGTTTTAAATTATTTTTACACGCTATTTTCTAAAAGTTGTCCTAAAAATATTTTATATACATGGAAATTCAAATTTCAATTATTTATTTATTCAGCAAGAGACAGACACTGAATAATAAAACGTAGAATATAAACGTATATATTGTATAAAAATGAGAGCATTATATACTGTACTAATTTCAGACGTATAAGCTTAAAAAAATCGACTTACAAGCACAACTTGATAAAAAAATACATCTGATTTTTATTATTATTATTACTATTTAAAAAAAAACTTCAGTTTCTTATAATCATTACTAAATAAAATTAAACATTTAAAAATAATTTAAAACCAAATAGTGAAATTAACAAAAAGAATATTCCAAAACATTAAATGTACAACATAAAAAAATTTAACTGTTTTACACTTAATATACAAGCCAAGAGTTTATCAATTGTTTTGCATGCGCATACGACCACCATAGCATATCATGGCCACACACTCTTTACCACGGACATATTGGCTGCAATCCAAAGCTCTCTCTCTCTCTCTCTCTCTCTCTCTCTCTCTCTCTCTCTCTCTCTCTCTCTCTGACTCGTTTCTTGTGGCCAATATCATACATCGTTACATCTTGTATAACGACCGCATTGCCTAATATAATCACCATGCTATATCCTATATATATTTTTTTCTTTTATACATTTTTTTAAAACCCTCTTTCTTTCATGCGTTCGTATTATATATTACTGCAGTATGTACGATACTGACAGTCTTGTCAAGTAATTTAATTGCATTTAGACACTTTGATTTGATATAAAAAATTCTACTGTGTAGTCATCTAGAGAGAGAGAGAGAGAGAGAGAAATAAAAGAGAGCAAAATTGCGCTCTTAAAGCAATCTAAATTTGTGACAAGTGACATGTAAAATGCGCAAACATTAAAAAAAGCTAAATAAAAAAATTTTAACTTAAAGGAGAGAGAGAGAAAATTTCCTTCATTATTGATCTTTTAATGCAATAAGATTTTTTTAATATTTATTTTTGTTAAGAGCTGTGGCATGTACTAGTGATTAGAAGGATAATAAGGGAGGATTTTTTTTTTTACTTTCATTATAAAGAACTCAAGTGGAATAATGTGTTAAGAAACAAGGGGATTTTTTTTCTTATACTAAGTGGCCTTTTTTTTATCCAAGGGGATGATTTTTATACTTTTTAGCTGTATTTGAATTATTGAATTTGTTATTAATATTAAACTTGTTCCACAAAATTTAAGAATAATCTGATCTTCCTTCTAATTTTTGTAAATCTCAAATTTGCAAGATGGAGCTTTTTTTTTATTACCGAAACATTGCTTTAAAAATTTGGAATTTTTTTAATAAATAAAATAAAATGTTAATTTCATTCCAAAATAATTATCAAAGTTATTTTTTTTTGGAAAATAATAAAACATTCTTAAAAGCTATATAACAGCATTTATTGAAACAGAGCTCATTTTTATTGATGATTTAATTTATATATAACAAAAAAGAAACTTTTTTTATTGCAAATTTCTATCATTCTTCGTGCTGCTTTCCCCCACTACTCTGCTCCTATATGTATATATATATATATTTATATATATACTGTTGTATGCTAGGGTTTTGTTCATGTTTACTCGGTCATTGAGTGTGTTCAAGTACGAGTTAAATTGCGAACCACTTGTAAGTCCATTCGTTCATCTATTAAACGCAACACAATTGCTCCAATATAAGTTTTTTTTATTGTACTATAATTGTTCAATACATCCATGTTTCCTTTTTTTATCTTGTTATTATTGCAAGCAAAAAAAAAAAAATAATAATAATAATAATAATAATAATAATAAAAAAGTATATTTTTTAAATTCTAATATTTTTATTCTAATTTAAATTAAACGATGATTAATTTATATAATCACTAATATCAAATCACTCAAATTAACATTCTTAAACTTTAAAGCCTGTAACATTTTTATACTAGTATCTTTGAAGAATTTTCATTACCCTATTTTAAAGTTTTTTTTATCGTGCATGGGGGTGAGAATGACTAATTACCCAATTTAATAAATTTAATTATGTTGTTCAATAATATAACTTAAAATGATACTTAATTAATAACACTGAACTCAGATATCAATTTGACATGTTTTCTCATATGATGGTGTATCCTGAAAGTTATGCAATTTGTCGGACATATGTAACCAACTTGTTGCCTACCTTACAGGGGTCCTTAAATTTTTAACGTAAGTAAATAATATACTAAATTTATACATATTTATACAAAATTTTAATAAATGAATAACAATAAAAATAAATACATAAAAGTTGATTGTTATTATAGTGAAGTATTTTATCATGTTTCAGTATTTTAATATTTAAATAAAACAACGAGTTTTGTTCCATTATAACATGCATAGTATCATCATCAGTATAATGACGTAATCTGGTTCATTTGGTTGCTAACAGAAAAGCCTTGTTGTTGCCAGCCTGCCTGCCTAGCCAGTTGATACATAATCAACAGTGATTATTCTCCGATAAAACACATACACACACACACACACACACAAATGCATGCATCAATACTGTATATAACTGTGAGTGCTGTTATATATGCTTTTATATCATCAAACTACCAACTTCATTATAATGGTCTCTCTCTTTCTCTCTTTTGTATAATTGTTTTGTACAATTTTATTATTTGATTTATGCTTCATTTGAAAATCTATATATAATCAAACAAACACACAAAAAGCTTTTGTTTAATTAAATGAAATTTCATGTGTATTTTTTATTTCCTACTTTTAAATTATTTTTAAACAAATATACAAATATATAATTGAAATTTTTGGATAATTAATTATATGACGTATTAAAGACGTGTCAAGATGATGATGATATCAATTATACTGATGTCAGTCAAGAGCGTGCTTTCAAATGTATGGCGCCAACTTACTGAGGATAAAAAAGAAGGTTGGAGAAAAAGGAGCACCAGATGTGAGAGAGAGAAGATTTTTTCTTGCTTTCTTTTTATATTTTTTCTTCTTTTTTTCCTCTTGATGTTGCCGCATGAAGCATAGAGAGTGGGCGTGCTGAGGTGAAAGCAACCAATCCGTCGGCTGCTTCGGCTTGCCCGCCCACGGAGCCCGGCCTTTCCCCCAACCGCAAAGCTGCGCTACGTCGGAGGCGCCGGGGCGGGCGCCGGGGAAAAGACTTCTTGTGAGTGCGGCACGGAGAAGCAAAACGGGGGGAGAACGATGGTGGTAGCGGGTGGCGGTGCGCCTTGATGGGTTCCCGCGCAGCCACCTCGGGGGTCGGGGGTGGTGCAGATGTGATGCGCGGCGAACCGAGCGCGGCTGCCTGCTTGCCGCTACCGTTCGTTTCTTTCCCCTTCTTCCACTTTTGGTGCCTGCCTTACATAACCCCCCTTTCCCCTTCCCTTCAACGACCTCCGACCTCGCCGCCGTGGCAGCGTCGCGGAGAACCCTCACTTTCTTGAGGGTTTTTTTCACCCTCCCAAACCTCCCCACGTATTTTCTAAGACTTGTTGTATTTCTTAAAACATTCTTTAAGTAACTCAAGACTTTCCCAAGCGAAGGCGCTCCTTGACGGAGAATTTCTTTTTTATCCCCTCTATTTCTTTTACCCTTATATTTCTTTAACTCATTCTTTTCACCAACAGATGGCACAAGCTGGAAAGAAAAAGAAATCTTGGAAAAATTCAAAGCGCGAATTCTTAAAACTTTTTTCTTTTAAAGTTTAAATACTTTACATATGTTCAATTAAGGAGTCTGAATGTTTAAAGTAGAAAATTTGTTTTAGTTCAATCGATATTGCACTCCTATTTAGATTTCAACCCTTTTCACATCTCTCTCTCTCTCTCTCTCTCTCTCTCTCTCTCTCTCACTCGTGCAAAGTTAGTTTACCTACGAGTTATTCATACGTACGTTAATATCAGATATTCTATTTCGTATATGTTAATTGGACTGCAATAACACTACAAAATGATTTGAAAGGAATAATACATACATACATACATACATACATATACATTACGTTACTAAATTGAATTTGCTTGTTGCTTATACATACAAATACTCTATCACTTATACTCTCTAAAATTGTTTGCTATATTATAATGTTTGTTGCTATATAATATCTATATATAAATATATATATAAAGTTTATAATATCATTTATTGATATAAACTTTAAGTATACTGACAACCATGGAAATGAGTTATAATTTGTTTTAGATATAAATCTAATGACTTTCATTTTAGTCATTTGTCAACGCTGTTGGCATATTAATTTTAACCCCATTTTATATAAACAATATTGCTTTTTGGTGAGTTTCATTATTAATCATAAAATAAACACTCTTGTATAATGTTTTAATATAAAATATGTTTTGGTGATATTTAGTTTTAATTTTTTTCATTTTATAAATTTTCAATGAAAATTTTAAAATACGAAAATTTTAGATTTTTTATTTAATTTAAATAACAAAAATAAAGGAAAGGAAAAAGTCATTATAAAAGCGTACCTGATCCTATTTTTAAAACAGAAATATTAAAAATGCAGTGCGAAATAACATTTTATTTTATTTAGTATTTAACTTCATTTTTAATATATTAAAAAAAAAAATTCTATAAAGGTAAAAAATTTCACGCATTTTTCACATAAATAAAAGTAAAAGTGTCAGTGTTTAAGTATATTCTAAATTAATGTCTCTATATACAAACTTCACTTACATGATATATTATATTTAGAGAGATGTCACTGTTACGTATATAAAGCAATTGTCTGGAGGGTGGTAAGATCACGTGTCGCGACACTAAATTACATCCTTGCTTGACACGTTATATAACCCCCTCCTCTCCCAACTCAACAACAGATCTGCTAATTTGTGTTTAGAAAAGAAAGTGATGAAAATAACGTTTAAATCCTTCTCAATAATTTATGACCTTATACTTGGGACCACTAAATTATCAAACTAAACACAACAAAGACTTTTACACTTTTTTTTTTTTTTTTTTTTTTTTTTTTGTAAATAAAAAAAAAATGTCATCATGGAATTAAATTTCAAAGTAAATTTTTATTTACTTTTTAGTATTAATAAATTAAAAGATTACAATGTAATAATATCTGAACCAATTATATCAAAATAAAAAGAAATAAATTTAAAAGTAATCGTTATATGTCATTATAATAAAATATTTATTTTACTATATGATTTTTACCTCAAAATTCAAAATACAGCCACCACATTATTTTTACATTAGTTTAATTAAATTTCTCGTAATTTTATAAGATATAAATTTCAATTAGCTATTGACATTTATTGCATTGATTGAGGACTGAGGACAAAAGGCTTATAGGTGTGTACATAAATTATTACTTAATGCTTTTTATATTTTTTAAACACTTAATTCCTTTGTTTTGTCTATACCTCTCTGTAATAGAATATGTAAGAGTAAAAAAAGAAAAAAAAACTTTTTTAAACCTCTATCCTAAATTCAATTATTATGAGTGCATTTCACAGAGCAAGAACTTTAAATAGATTATATATTTAATTTTATTTCCATATGAGAAAATGATAATTAATATTGAAAATATCTGGAAAATGTCATTGCAAGTGTTTTAATGTATTTGAAAGTAATAAATATAAAAGTATAAAAAATAGTAAGCATAAATAAAAAATATGATTGGTTTAATGTTGCGGAAGCTTATTAAAAATCAACTATATATATATATATATATATATATATATATATATTAAAACAATATAATAAGAAGAGCTATAAATATTTTGTATATTGTATATTTAAATCAATTTATTTATCATTTAAATTCTAACCAAGTATCAATTAAAAAAAAGGTGCTTGTAAAAATATGACAAATGTTACGCTATAATATAAAAAGTGCATAAAATAAAATGACAAAAAAACAACAATTAAATTGATATGGAAGTTTTTTTTTTTAGAACACAAACAAAACACCAGGTTTTACCATAGTTGACTATATAAAATAGTATACAGGTATATAATATGAATAGCACGTGCGCATGGCGGCCATGTTTGTGGTTACACTAATTGAGTCTCGTAAATAACAAACACCACGTGTAGTTTAGTACATGATCGCGCTTTAAACTCTAACGAATAAAAACAAGCCGTGGTGTCAGGACATAATATGGGTTACATTTTAGTCCGCCTGCCTTTTTTTTTATTATTACAACGTGAAAAAAAAAGACATAAACTTAATTGTTTTTTGTGTGTTTTTTATATGTAACTAAAATATTATGTATAAAAAGATTAATATCATATTATTATAAAGTAATAAAATTAAATGTTTGTGATAATTTTATAAATAAAAATATTACTAACGTAATTTTATCATTTTATATTATTATAAAATAAGCTTTTAATATTTATAATTAATTTATTCTTAAAATAGCCTACAGCATTAAAATTTTTTTTAATATTACCATACGGATGGTATATATTTTATTAACCATTTTAATTTTAAAATTATTTTTGTCTTTGTGGTTTAAAAACAATGATATTTTTATTAAAATTTACCTTTTATTGTATATATGTATGTATAATATGTAAAAAATATATTATACGTAATAATAAATAATTTTTCAAAAATAAAAAATTTAATATTAATTTTTTATATTTTAATAAGGAAGATGGAATTTTCATTAACGAATTTTCATTAATCTGGATATCTCTTGATGCTTTTGTATTTTCGTATGTAAAACCCACACGGGACGTAGAGAAAAAGAGAGAGAGAGAGAGAGAGAGAAAATTAGAGGGAGGGGGGATGAGAGAATGTATATATATTATATAGAGTATAAAGCATGGATGGATAGTACAAAGCAACAGTCCATCACCCCCCCCCCCCAATGAGTCACATTGGTAAAGGCGGTAGCTTCATTATTGATCCTTGTGATATACCCCCTTAGGGTGCTAGAGAGAGAGAGAGAGAGAGAGAGAGAGAGAGAGAGAAAACGTCGTTTATATCAAGTGAACGACTGGACCTTTTTACTGGACATATAAGAGAATTACGGGGGTGGAGTTGAAAAAAAAGGGGTGAGTTAGAAGGTATTGTCAGAATATACTATCTAAGGGGTTAAAAAAGCAGAGAGGTCATACCCTCTACACATATTGTAACAGAAAAAAAGAAGAGGGTGTAAAAGAGAGAAACAGAATCACAGAACATATTAGAATAAGGGAGATTTTATTTTTTGAGACAGACATAAAAAGTTAGACTTTTTTTTTTAATTCTGCACTTACTTATCGCCTCATATTTCATATAGTTATATATAATAAATTATATTTTCACCCCTTTATGTTTCTAAAGGAGAAGTTTATTTTCTATTGTCCAGATGTATGTTATTGTTTTATAATTAGATTTTCAATTTGTAAGATTTTTACTTGTATGCTATGCGTTAGATGTTTGATTTATTTTCTTAGCAGTTTTTAAACACTATGGACAACACTTAAATTTAAAAAAAATCAGGCTTCTTTGCAAAGCAACATATAAATCACTTGTATAGTAATTTGGACTTTAAAAAAAAAAAAAAAAAAGTTCATCGCGTATAAACAAGATTCATAACGCTAAAACACAGAAAATAATTTAAATAAAAAAATAGACATTAAAGCGCATTTTTCAACTTACAAAAATTATAAAATTAAATAACAAACGTTTTCAAACAGATGAGTTGATTTAACTTCTAAAATCATTATTCTTCTATAAAATTTTAAATTTTTAACAAAATATCATTTTATAACAAAATGAATAATTTGCCATATTATATAATATATAAATTTTAGGTGTAGAGCAGAATGTTTGTTTATATATATATATATGCGTATACCTGCTGAGTAATGGTATAAAAGCAAAGCATGACTATACTGTATACTACACAGGGGGATTGATGTGCAAACGTTACGCTGATATGTCATAGTCCTATATCATTAATCTAACATGTTGACACCTGCAGCGGCCACGTCATATCAAATAGTATGTAACATAGCAAACCTATATAACTAACTAGTTAGCCTATATGTATACCAACTTATATATATAAAAGGTATGGATGGACATGTGTCTACTCTCCCATATATATATATATATATATATATATATATATATATATATATATATATATATATATATATATATATATATATATATATATATATATACCATATACCACTTACATCATTGCAATGCTTCTATTATATTACGTAATGTTAAATTAATGGTTTATGTATAGTTACTCTGTATTATACTTAATTTAAAATTATATTGCTTTATGTTTATAAAAAAATCTTTATGTATAGAGTTTTTTATGTAAATATGTATTAAGTAATTAAGTCGTTAATGTAAAATAAAAAGATAATTATAAATTCTGATTATTGTTACTGATTGAAGTATTGAATTTAGTTGTCAAAAAGTTTTATCTTTTTTTACTTTCAATGTTTGAATTATTGACTTTTTTACTGTCAATTTTAGTTCTGCATTCAACTTTTAGAATTGAAATTTTCGTTATTATGCAAATATTGTAATAATGATAAATCTCATTACAAATTGGCGATCTATTAATTTTAAAATTACGTAAATTTGTAACTAATATTAGTAATATTACACTACCAATAAAGAAGGCCAAACAAAATTTTAGAGGATAATTTTATTTTATATTCTAAATAAGGACATTGTTCTGAATCGAATGATAAGAAAAAGTTACCGCCCGTGACTTCATTTCTCAACTTTCAAAAATTAATTGAAAATACTTAAGAAATTCAAAAATTAGAAATTCACAATCCATCGATTCAAGACGATGTCCTCTATTAGAATATGCAATCAAATTAATCTCTAAATATTTTTAGTCTTCCTTATTATACTACTAATAAATATTAATAGCTCTCTATTTTTTCAGAGAAAAGAAAAATCACTCTTATTTTTATTTTTTTAAAGACTATTTACTATTATAAATATAGGAGAAGTATAAAATAAAACAATAATATAGATATTGATTATCTACAATTTATTCAACAAAAATGTTTATGACGACAACAAACAACATAAATGCAACAAAGAAATTCTGTACACATTGTTAAGCAAATGCCATCGTGAACAAAATAGCTTTCAAAATTAAATCACACAGAGAGAAAAGTACGAGTTTAAAAGTTTATCAATATTTATAATTTGTTGCTGTCAAAATTATTTACAAATTAACATTGAATCTTTGGTTTTCATCAATAAAGTTAAAAATGCAAACACGTATTTCTCTTTTTTTTTTTACACTATATAATTAATTTAGTATTATTACACGTATTTAAAACTTAATTAAAATTCAATAGATATTTTAATACCAATTTTTTTACTCATTATTTTTAATTATATATCAATATGACACATTATTATTAAATACCTTGTAGTTTTGTACAAATGATTTTTGAAATATTTTGTTTAAAAACAATTACTTTCTTACATTCTACAATTTATGTTTGCGATTAAACGCTATAATTTTTTTTTTCGTTACACACTTAAGGATAATAACAGTGAATTTTTAGGTTGAGGGAGGGAGTTCATAGTAGGTTTTGCGATTAAATATCATTATTTTATTAGTTTTAATTCTAAAAATTTCAACTATATTATAATGCACTCTCCAATTTCAAAATTTAAACCTTTTTTTTTTAATCTTTAATCGCAATTACTGTATCAGTATGAAGGTATACCAAACTTAACAATTAAATTTAAATACTAATTTTAATATTTTATATTTAAATGACATATTGATGAGATTTATTTTTATAAGAGTTAGAAGGAAATATTTACATAATTAAACAAAATCACATTTATTTTTTTGTTATATTATTATACAATGTAGATTTTAATTAATTTAAATATTTCACACCACCCTAAATACTATTGATACAGATTTTAATTTTATTAATATTTTAATATTCTAATTTTTAATATGATAAAAGATGATGATATCAATATGGTTGATAAGATTTGTTTTTGCTGAAAATATGATCACGAAATTGTCCTTTTTTTTTTTTCTCGAAAAGTTGAAACATTTATTTTAATATGGTCTCCATACAGCCACATCAGCATGAGATCTTGTTTGTTGTTGTTGACCTACAAGTCCTGCCATTCTTGGAACTTGAGTCTGTGACGTCACTTCCTCATGACTACCTGGACCTGAAGGTGTTCCCAATGATGAAAGAGCTCTACTAGAAACTGGAGATGCAGCTTGTTGTTGCATATTTGGTTGTTCCATTATTTCAGCTGAGGTACCATGTAAATGTAATTGATTTTGACTTACACTTGAATATAATTGTGAATATAATAATGATGCAGGTAATACAGGTGTACTTAAATATAAACCTGCTGAATTTGGTGTAGTAGCTCCACCATAAGAACCTTGTCCCATAAGTGAGAAATTACTATTAGTTGTTGTATTACCTAATAAAGAAGACATTGAATTATTAGTTTGTTGTTGATGTCCACCGGTATTTACAGCTGCACAAGATGAGTCGGTGATACTTCGTGAGAAATCATTATTATATCGTGGAGTTAGTGCCGCTGTGGCGGTGGCACTGTTTCTTTCTTGTTGAGGGGTATGTGCTGTCAGACCAAGGGCATCTAAGTCACTAGTATTACTACCATTGCTGTTCTTGTTGATTCTTGTATCACCAAGAGTTGGTGAATTAAAATCAGCAGTGTTTGTGGTACCAGTAACGGGAACTGTGGACCCAGTAGTATCAGGAATCACTGTGAACAGAGAGTTATAACTTGATACGCTAGTACAAAATATTGTACAGAAAAATCATTCAAAGTTTCATATTAGCTAAGAAGTAATTTTTTTTTCAAAATAATTTAAAATAGCACTATAAATATGAGAAACTTATCAAGTTAATATCATAACAGTCTACATTTTCTTAAAGGCATAGAACACCTTGAACAAAAAAGTTGTGTAATATCCTAACAAACTTGAAAATTAACTTTGATTAGGCCGGAGTCATGCATTTCTAATTTATTTTCCATTCACAAAATAGCGCGAGCGGTCATTGACGTCACAGCTCGCTTGTTTTATGCGCGCGTGGACCAGGCGAGCTGTGACATCATTGACCGCTCGTGCCATTTTGTGAATGGAAAATAAATTTAAAAAAAAAAAAAAAAACGACTCCGGACAAATCAACGTTGATTTTCAGGTTTGTTAGGATATTACACAACTTTTTTGTTCAAGGTGTTCTACGCCTTTAAAAAATATATTTCAATTGTATTGTTAAAAATGATAAAATTTCACACTGCTTCACCTGTAAATTTTAAAATACCAAATAAAGGAAAAGAAAGAAAATACATATATGTTTTAAAAAAATATATACATTTACGTAAAACGAGATAGAATTTTAGTGTATTTTTCAACTAAGAAATCTGGTATCTGCATCGCCTTATTCTTACTTAAGATATATAAAATGTGCAAATACAAAACGCCGGGTAAGTCGAGCGTAATCCACGCGAGCACAGAACATTAATTTTCTCGCCCTATTCTTATAAGACGAAGAGGTTGCGATTATTCTTTTATGTGAGCTAACATTGTAAGTAAACATAAGTAAAGTTATATAAAAGTGCGAGGGGAACAAATGTGAGCTACTTGAGGTTTTAGGACGTCTTAAAGTGCAACAAGTTGCCAATGTACTTTCCTTGCTTGCTTTTTTTTCTTTCTTTTCACGACATTTATACAAGAATGTTTTTTCCCCTTTTTTTATAAACCCTATATAAGAAACTTCATATAAAGTTCTTATAAAACTCTTATACTTCTTATAAAGTATAAATAGAGCACAGTACCTTTTATGCTACAATTCATTTAATAGATTTGACTTATTATTAATAATGCTATAATTAAACTTAAATACATTTTTAAAGGTGCGTAGCTTTATTTCAATTTCAAAAGGTGTTTAATATTCTTTTTAACTGATGTCAATGATTATATTACAAAAACATAAGGCACCATGTATGTAAATTTTTTAAACTATAATTTTAAAATTTTATGCGTATATAAGAAATTATAATACAAGTTTTAATTTATATAATACAGGCAGCAATGAAAATCTGTAAGGTGTCTTATTCAAGAGTTTGCGTTTATATTTTATATATAAAAACAAACATTTAAATTGGAATATTTTATATACAACATGATGAAAACTCCGGGAGCAAAAGTGAACTAAAGCATTTTGTACTGTTTATAAAACAAATACGATGAAATGTATTCTCACGTTACAACATGAAGGAAAAGTTAGCAAGTTTTAAAAGTAAAGGGATGTATTTTACGCATATATAGAATGTGTGAGAAGTGAGAGAATAAAGAAGAAAAAGGGAGTGAAGGAGGATGAGAGTTTGTCATTCTTGCCTTGTAAAATATAAGATTATATATATACATATATACAAAACGTATACTTTAGAATGTTTTGTTTGTTGTAATTTTTTTTTTAGTTCTTCTTCTTCATTCGTATTGCTTTTTAGTGTTTGTTACGTTTAAAACAACCCTTTTTTTTCTTGTGATTTTATACAGAGTGTTACAATAGTCAATTTTTATTATTTTTTTATTTTTAGCAATAAAAAAATTAGTCAACGTTAAAATTTTAAAAATAATTATAAAGGGTGATTTTTTTTAATAAATGCAAAGTGTATATATATATATATATATATATATATATATATATATATATATATATATATATATATATATTTGGTTCATAGGCTCTACATTGAGTACCAAAAGAAACAAAATTAGTGCCTCTTAAGTTTATGGCATTTTTTTCTTCTTTGAATCTATAAGGCAGATTAAAAAATTGATTTCTTTACGCTTGTTTTATATCCCTAAAATATAATGTGATGAGTTTGCATACACCCTGTATATTCTACCTTTGTTGACGACTCGAGTTAATGAGGTTTATAGTAATCTGTGCTGCTTCTCTGCTTTACAGAGAGAGTAAAAAAAAATAATAATAAAGAAGAAAAGAAAGATAAAACATTACATCACACACATACGAGAGAAAGAAGTTGTTCCCCTCTTTTTCTTTCCCTCGAGGCTAAGTGCGTTCTAAACTGACAGACATTACATAGAATTAACCTCCCCCCCCCCCCCCCCCACACACTCCATTTCTCTTGTGACACTTGAGAAGACCAACACACTCTCTTATATCCCCTTGATACCTTGTAATGTATAATATATATATAAAAAATACGTTTTGAAAATAATTAGTTACTATAATATATACAGTACTTATATAAGATCTAATAAGGAATCAAGAGTAGAAAATAAAGTTTTCGTACACATATATCAATGTTGTAGTGAACAATATGTGTATTTTATTTTATGTCACGGGAAGCGAAATGTGTAAATCGTTTCCGAACGTTTTGTAGATAGCGCTCAACTTACATATTGCTTACCAGGACAAAAAATTATACACATATTTTGCTACCGGGACAAAAAAAAAAAAAAAAAAAAAAAAAAAAAAAACAGATACACATTTTGCCTCTAGTGATAAAAAACGAGATACAAATATTTTTCGCTACAAGATGTTATAATAGTAGAGAATAAAATATAAAATTTTCTTCTCAGCGCCCCTTGCAGATAGGCAACTGTTTGAGCAGTAATGCTATGTAAGTTTGCATATTTTACAGGCGCACATAGAATAATGGCGGTGAAATTGGGAAATAGAATATTATTTATACGTAAAACTACATAAAAAAAAAGAACACTCACGAGAAGAAGTGACCGCAGCTCCGGTAAAGGCATCATGCGTGCCGGTAACTCCCGCTGAAGTTTGTCCGTTGAGGTCAGTGGAAGATGAGGTAGAGAAGCCGGGTAACCCAGGTGTGTTAAAGCCGCTACTCTGAAGTCCTGAAGCTCCAGTACAGCTCAGGTAAGATGAATAACCTCCGTATGAACCCCAGTGGCTGTTGGAACTACCAAGACCAAATGCCTGTCCCATGTCTGAAACATAAGAGAAGACAAAGTTTCTAGTTAGTTAGTCTCAGTCCTAAAGTCTGTTTATACTTTGAATAACATCAGAAAATATTAACTTAATAATGATATGTACCAAATTTTGTATTATCCTCATATAAGTATATCTTAAAGAATATTTAAATGGACTTAAAAAACTTGATTTAAAAATCTATAGTTATTCACATTATTCACACAGTTAAAACATAACGCAATCAATTTAACATATATAAACATTAATAACTTTGAAACTCGAAACAAAAAACAAAAAGTTAACGGGTTATATAATAAAACTCTTTTATTTTGTGAAGTTAAGTTAAAAAAATAAGAGAGAGCGTGGAAGAATCCCTGCGGAATTCTCTCTCAGAGAGAGAGAGAGAGCAGAATCCTATCAGCGGTGCCACAGGGATTATTCAGCAAGCCTTGCAGCCCAAGCCAACATACAAAAGACTAACTTGCATGCAGTAGCAGAGAACTGTGTGGCTGGATAAAAAGATTGCTAAGGATTAACGTTAGCATAGCAGAGACCTCACGACGTAATGGGCTTTACTTCTTTCTCTCTCTCTCTCTCGCTCTTTCTACTCCATTTTTTTTACAAGCTTTTACTTGCGGCATATACATCCCCAACATATTATTATTATTCAGGTAATTTTTTATCCATACCATGGGAAAAAATTTACTGTCTCTATTCATCAACTTAATGTACTTACGCAGCTTTTTTTTTTTACTAAATAAACAAAAGAGAGAGGGATTTTTTTTTAAAAGAAAAAAATTAACTAAAAAAATAATTTAGTAAGGATTATCATCCTTAATTATTTCATACTTAATAATTATTGTATGTTATATAGAAAAAGGGGGCATACAAATATAAAAAGTGTGCATACTTCATTTTCCCTTATTTCTCTCGAAGGGAGAATTATTGCAAAAATATTGTGAAAAATGATTATTTTTGCGTGTTTTCCTGCAATTATATTATACATGTAGTATATAGCTTAATGAAATCAAGGAAGTATATATACACATGAAGTGGGTGCGAAATATGAGTAAGACGTCACATAGGGTGCACAATATATCAAATTATACTATAACTGTACTACGTATAGGTTACACGCGATCATAAACTTAAGCTGTAATAACTTACTTCCGAATTATTATAATTTCTAATTCATTTCGAGCTTCACTCAATTTTTTGTTTTTTAATTTGCATTGTTTTACCAGTATGCTTCAGACCAGCATTCATTTACCTTTTTTTTTTTTTTTTTTTTTTTGCTTTAACTTTGTAAAAAAATAATAATAATAAAAATGAAAAAGAAAGAAAGAAAGAAAGAAAAAAACAACTTATAGACAGTTCAAGCAATTCCATTTAACAATTTTTAAGCACCGTTACAACCATTTAATTAATATTTGCATAACGCACATTTCAGGCATTATTTTAGAATGTATGTGTTTAAAAGCTATCAATTAAGTAGAGAGAGAGAGAGATTGGGAGAGAGATTGGGAGATAATAAAAAATTACAATGACCTTTTTTATTGAAAATAAAATTATGTTATGAATGAAAAGAAAAAATTTCAATGAAAAAACTTATGAATGAAAGTTTACTTACTAATACTCTTAATTATATAATATATAAAAATCTCTATGAAAATAAAAAAAGTGTATAATATGATATGAAAAATCTGTCAGAAAATTATATAAACGTTATACAAACACGAGACAAAACAAATGTTCATTTGTATAAAATTAGTAACATTTTGTTCTCCACCCACCCTCGCATATATATATATATATATATATATATATGCACATCATCCACATTAGCAGGCAGTAGAAAATTACTATCGGGTGGATATAGCAAGCGAGTATTAGCGTTCCCCCCCATGTCAGTAATTAAGCAAACCTAGTGTAACACGGATATTGGTTCACGATTGCCCCCAATCACTACTAAATACAAAAGAGTACAATCAATCTATTATTTACCAATCATTTTAAAATTGAAAAACAATTTTTATATTATTACGCTCTTTAAATTTGTTATTGATTACAATTTTTTTTGATTGATTTTTAATTTTTAAAGTAATTTTAAATTAAATGGTAAAAATATATTCATATTTATATATTATTTCATATTCAATTAACATACTTCCTTTTATTTATTTTTTATTTAATTTATAATTTAAAATCCAATCTATTTTAAACTAATTTAAAAAATAGAATTTTAAAGAAGAAAAAGAAGGAGAAAAAAAAAAGAAAAAAAAAAGAAAAAAAAAAAGAAAAGAAAGAAAAGAAAAGAAAAAGAAGAAGTATAAGAGCTGGGTATAAAAAAATAGTAAACTTATTTTATAATTTGAGTGAGAGATTCTTAATCAATAAAGTGCAATAACTTATTTTCCATGCAAATATTCACTACTACATGATTAGAATCAAGCTCAACATAATTATTAGTATTACCTTCTGTGTATTAATTCTATACGAGTTATCATTATATCAACATAATGTACATATTGAATAAATCAGATAAATTGAATAATACTATTAGTGTGTTGATAATGAT
Source organism: Ecdyonurus torrentis (assembly GCA_949318235.1). Classification (NCBI taxonomy): domain Eukaryota; kingdom Metazoa; phylum Arthropoda; class Insecta; order Ephemeroptera; family Heptageniidae; genus Ecdyonurus; species Ecdyonurus torrentis. The sequence continues at coordinate 17,006,410 of OX439132.1, read as the reverse complement.
ATCATGTTATTGTAATATATGTGTTAAGACTTACATCATCAACATTGAGGTGTAAGAATTAAGTAATAGTTTGTAGAGAGAAGGAGAAGGAGGTGTGAGAAGACGCTTTTGGTCTCATTTAGAGAGCTAGTGAGGTGTCTTGACTAAATGCTGAGGTTTGCCGCCATTGCCAAGCCTCTGCGGTGGTTGCGGTGCGGTACAGCGGCTGACGCTCTCTCACTTTCTCTCTCTCTCTCTCTCTATCTTTCTCACTCTTAGACGTACCCAGACTTGTTCAAGCCTCGCTAGCTTGCTTGCTTGCCAGTTCTATGGTGGGTATAACGTCGTCTTGGCGCGTGACTCCGGGCATACTAGACCGCAAGGCGCCATCCCAGTACATATATACTGTATATATATAAATATATATATATACGTATATAGTTGAAGTAACCCCAAACGAGGAACCCCTACACACCCAACTTCCACCCATAAAACCCCACCCCCCTTCAATAAACCACAAACCCCACAACCAAAAAGCGACCGACCCAAAAGTATATAAGAGTTTGAGAAACTATATAGTATCAACTTGAACCCACAAAAACCGTTCTCGAGGTCTTTCTCTCTCTCTCTCTCTCTCTCTCTCTCTCTCATATTATCAACTCGCTGTGTGTGATGATACTGCTGCACATTATGAATTTTATGTGTGTGTGTATATATATATTATATATCGTATGTGACATATGAGATGAGTAATGACTGTTACGGTTAGATCAATACACAACCAAATCATTAATACAAAATGTCAAGAGTTTCTCTGAGGTATTGAATTGGTGAACACTGATCACAAGTAATAAAAGTGAAGCATGATAACACAATTTTTAGTAGTATATTACTAAATAATAAAAAAAAAAAATTGTAAAAAAAAAATGCAATTCCAGCAATTATTATTTAAGTTTGATATCTATTTTTGATATTTAAAGTAAAAAAAAAAAAAAAAAATCAATTGGATCATGAAAAGAAACAAATTGTATCTATTCTGGCACCATGTGTACTTTTTAAATACACAGTATACATATTAACAATGAATTTATGCTCAAGAGATTATAAGTTATAAATTGACATTTTGTCCTTAAATATTTTTTAAACATACGTATAATTATATTTAAAATTTTCTTTACGAGCATTATACAGGCTATAAAAAACTGCAGAGTATATAGCTATGGGAAGTTAAAATTTGATTGAAGTTTAAGCGTCAACACTGTTTACCTATTTCGTAATATGTTCACCCTATGCATTTAAAGGGCATTTATGAGAAAAAAACAGAACATAAAATGTATCATCTCTTTCTATCTCTTTCTCTCTCTCCACCAAAACAAACCCTTGCATTTCCCTCTTCTTCTCTATTTCTCTTCCTGTACTTTAGTAAAAACTTTAGTTGTTGTAAACCCCTTTACTTCATAGTTAACCCTCATATATTTTCACTAAAGTGCCGCCGTTTTGGAAGCAAGCACAAAACGAACACAGCTTTTTCCTTGCCGCCAAACATGAAATAGTTTTTTTATGTATACGATATTTATTTATCTTTTAAAACTTCAAAAGATTTCAAAACACGATGATGGTATATTTTATGTGTATAGCAGATTTATTATTAGGAAAATATATAATTTTTTTTGTTTATAGAAAATGAGAGAAGCTTTTCAAAAAACTTGGAGTAAATTAGTTATAAGATCAATAATTATTTATATATATTTTGTATGTAAAGTTTTAAGCATGCCAAAAAGTTTTTGTTTGTAATATTAATAAATAAATCCTTTTTCCATTTTATTTAAGAAGCTTTCAAAAATATATATTTTTTTTTGTTTGAAAAAAGTTAAGGGTAAAATATAAATTTACAAAGAATTTAAATTCACGTTTTTTTCCTATCAAATCCAAAAATGAAATAATATTGTTATGTATAGATATTTTCAATTTGAAGACAATTTAAATTTTTACAATTCACCAACCCCTATATTATTTTTAGATTTTATAGTGTAATTGTTTGCAAAAGAGTTAAGAAAAAAAAATTGTTTCCTTTCCTCTTATTATTTGAATTAAATAAATAAAGTTACAGTATAATGGTTAAAAAATATATATTAGCATTATTATTGCTTTTTTATGTTAATATTCTACCTACAAAATGTAAAAGAGACAGAGATTTAGCAATGAGGGCGTGAATCTCATCTTGTAAGGAAGGTAAACAAGTCCGAGAGAGGGTAAACACAAGAGGGTCCACTTCATAAAAAATACTCAAGCATTGCTAACTACCTGCTCTCTTGCTCTTTGATGTAGTAAAACTCGCAAACTGACCCCTTCATAGCAACCCTTGAAAAACACCAGAGTAATTTAAATTATTTGCACTTTTTCATTAATTTTCTTCTTCTTCTCTTTCTTCTCCCCCTTCCCCTCTCCTAATTCCTGAAAATACTCAAATTTTTTAAGAATTCAAAATAAAATTCTACATAATATAATTTTCAAAAAATCTTATTTTTAGGTTCATATATATACATTTCCAATACTGTATACTGGCATTTTAAATTAATTTTGAGCTTTCTTTACCACATTTTTCTAAAAAAAGTAAATGGTGAACTGCGTATATATTTCAAAAATTGTTTATAAAATATAATTAATTAAGAAACTTTTGCATTAAAAGTTTCAAAAAGTTGATTGATTGAAAGATATAATGTAACATGAATTGAGTTGACACTTTAATTTGATATCTCTAAATATATTACGTCAAGAACATAAACACATTAATTATAAACGATTGAGTTTGTTTTACGTTGTTGTTGGCTATTTCCATTTTACAAGATAGTTAGTAAAATGAGTTTAAATGAGAAATGGTTCTTATATATACAAGGAGAGTATGGCAATGTTACATAAGAGAGAGAGAGAGAGGGTTAGGAAAACTAAAGGAACTCAGGTAGCTTAATGGTTTTAGCTTTAATATTAGCAGACATACATATACACACAAAGTTAGTGAAAACAATAGTGTTGTGTGTATATAATGTAGCAATATATATATATATATATATATATATATATATATATATATATATAGAAAAGGTTCTTGCCTTACTTGGCATTTCTACAACATAACACGTGCAAGTGAAATGCAATTACGGTGGCGAGAGAAAGAGAGAGGTAAAGGGGTATATAGAGAAGTGTGAGGGTAGAAAAGTGTGTGTGTGTGTGTGTGAGTTTGTAGAATGAGATAAAGGGATAAAGGATTTCAACACAAATCGAGAGCAACTTCAGACTTGTTAGCTCTCTCTCTCTCTCTCTCACTCACTTTATTCTCTCTTCTTGTTTCATTTTATATACTATAATGTATATACCTCTCGTTTCGTTCACTCCGCTTATTGTCAAGTGCAGCTTCAACCACACCAATTCTCTCTCTCTCTCTCTCTCTCTCTCTCTCTCTCTCTCTCTCTCTCTCTCTCTCTCTCTTTCTCTCTTTTTTGCAATACAAATTGTCTTTATTCTTTTCTTACTTTTCCCTGCACTTTTATTTAGCAATTTTGAATCTTTCTGTCTATGATACTTATTTTCCTTTTATAGCTTTTGTAGTTTTACTATTATTATTATTAAAATTCAAATATTTGATTTCAAAAAATGCTTATGGTATAATGCTTTCTATGAAAAAAATTGCATTAATAAAATATAACATCTGACATATTTGCTTTATTTTGTTTCTTAGAGTAATTATGTTATAGGTATCAAGTATCAAGATCTGTACACCTTGCTTGATAGGTATATAATAATATATTTCTTTTTAGTTTAGTATATTCATGCAGTAATTATAATGTAACTATCCCAAGTCCCAATTTACTAAATAAATTAGAGAATCTTCATGTTTTATTATATCATTTTTAATTCAATGTGCTCTATAATCTCTCTATTCTTCTATTCTTCTATTCTTCTATTTTCTATATATTATTATTATTTACTTAATAAAAATACATAGGTATAGTACTATCATAATATAGTATAAGTATATAAATACGTATATCATGGTATTAAGAGTAACAACAGTTTTTTTTTTTTTTTAAGTTCAAAATTTTAATGGGAATTTAAATTGCTTTATTTTAAATTTTGTTCTCCTTTCATTTCATTGACAATCATAAAGAAAATAACACACTAAATTTATTTTACTTCTAAATTTTATTGCGAGGTGTCAAAACAAGCAAAATCTTTCTCTTTTCTTGTATAACGATAAAATGAAGAAAAACGAGGAGAAGAACGAGTGAGTGGGGTAAAGTGACAGATACAACAATGCTCATTTTACTTTCATGATGAGTTAAGTGAGAAAGAGAGAGAAAGAGAAAGAGAGAGGGTAGAGTACTATATTGATTTTAAATTAATACCACGCATTCATTTCCAAGCTTTGTTTTACACTTGAAATGAAAATTGTTCGGTGATTGTTAATTTCAACATGTAATAGACATAATTATCATTTTATATATACTTCGCACCCTTCTCTTTTGTTTCATTATTTTCACTCAAATCGTCACATTATTTTATATCATTTTCTAATTTACTTTACTTTGTTATTATTATTATAAATCATTTTACATGATTTATAATAAGAGAAATTTTATCTGATTGAATAAACATTCAAAATAAATTAAAATTATATTTTATGTATTTCTTTATATATTATCATATATTCTATAAAGAGTTATGTATACACAAATATTTGGTTTAAAGCTATTTTTCCACCAAGCAGTGTGTCGCACATAATTTCTCATAATAGGATGTGATTATTATTTTAAATTTTAATAAACTTATTGATAACAATTTCCTTATACAATTTGTAAGGCAATTTTGAAAGGAAATAGAAGACAAAAGGATTTTAAACACATATGCTATAGAAAAAAAAAGTTTAAGATATTTGAGGGTGGTCTTATACTTCGTGTTTTGATGGATATTCCCGCTGTCACGTGGCTCTAAAAGAGCTCTTAAATTTCCCGGTCACATTTATGACCTGTTTCCGGTAACCCTGCTTGAGATTTGAGGGTGAGAATGTTCAGTTGGGAGTAATGACTTTTACATACCGGAGTAGTGCTATATAGCAAAGTTCAAGAGCACCTGACACCCTTCAGCTTATTTCTTCTTGAGGGAGGAAATTAAGTACTCATAAATTTAAAACCTTAATTTAATAAACCTAATCAAAATTTTAAGATATGATATAAGTAATAATTATTTTATTTTGTATAAATTAGTTTTTTAATTCATAGATGTTATAATGTTATGTTTATTATGCGAATTCATTAGGTTCATATTCTTGTTTAAATTTCGTATGATTTAGCGAAACATTTGTTCATATAAAAGTTGGTAACGCTGTTCATTTTATTTTTACTATCGTATGATATTTTAATGCAGAACTTCCCTTCAAAAAAAAAAAAAAAAAAAAAAAAAAATGAGAGAACTTCACATAATCAACACTCGTCACTAGCAAAGGTCATCAGGTTGATCACTGGCAAGGGTCATCAATAGTTTTATGTTCATTTTGGCCTGGTATAGGGCTTACCATGTTAAATTAAGGATTTTGATTTTTAAATTTCTCGCTTCAGAATTATTAGAACACGTTAAATCGCACATCATCATAAAATAAAAAGCACAACTCAAAAAGTATTTAGAACGTCAACGAGCCCCAATAAAAAGAACAAGGTGAAAAATGTGCTCAAAGTCGACTCCAAATGAGAGTTTGGCATCTACCAGAAATTTCGGATTCTCATTGTTAATATTTAAAATATAGTATTAAAACGTCATTTTGATCTATATTTTAAAAATTTAGATTTGAGAAACTGAAATTTCTGGTAGATGCCAAACCCTCATTTGGAGTCGACTTTGAGAACATTTTTCACCTTGTTCCTTTTATTGGGGCTCGTTGACGTTCTAAATACTTTTTGAGTTGTGTTTTTTATTTTATGATGATGTGCGATTTAACGTGTTCTAATAATTCTGAAGCGAGAAATTTAAAAATCAAAACCCTTAATTTAACATGGTAAGCCCTATACCAGGCCAAAATTAACATAAAACTAATGATGACCCTTGCCAGTGATCAACCTGATGACCTTTGCTATAGTGATAAGTGTTGATTATGTGAAGTTGTCTATTGAAACGTAAATTACTATTTCCGTGACTCCTTTTAATGATATTTCTAAAAAAATAATAATAATAAGTATAAATTCCACTTCTTTATTGACTTTTATTATTATTTTTAGATTTTTAAAAAATCGTTGATCATTTTAATCATGAATTATTGGTTACGTTATTTTTCTCTGCATGCATACAATAGTTATAAAAGTCACAAATATATCCAAAATACAGAGATAACTTACTTTGGCAGTTGGACATTGCAGGCATGCGGAAGCTGAGTGGATCCGCTCTCTGCAGCGGGTCCAATGGACTCGGGAAGTGTCCACCAAGGAAAGGTCGCTGACCAAAAGCAAAGGCATGGAACTGTTGTTGTTGTCCTAGAAGAGAAAGCACTGCATTAGCCATGAAACCTGCCCGATACTCAGGCCAAAATTCCACTGTACGGCGCTTCTCTGCATCTCCATGTTTGGCATATCAAAAACATGCATTACTGCACTGCACGCAATGTATAAATTACGTAATTTATGCTGCAGATTAGAAAAACAAAATGCTAAATTATAACAATATAAATAATTATCCTGCATAATATACAACATATTATTTATGCTTTGCGTATATAATTATGAAGTATATAGCATTATAGATTATGCTGTTATATTGAACATAGTGTGCTGAAAATGAGCTGTATATAGTATAATTATTATAAGTATTTATTTTGTCCGTATGTGTTAGTGGTACACTTTTATATGATAATTGTAAATATTGACTCAATCTTTATTCAATCAATCCATCCCATGTCATTTCTTATATAAAAAATTATTTTTAAGTATACGTTGAACCATATATAATTATACTAACTTGTTAGTAAAATAAACTTGATTCAAATGATATGTGCGAAGTATGAACTCCAACCTCATGATAATAATATAAAATGGTTTAACTCTGTAGTGGTTTAACTCTGTAAAAAAGTAATCCAATTCAATTTATATTTTACAAATATGTAATTGATTTTTTTTGTATACTATACGTATTCTACTGTATAGCAAAGGACACTTCTTATACATTTATATAAGCTTTCATGCAATATTTAAATAGTTTTGAACATTTAAAAATCTAATGATATTCATACAGAGATAATATGAAACACAAGGAACATTATATTACAAAATGCAGTAGCATGCTGTATAATAAAACGCCATTTCTTTTCTCCTCGCGTCTTATGCATGCTTTGCGGTTGGCGGGTGCATTGGTGCATGCGCTTGCTTGCTTGGCTATGAGCTAAAAGCGGGTGCACTGGCGGTGGGCGTGCCGCGGGCAGCATGACCGACCGCGGGGCGGCGACCGCAAAACAACGAGCCCGCGTACTGTTACCGGGAACTGCTAGGAGCGAACTTTCTTGCATCATAAATTATTCCTTGATTCTTCAAGAAGAATCCCAATATTAGAGAGAAATTGTAATACCAGCTATAGCGTCAAAAATGGTAAATGGTAATGGTCTTAGACTTGCAATGCAATGAATTGTATAAAGATGTTTGTTGTCTTCAAATTTGGATATTCACAAACGTATGAATATCAATTTAATATATTATCTAAGTCCCTGAATCCTGCATTATTATTACTATATATTTTTTAGGTATTGCACTGCATAAAAAAATTGAGGCATCTTATTTTTTACACAAGAAAAGAAAAAAATGCCTATATGCAATGATAACATTAAAAACGAACCCCCTCTTATTTTGCATAAATGTTTTGTCTTTGAGTTGTGAAAGAATTTTAAATCTTTTTCTCTATATACGTATTATAACGAAGCTGCATGAAATGACTTTCAAAAGTATATAAATTCCACCTAAATTGTGTGTCTGCAGGCTTTTGTTGTCCGTCAAAAGTCATGCGGGGTCGCTACTGCAAGTCCGGGGGATTTGCTGGAAATCACGCCCCGGATTATCACGTCGCTCTTTTGTTTTGGATTTATATAACGAGGGAAAACTTAAACATTCCAATTATATACATTTGTGTATATTTACATAATATGACGCAAGAGACAGGTGAAAAGAGAGGAGACAAATAAGTTTTTACTTTAAATGGAAATGATTGATATATTTTTTGGTTAATGAAATAAAATGTGAATTTTCTTTCACATTATTTTCATATTTATTTTGAAAAATTATTTATATTAGAAAACTTCTTTTTCCTTCTTAAAATTCAAAGTAAAATTACAATATATGTATATTCACAATAAAGTTGTTATTAATACACTCCAAATCATATAAATTAATATAACTTCTTCTTTTACATTAAAAAAAAAATCAAATTATGGCAGACAATTATATTTTAACTCAACTTATAATACTTTTTATTATTATATATTATTTCATTTTTATGTAATAATGTTAATTATTTTCTAAAAATATGTGGGAAAAAATAAAAACGCAATTAAAATTATATGCAATAGACTACATATACCTCTTATTCAAATACAAAAATTATGTTAACGAAAAAAAATTCAGCAATGAGATAATTGTATGCATCTATGCGTTGGTTTCAGACCAACACATATACAATCATGTTTAACATGATGTTATATACAAATGAACATACCACACTAGAATCATTTCCATATATAAACATCATATTATGAAAGCAATGAGAACTATGTGAACTAAAACACTGTGTAAAAAAAAATGTATATAAATATATATACACTCAGGTATTTCATATGAAATTTTATTCATTGTTACGCACATAATATAATACTATATATATAGAGGTTCATAGTTTGGTTGGGTTATGTGTGATGGTATGCTGTATACTGTATGTATGTATAACTTAGGGCAAGTATGTGCCTATAGCTACTACAGGGGTGAGAGAGGGTGCATAGACTTGACCCTTCGTTTGTATAACTTCATATGAAGAGAGGGAGTTATGTCGATATTTACTCTAAGTTTTTGTACTTTTTTTTAAGTATTTTTATATTATGTTTTGCTTACTTGTTGTATATGTGTACATGTATATGCACATATGTATGTAGAGAGAGAGAGAGAGAGAGAGAGAGAGAGAGAGAGAGAGAGAGAGAGAGAGAGAGAGAGAGAGAGAGAGAATTTAAGTTAAATTTAAAACTATGATGCTAAAATTAACGTTTAAGTTGCATGCGAAAAGGGTATAGTTAAAATATTTTTGTGCAGTTGAAATTTGTATTATTTATTTTTCTCCTCAACTTTAATTTTAATAACTGATAAATTATTAAAAATTACAATATAATTATATATAATGCTTGAATATAAGTTCATTGAAAATATTTTACTTTACATTAACTATAATAGTTTTATTATATAAAAAAATATCATATCTAAAAAAAAAAAAAACAAAAAAAACACAGAAAGTATAATTTATTTTAATTTTTATATATATAACATTATTGCATCAGCTATTTCTTTATTTATCAATTAAGTTCATCTAAATATAAATCATGTTGCAGTCTTGTAGTTGTTTAACGTAACTCGTTAACGTTAAATTAACTATAATGTTTAAAAATCATTTTTAAAATAATTGCCACCAAAAAAAAAAAAAAAAAAAAAAATCGGAAACAAAGCGAGAAAAATATATATAATTATAAAACATTTACTTACTTATAAAATAATTCAATAAAATCAAAATACCTAATATGTATCAATAATTAAACTTACATATAAATAAGTAATATAAAATACATATCGTTTCAAAACGTTGTTAACGTTATAGTTAATGTAAGTTAATGTAAGTTAACGTTAGAGATAACGTTATAATATAGACAACAATTTATAGTTATAACGTTACCGTTAAAGCTATATAGTGTTGAATGAACTGAACTTATCATTGACGCTATATATATAGAACAATTATGTAACGACTACAAGACTGTTATGTTGAATTTGATTCCATGACAATCAAAAACCACAAGTTCATGAAAAAGAAGAAAATGAGCTATAAGGCATGTATATTCATATATAAGAGTAATTAAAATATATTATGCAATAAATAATGAAGTTCTTAATATGCATCACATGATCAGTCAAAGTATATATGATATATATGCATCGTATGCACATTTTATCATAATTATTTTAACAGATGCAGGTGCATCAGCAGTTCATAGCAAAGTTTCTAGACTAACTTCCTCCCCAAGTCTCTCTCTCTCTCTCTCTCTCTCTCTCTCTCTCTCTCTCTCTCTCTCTCTCTCTCTCTCTCTCTCTCTCTCTCTCTCTCTCTCTCTCTCTCTCTCTCTCTCTCTCTCTCTCTCTCTCTCTCTCTCTCTCTCATACTCTTATGCTTTCCCAAGTCCACATCTAATTAATTAAACAAGCAATTCATTAGCGAGTGTAGCGCCCTCTCTCACTCTAACTCTCTCGTTCTATATATATATATATATATCGTTACATGTACTGTACATGCTGTGCTATATAGTGCTATAGCTGCTTTTGGTGGTATAGAGAGAAGAGTTACACGGAGCTAATTGCGCTTATTAATTTGATCTCAAAAACGTCAGCATTCTTACTTATATGAATATATTTAATACAGAGAACACCCACTCTTACTCCCCCCCCCCTTCATCCCCTCTTTTCTTCTTTTCTCTTGAAAAGTTTGATAAAGTATTCTCATCCCTCTCTCTTTTTGCTTTACTATATTATAGTTCTTCTCCTTTATTCAATTAGTAACCTTTATTATGTATATAAAACTTTCTTATTGCTTATAAAATTAACTTAAATATCTTTATTATAATATATTATATATTATACTTAAATTTTATGTACGTTTTACGAAACAATGATAAAAAAAATATGTGTGTATATATATTGGTGCATGTGACAGGATTATAATTTTAATTTGTTCTGAGATTATACTCAATAAATTAATCGATAAAGAATACTATACCCATTTTCACGTTTCCCATCTTAGAATTCTGTCTTATTGATTTAAAAAATTAAATACAGATGTGACAGACATAGTCTAATCATATTTCATTGAGAATACGATAAAGTACATAACTGATCTAAATTAAGTTCTTTATTGAAGTGTAATTAACTGAAAATAATTTACAGGAATTGTGAAATTTCGGAGTAAAATATCATGGATGGTCTCAAAAACATTTTACATTCATCAAAAATAGCTAATAATATAAAATGATTCTTAACCACAAAATAATTTTAAAATTTTGTGTATTTTAATATCTTTAATTTTTTTATTAAATGTAATAATAATTAGAGTTTAGTTTGTTTTTAATCAAAAAGACGAATGTTTACTTGCCCAATACATTGGTGGTACACCGTATTACACATAGTACGTACAACGTTATCATGCACAGTATAATATGCAAATATGTTCAAGAAAGTAAGAGAGAGAGAAAAAGAAAAGAAAAAAAGACAGTTATAAAATTAAGGATTATGTAAGGATTATTTAATAATTATTACTAATTTTTACTTTACAAAATAGTCCTTTTTAACACTGGTCCTCTGACATATTTGAATTATATTTCAGTTTTCCTTTCTTAATTATTAATACGCTATAATAAAAAAGAAAGAGTATATGCGCTTTGTTATTATACATTACATTATTCTAATATGCAATGTGTAAAATATAACAATAAATAAAACAAATTACATAAAATTAAAATTATAAATATTTAATATGGATTTTAAATATAAAATATGATCTCATCATCTTAAATTATAAGAAGTATGGTATGGTAATATAATATGTTGTTGTATAATATATACTATAAGTATGAGAAATAGTTTTATATAAAGAAAATGCAGTATAAGTATACTATAGCAGAAGAGAAGCTTTAGAGAGTATAGAGTTAACTAATTACATTTGGTGTTACTCCTTATGATATATTCGGGCCCTTGTGGTTGCAAAGTGCTATACATCAAGCCTAGAGAAACATATTATATCCTTTTTCTCTTCCACCTCCTCCTTTCTTTATACATATAAGAAGCTAACTTAGTCTTAACCCTTTTATATATATTATAATATAAGGAGTTTAAAACATATAATAAGAAAAAAAAATATAGAGTTTTCTTACTGTAAAATTCATCTTGTTTTCTCGCTGCGGTTCAACTTAAGTACCTCATTCGTCATAACTAAGTATACACTTGGGACAAAACATTAGATATAAGAAACTATGTATAAAGAGAGAATGGGCAATCGAGTCTAAGACCCTTGTTGTTGTTATTATTATTATTGCTACATCTAAAGTATATAAGAATAAATATAAATCTCGGACTTTTAAAACAATAAAACTTAATATCTTTTATACTATATATATACAAATTTTAATTAATTTTTCTATTATATATTTTTTTTAAAGAGTAATAATGTGGTTTTTACAATTAATATTTCTTTTATGATAGAGTTTTTTTTTTCACACACACAAAAAAATTGTACACGAGAATGGAAATTTTGTTAATTGTTTTAGTAATAAATTTTAGTTAATTTTTTAATATGACTCTCAGAAGAGTAATATTTTTGTGGAGAACATTAAATTAAATTCATTAATTTTCTTTTATTTTTTTGTTAAAATTTACAAGAGAATAACGATTCATGTTATATATAAAAAAATTTAATTTATATAGTTTGATAACTTATATACGTATACACATTGAATGAAGAAATAACGTAATTTGTACTGAATTAATGCTATTATATGTATAGCATAAATGTTGCTAAATTGTGGAACAACATAAATAAGTAAGCCGCATGCAACATATAATTATAATACATAATATTATACTTATATTTATGAACATAGTTATTATTAATATAGTTTAGCATATATATAAGCTATATATAAACAAATTTAACACCGCTGAAAATACTATACTTTTAGTATAGTACTTATCAAATAAAGCTTCAAGCAAAAGTTGTTAAGCATACTTTTTTCTATTCCCATGAATTTTTTTTCAAAATGCTATGTTGCCTCATTTAGCTACAGTATTGCCAAATATAGCTCACCATACGTAAAATAACCCCATTTTCAGGGTTTTTGCTTAAAATAATGCAGTTTATGCTTCCTGTTTTGATGCAGGATGCAGTTAAAGTATCATAGCAGTATATTATATTGTATGAATTAAATTTAATTAATTGTTAATAAATAGAAAATAAAAATAATTTACGTACGCCAAGTATGATGGCTATAAATAAATAAATAAATAATCGTCTTTATTCAAAAAAATGCATAGAAAAAAATGCACATTTTTGAAAGGGCGAGGTTTAAGCCTGACAATATGTCTGGCCCACTCTTACACCTAACCCCAACAGAAAACATTCATGAAAATCTTTGATTGCATACAAAATTATAATAAGAGAGAAGTAGTAATAATACTACGTAGCAAGAGAGCGAAATAAATAGAAAAAAAAAGTTACAAATATCTTAAAAAAATTAATAATAATTGTATATCACAATTGTGAATAAAAAAAAATAATAATAAAAAAAAAAAAAAATAATAATAAAACAAAACTAGTGATGAAGAATAAAAAAATATAAGGCAAAAAAGTACTACAAGCGAAGCTGTTTGGCATTCAGATATGTGCGCCTATAATCACTATAATGGCTATAGCATAATTAATACTTTTTTTGAGTACACAAAATAAAATTATGTAGAATAAATAAAGTATAAAAAATCTACGTTGACTTTATCAAGCATTATAAATATAAAAAAAATCTACTAAAAAAATAGTTCAATTTTTTTTTGTATTAAATAATATTCTTTTTTTTCTTTTTTTTTTTTTCTTTTTATAAAAAAATAAAAAAATATATACATTAGAAAATTATTTAAAACAAAGCATAATTTTGATGCACTATATAACAAAAATAATAATAAATTTCAAAAGTGAATTATTACTGACAGATTTTTTTTTGTTATAACCAAAAAAAAAAAAAAAAAAAGAGAAAAATACATAAATACTCAAAATGCCACCCATTGTGACGTGATAAAAAAAAACTTCTGACACCTTTTTAGTTTAAAAAAAATAACAATAAACATTTCAAAGTATTGGAAGAGAACCAAAATTAACTGTAAATATAAATGTGTTGAGAGTTGTGTATTTTATATTTAGCAGAAAACAATCGAATAAAGAGAGGAAAAAAGAGCAAGAGAGAAAAAGTGAGGGTAAAAAAAATGTGACAGACGATAAGAAGACAACAAAGTGAAATTATAAGGGTGTAAAAAAGTTTATTCGATATCTGAAATGTTAGCGTGGAATTACATAAAAACCAATTCTTGTTAAACAAGCTCGCGCGCGGGAAAAAGCTTTTGTATAAAACATGATTTAACTTCTTTTGGCTTTTTTTTTTTTTTTTTTTTTTTTTTTTTTTTTTTTTTTACTGTTAATTCACTTTGAAAGTCTTGTAAAAGTTCTCTTTTTTATTAACACGAGTTTTATATTTATATATATATATATATATATATTATATATATATATATATATATATATATATATATATATATATATATATATATATATATATATATATATATATATATATATATATATTGTTGAACAGAATAACTTACTATTTATCAATTCTTTTTATTAAATTAATTTGTTTTGTATATTACCAGATGACTTTCCTGCAAAATTGAAATTGAAATTTTCTTCTTTATTTATTCTATTAGATCAGTATTATAATACTATCATAACTAAACTAAGTATCATTATACAAACAATAAAATATTATCAGATCAGCCAAACATTTGGTGAAAACAATTTGCAGATGATAAATGCAGTTGTCGTTCCTAGCAATTACAAGCTTTTTTTTTTAATACGTAAAATTAAGGTTTATTTTGTTAAATATTAAATATAAATAATATAAGTACTAAAAATTACTATACACAAGAGCAAATTAATACGTTTATTGAGTCAAATGGATGTTTGAAAATATTGATTTTAAGGAAAACAATGTATCAGTTATAATAATTACATAATGATGTGTAGCTTGCATTTGTATTTGAATTACCAAGGAAGAGACAGAGAGAGAGAGAGAGAGAGAGAGAGAGAGAGAGAGAGAGAGAGAGAGAGAGAGAGAGAGAGAGAGAGTCAGAGAGAGACAGAGAGACTCTTGACAACTAAGACCACTTTGGATCTACTTAATGATATATAGTTATATCTTATATCATGTAGTTTTATAAAAATATCATAGATATATATTAAAATATACAATAGAAATTTCTTTTGGCACTGTATTATATAACGCGATTATAATTTATTCAATATGCAATAATTTTTGTATTTTTTTTTATATAAAGTATAAATTTAAAACTAACTTCAAAATTCAAAATACAATGATTTCTTAAGTTGCATACTGAGAAATTCCTATGAATAGATCAATAATGCATGTCAAATAAAAATTATCGTATAATAAGGACCACAATAAGACTTTTCTCTTTCTCCCTTAAATGTTGCATCAACCAGCTGCTTAATCTCCCAGCAGCAAAATCCCCCCCAGGCGGCGCCTCTCGCAATTTCCTCCTCTCTATCTTGGTCTCTCTCTCTCTCTCTCTCTCTCTCTCTACATGCGTGTAGCAAAATCTGATGACTGAACAAGACTATCAAATTGATTGTCTAAGTCATGCCTCATGGCTCGCTACGTTCATTCTAACTGTAATTTAGAAAAGGCTTAAAATAAAGAGAGAAGAATGTAAAAGTACATGTGTGAGAGAACTAACAAATGAAGGTTAATTTTATGCAATTTCTTATGCACGCATCATATATTAAAACATAATATTTAAATTAATAATTTTTAATAAGATTAAATTCAACAATAATGAATTAATAATTAAATATATACTTTCAAATATATAAGGGGTTTTGATTTTATATTATATTTTTACATTTTATATAAAAAATTTGATCTATATATTGTAGAAAATATTTCTGTTAAAACTTTTAAAACACAACAAAATTTATATTAAACATATTATGAAAGTTATATATATTTTAATTAATAACAATTTTAAAAAAGAAAAATTATCTGGTATTTTAATTACTTTTACAAGAAAATTTTCTGCTTGAACAATAACATTTTATACCATAAAATATATAATCTTAAAAGTTGATGAAGAAAAACCCTTGATAGCTTCTAGTATATACATAGAATAAGAAGAAGGAGAACAAGAGAGAAAGAGAGGCAAAAAGAGAAATTTCTCAGTCAATTTAAAGTATAGCGAAGGCTTATATTTCTGGAGAGAGAGAGAGAGAGAGAGAGAGAGAGAGAGAGAGAGAGAGAGAGAGAGAGAGAGAGAGATAGAGAGAGAGAGAGAGAGAGAGAGAGAGAGAGAGAGAGAGAGAGAGAGAGAAAGGCGTTAGTGGTAGCTTATTTGATGCATGCATATAACCAGATGGTGCTAAACCCTATGTGTATGGGCATGGAGCGCAAGAAAAGGAAGGAAAAGTGAGGGAGTTAGAGTTTTGGTCAAGCAATGCCCCGAGCTTTTGCTAAAATTCTACCCTTCTGTATGCCATTTCCCATATCTCTACATAGAGAGAGAGATAGATAGAGAGAGAGAAAGAGAGAGAGAGAGAGAGAGAGAACCTTTGAATAATGGAGCTCTTACATACATTATATAAGTTAAGAGAGCAAAACGTGTATATATATATATATATATATATATATATATATATATATATATATATATATATGTATATACATACACATATACATACACAAGTAAACCTATTCGACGTTAGAAACCATAATAGAGAACAGAAAAAAAATGTAAAATTCAATATTAACCCTTATATATATACTTTTCCTATAATGCATTTGCTTAAAATCAAGAATTCTATAGAAGAGATACTGCAATGTTTTGCTTATGTAAATTTACATATTACATGTCCATTTTGCAAATGAACTGCTGGATATATAAATGATTAACTATTCATTTCTTCTTGAAATGCCGCGATATATACAATTCTCTCAGTCTGCATATATATATATGATGAAAAGGATTTGCCAAATTGAAAGACACGGAATGTTATTATATGGAGAAGGGAATGGTATGAAACAATAAGGACTGAAATTTACTTTGAAATCGTATTTCAGATGTTATATATAATTAGAATATAGTATGAAATGATACATCCGTTAATATTTAATTTTATTATTTTTTACCTTAAAATTTGTATTTTGTAAAACTCACAATCATATCAATCATATAAACGTTTTGAATTATAATTTATTAACACTTTTAATTGAAATAAAGTTTGGACAATTAAGTGCTAATATCACATTAATCTATCCTATATAATTTTATTTCTCATGAATCAAAATGAGAGTTTTTGTCTATATAAAACTTGTGAAGGCGTGTCTGATATATATAAATACAAATGGGAGGTCTAAAGCGGCTTGATGAAAGCGTGGTCACATGGAATATTTACAGAATAGAGCAGCCATCTCACTCACTTGGGACGTTTTATTTTTATAAGCCGCATTCATCATTGGAGCAAAGGATGAACCAGATCTGTGTACCACACACAGCCAATGAATTAACTACTCTTTTATATATAAAAAAGAGTAACTTTTGAATTCTATCAACATTTCTTATATATGTTTCACTTATAGACCTTTGTATACGTATATGAGTCTTAGACTGATAATTTAAAATTTCACATCTCTACATCAAACAAAGTTTTTGCTTCAAATTATTTTGTTCCAAGTGAATATTAAAACTTTGTTCTGAGCTGCTTTGAAATTATTATTATATTTTTCCTTTTTCAGTCCATAAGGAATTTTTATATTCAGGTTAAAACCTTATAAGTAAATCATGAGCATGGTATTTCCTCATACATGATTATATAATAGTTTTAAAAAGTATTAAAAAATAAACATCAAAAGGTTTATGATATAAATAAAAATCAATATAATAACAATGTAAAAAATCACCAAACAAGCTATAAAGTTTGTATAATATTTTAACTTTTTTTTATAATCCTATATATAATAAAGAAATACTTAAATTCTCTCTTTTTCTCTTATCGTACTTTGAAACAAGTATTATACATATTATAGGGATCGCGTGCTTCAGTTTTAGAAGCTCTCTTGAGTAGTGTGGACATGCAGACAATGTTTGCCGCTGCTGACGCAATGCGGTAAAATTTGCGGGACAAGCGGTGGTAGCGAGGAACCAACATGACATGCCAAGCCCGCGGCCACAGCACAAAACCTCGTTCACCACTTGCAACCACCAGCACACATACACACACACACACATAACCAAAACCAACCCTAGCTGTATATATACTGATGATGCTGATCATGGTAAACCCAGACTAAACTCAAAACTCCCTTCTATACCACCCTTAAAAACTTCGATATATATATACATATAACATTATATCTATTTAACACACATAACCATCACAGAATTTTTGTTAAGCCCTATAATGTATAAAATAGTATCTCAATATACGTTATATGTGAATTAGGCGCACCACAATTTTGTTGCTCACTGCACTCATATATCTTTATGGGATTTTAATCTTAAAAACAACAGAATAATATAAATAGTTCATACATTTATTTCAGTTCATCCAAAAAAAAATGCAATTCAAATAAAATATTAATTAATAATTTTAAATATATTTTGAAACCAGCATCCTTTTATATTTAAAAAAAAAAAAAAAATCTTTAAGCATGCAATTATTATGTCGTAACACTATATACGAAGTTCTGATTTCAAAAACATGTTATGTAGAAATTTAAATTATATATAGCGAATATACAATAAAGCAACAAAGCTCCATAAAACTCAAAAACACCACAAAATTAATTTATATTAAAATTAGTATGCTATGTAGTAAAAATCTAATTTTATAACTTTTAAGTTGCAATAACTTCCATAAATATAACGGTGATGGAAATATTATATTCATGCGCATCAAAGAGTTTTTAATGTTTTAAAATTACAACATAACTTTTTTTTTTTTTTTTTTAATATTCATTAATATACATATGGAAAAAAAAAGTACAATACAAAATGCGTGAGCGTGTGTGTTCATTCCTCTATATAAGATGCTAGAAATAGAGATCTGGACCAGCTTATGGGAAGCTGCAATGTTTTTGCTACTTGTCTGTTTTAATACGTTTTATCTTTGCCGCAGTTTGCTGGCTCCTTGCGTCAAAACGACACTTGCTTCTTTGTTTGTTTATTACGTAAACATATTATAACGATGTTCTTCTTTTTTTTTAGCCCTCATGTTCTTTTGTGTTATGTGTATATTTCATTACCCCCCTTTTTTTTCTTTTAAGCCGCGCGCTTTCCAATATTATAACCCTGTAGTTTTTTTTTTTTTTTTTAAATTCTTATTCCCATAGACAAGTTTCTCCAAGCTTTTCTCTCTCAAAACATAAAGCATCAGAAGGGTATTAAATTTCTTCGATCATAAAGTTTTCGAACACAGAGAAGAGAGAGAGAGAGAAGAGAGTAATAATTTAAAACTTCCCTTTGAAGACTTTATTATTAAGCTTATTAGTTTCCATGATCTCTTTTTCATTTTCAAAAACCATTCAGCTGTGTATTATAAATAAATATAATATTTGATGTATATAATTATCTATTTTTGAGTTGGGTTATTCAATATAATATAACATGCATTGCATTTATTATAAAATAAAAGTCATGAAAATTTGGATTCATGTTTTGCGTGTTTATATTCTATAATATTTTCAATTTCATGCTTTCCGCATTGCAGCATGCACTTCAAACGTATGAACAATACAGGGGAAAAAAAGTTCACGCTATCAATAATTACTTTTACGAATGGTTCATTAAATTTATTTTTAAAAAATGGCAATAATATATATATATATATATATATATATATATATATATATATATATATATATATATATATATATATATATATATATATATATATATATATATATATATAATAAAAAGCGATTTTAAAATGTTACGGCAAGTGCTACCGTCGTAAGATTTGGTGGTCCGAGATGCACAGGTCTGGTATTAGGATCCCAGAGGAGTGTGGTGTTAAAAAGTAGAGCCTGTGATTTGGTAAGCCACAGATCAAGCCCTCTTACTGGAAAGGACTTGTCCTGGCCTACCCCGATTATGGTGTCATGATAATTTTAATAATGACTTTTCAATAATGCATAAAGAATATAGATACATTATCCCCAAAACATTGATTGTCCCAAAACCCTTAATTTTACAATAAAGTGCATATATGTTTGTTTTTTACCCCCAATACGAACTTAAAATCTGTATAGTTAAAAATTATACAATATATTAAGAATGTAACACGTTATATAGATCATGTAAATGAGAGATGGATAAGAAGAAGAAGAAGAAGATAAAAATGAAACTTGTAAATTTAATTGCATCACTTAAAGTGACATGAATGCTTGTGACGTCAGAATTGAAATAAAATCTGATATTGCTTTGTCAACTTAATAATCTTAGAATTATATTATTATAAAAAGAAATGACAAAGCAAATAGTGAACTTTTTTCTAATGTCTGGCATACGTCTGAATCAAGAGATGCAACTAAACTTACTTGTCTTACTTCTAGGCTCTCTTGGTCCATCAACGGTGACTTTGATTGCTTTGTTGTAGGTGGTGACCTGAGGTGGAGATGTTGAGATCATGATGGTCAGCGTAAAGCTCTTCCCTGTAACAAATATCGGACACTTCAGTTAACTATCTACTAGAAGTAGAAAAAAATTACAATATTCATGAGCATTTTATTTTTGTCAATTTGATTGCTTGGATTCCATGAAGAAAAAAAAATCAAGGAATTGAAATCAAAGTAAAGTAATTTAATACTTAAGACTTGTACATGGATAAACTAAATTACTTAATTCATGTTGCATATAACATAACTGTTGATATTTTAAAATTGCTTAAACAATTATGCAGTGCAGCATATAGTTATTATTCAATACTGCGGAAATTATGTGATTATGAATAAATATTGCTAAAATTAGCCTAACATAATCATTACACAAATTATTTTTTGTTCATGTAATTTTGTTAATAAACATTTTCATTGGTATAAATTATGTGCAAGGGCATGATTTACGAACATATGATTTATATTTTAATTAGTCCTATTACAATCACAAACATAATCTCATTTTCAGTTATATTGAGTATTTTAATCAATTGCAATTATAAGTTCTTATATAAGGCTATTTCTAAGAAAATAGGAAAAATATAAATATACATTCTTTGCATGTGAACAATAATACTTTTTTTTTTCTTTTCTTTTTCTTTTTCTTTTTTTTTTTTTTTTTTCTTTTTTTTTTCTTCAAAAGAAAAGGTTTTAAATTACAATGTCTGTTAAATAATAATATAGATTATTTTTTAGCATTTCATATCATGACATCAAATAGAAGTAAAATCTATCACTTTTATATAGAAGTTATATACATAAGATTGAATAACAAAGCAATTATATAAAAGTGAAGTCACTTTGAAATACAAGAAAAACTCTTGGGTTTGGGAAAGCACCGGAAATGAGTCCGAGGGTGTTTCGTGTTCTCGTGTGGAGTGGTGCACGCCGGGTCAGTCCACCTCGCCGCGGCCGCCGCGGACCGCGAGCGGTTACTGTAGCGGGCAACCTCGCGGCCTGGCACCAAACTTACCACCACAGAACCATTGTTATTTCATCATATTTATATTTAAACTGTTTTCCGTAATTTAAATGGAAACTATGCTGATGAATAATTCAAGTTTATATATTTTTTATTTATGTGTTGGCTCCAGATATCCTTTTTTCCTTTTCCTTTTCCTTTTCCTTTTTTTTTTTTTTTATTATTATTTTATTTGTTTTTGTTTTAGGTGTAAAATTGTATATAACTAACAATAATAATAAAATGAAACTACAAAAAATTGCTACTTTGCAATAAGGTAATCATTAAAATATCTCTAAACAACTTCGTTAAAAATATATTAATTTGATTCGGAATCTCCATAGGTTAAATATCTGATTTATTTATGATTTTAAGTTTTCATTCATAGTCAGTTTTATCAAATTAATACAATGCAACGTTGCACGTTTTTTTATGAGTGACATAAGTCATATACTAAAAATAATAATAAATTATCTGACACTCGTTTTATCAATTTCATTTTCCATGCTTCACTTATTTCCTTTAGATATACAGACTTGATATTTTGATCTCGCATCATTGAAAAGGTAAATTATGCACGGTATGAAACGGAAGTCAAGTTGTTGGGTTTTTATTTTCGATGTTTTATTTTGTTGAAATGAGGGGTTGAGAGGGATGATAATTACGAGGAAGTGGTAAGTTGCAGCATCATGGGAGATCATAGTGTGGCCACCGGAACCACCACCTCCCACCCACTAAGTACTACTATGGATGACGTCACTCATACACACCAGAAGAAAGATATCATCTATCGTTTGAGTTGAAGTAAATACCACGTATGAGTCTTTAGAGAATGTCAAATACAGTCATTGCTATTTCTATCCACTCTAAAGTTTCATACTTGCTGACTTATGTATAATAAATAATTTTAGACGGAACATTTATAATATAATTCTTATTTTAGACCAAAATAATAATAATAATAAAAACTGATGTACAGTATATAACATAATTATTATATTTTAATGCTTTTTTACGAAAATTATTTATTAGATGCAATTTAAATTTTGAATTTTTATCAACATTTTTATTAAACTGCAGTTTATTAAGAAACAAAATACGATCATGATGAATATTTAAATTACTTGTATTGAGACTATAGAGAAAAAGGTATTACATTACACCCTCTCTTTAAATTCATGTTGTTATTATTATTATTATTACTATACTATAGTAATTAAAAAAAGAAGATTAAATCCAGCATACTTATAGTGTAACGAGAAAAGAATTCATTTATTTGCAATTTACATCACATGCATAATAACCTTACCAATTTACTAAATTTATTAAAATTTAACAATCTTAACATAAAGTATTACTTTATTTTGCAATCTTACATTAGAACTATTAGAATTACTCTATTAGTGCAACAGTTTTGCAAACTGTGTTATCTCTCTCTCTCTCTCTCTCTAGTTATAAAATTGAACGGAAGGTTGGTGTAATATAGAAAACAGCTCATTTTATATCACCTATTATATAGCATACTGTAGATTGAAGACAACCAAATTTTAAAATATTACTGCGTTAAAAAAAAAAATAATAAAAATCCAATTAAATATTTTGACTTATATAAATCTAAAAAAAGCACGTACCGAAAAAAAATTAATGAATAATGAAAATAGAATAAACTTTGAAACAAAATGAGAATGTATAAAATATTGAAAATAATTTTCTCTTTTCTCTTTAGGATTCTCAATTTTCGCATAGTGGTTTGCGTGTTACCCAAACTATTAACCACTGAATTTCTAGAAGTTTTCTCAAGTTCACTTATTTCACTGACATTTCAAAAACAGAAAAAAAGAAAAGTGCATCTGGAGATTTTTAATGAAGAGACAGGAAACTTAGGATATTCATTCATTTGTGTTTTGTTGCGAGAATTGAGAGAGAGAGAGAGACGGAAGACTCAAAGCAGGGGGTGACCGCCCGGTGTGAGACTGGACGTTGAGAAGTTTAGCGTGACCGATTGTGACTGAATGAGAACAATTATTTCATGAGCTTGCACTTCCTATCTTCTGTCAAGACAAGATAAACTTCATAATGAAAATGTTCAAATGTAATTTAAATATAAAGGATACAAATAGGTGGAGTTATAAAAGAGAAAAAGTAAGTTTTGAAGCGTTCTAAATTTCATAATGCAATGATTAATTATGTATTCATTATAATTGCATGTGTTTTATAATATAAAAGCATTTAGTAAGAAAATTACTAATATAATTATTATAGTTATATATATTATCAGAAATCTTACGTTAATTATCACATTAATAATACCATTACTTAATAAATATTTATAATTGAAAATTAATATTTGATGTTTCGTCACAGAAATGATGATCAAGCTTCTATTTGTAATATATATAATATATATATATATATATATATATATATATATATATATATATATATATATATATATATATATATATATATATATATATTGTTTTTGCTTAGTTTTGAAAATAAAGAAATAATATCAATGTGCTCAGGAGTCATGTATATAATGAAACTGAAAATTATGGAAGTTATTTCAAAGTTATATAGATTTAACTATGATAAAAACTTAATCGAATATTTATATATTATAACGAACGATATAGATTTTGGTTTACAGGAGAGAAAGTTATAGTAATAGTTATATTTTGATATGTGGTAATATCACGTCACGTATAGTCAAACTACTTGGCTTCAAGTTTGGCCGCATTTGGTGGGCACGATTGTGGCCTCTTGTTTGCGGACGCAGCGGTTATCCGGGGCTCGGATTATTGAGTCTGCCACTGCTGTTACAAATATATGGATGAATTGGTGTATGTATGTGTGTGTGTGTAGTGAGAGAGAAGGGTGTCATGCGTGCGTGTGTATATATATACACTGGCGTGTCTAACTAAACCCTATATCACGCTTTATACATGAAATAAGCAAGGGAAATGAAGTACATAATTTACAGCTTTTACCCTGCAAACATGCATTATTTTAGTTTAGAGAAATGAAAATCTATAATTTATTATTTGAATTGTACTATATACTTTACGTCAGAATGTTATAATAATACAATGCAGTAACGGAATTTTGGAAGGAAATAGCATGAGAAATATATAGTGAGTTATAAATAGATAATGAATTTGAATAATTTGTAGTATTTCAAAATTTTCTAGCATAGGATATAACAATGATTATGTGTAGTATAATAAAATATATAATAATAATAAACAAGAATAATTTTTTAAAAGTATGGGTTCCAATAATTAACTGCGTGATAATCAAAACAAAATTGTACTTATTATAATGGCATAAAAATAATTTATATAATAGTTTTTTGGTTTTCTGAAAATTGACATTATTAAACATAAGAAGTTATTTATACGCACCACAAAAATTTATATACATACACTATACACTTGTTAACTTATTTATAAATTACATTGAGTTTTTATATGTATTTTTTTTATTCCCTCTCGTTCAATTTTTAGTATTTTACATTGACTATAATATACTATTTTTTTCCTCTCTCTCTCTCTCTCTCTCTCTCTCTCTCTCTCTCTCTCTCTCTCTCTCTCTCTCTCTCTCTCTCTCTCTCTCTCTCTCTCTCTCTCTCTCTCTCTCTCTCTTTTAGTTACAAACAGTATACTGACCATATGATGATGATCGTTCGCCACTTTGTGTATTGTGAAAATGTTGGGGGTTGGGAGAGAGAGAGAGAGAGAGAGAGAGAGAGAGAGAGAGAGAGAGAGAGAGGTTTGATGGAAACACATACGCCGTATATTGATTGCAATAGATGGATGGATGGTTTGGTGGAGTGGGTGGATGGGTGGGTGAAAAGCTCATAGCATACAACACACATATTATATATATATATATATATATATATATATATATATATATATATATATATAGCATGTGAAATACTCACTACTGTGATTCTCTCTCTCTCTCTCTCTCTCTGTCCAAACCATGACATACAGTTAACCCCTCACCCCTAACTCTCTATTCTCCACCCTCAATAAAATTACATATAAATACAAACAGTTTGCTGCAACTTTTATTCATGATTTGCGTGCATACATATTTTCCGCATAACAAAAGTGTCCAGCTTTTGTATGCATGATAATATTTCAATATATATAAATATGTGTATATAAAGATAATGCATAACTCTACAGTGTATATATGTTTCCAATCGACGTATTGTATGAACGTTACGTTGTGGTTTTTATACATAAAAAATAGGTACTTCATTTGCATTCATATATAGGTAATTTTCAGCTACAAAAAAAATTGCAAGTCTATATTTTATAAATATGCATTTACCACTAATGGTTGAACATAAAAAATTGTATGTGGTTATTTTTTATATAAAATTATAATATTGTCATTTATATATATTCATCATTTATTGTTGTTTTAATTAGAAAATATATTAACAAAAAAAAAGTAAATATTTTCATAAATTTTCTAAAATTATTGAAAAAAAAATGTTTGAATTTAAACCATAACATGTATATTAATTCAATTAATTAAAAGTATTCATGAATTCTTTATAAATTAAAATTATAGCTTAGAAATTGTGTATTGTTATTTTTATATCTATATTATCAAAATCTCTCCATCCTCAATAAAATTAAATATATAATTTCCTTTGGCACTCTTTAATAATACGAACACGACAGGATATTTGAATTTTGAATTATTAGCAGTTCAATAATAAAAACTATTGCTGAGGAGTGTAATATTTCTAAAACATTATTAAAAATTCATTAAAATTTATATTATGGTTGTAGCTCACGCTCATTATAATTAATATTGCAAGTGACGCCTCCTCTCTTTCTTGAAGATAACCGTGAAGTGAGTAAAGAGGGTTGGTTTGAAAACCCCAAGGAGAGAGGGTCCAAAAGGAAAAGGGTAAAGTACACGGAAAGAGGGGATGGTTTCTCTAATTATAACAAACCCTTCTTCAGACTTCAAGAAATTGTTATATGTATATACGGCGCGTATCTCAACACCTTTTCTATCAAATTGATTTATTAGTAATTTGGCGTTGCAGTTTCTCATTACTCACACTGTGCACTGTCTCAAGGTGATTGTTAAATAAAGTAATTATTATTTTAACTTATTACGTATACCACATCAAGAAAATTGAAAATCCGAATCTATCATTTTTTAAAATTTATTATTTTTCATGTCTATTTACTAATACTTGTTTATTTATTTTTGCTATATATAGTAAGGTTATATTACTTAATACTTATTATTATTTTGCTTTGGCTAAATCTCATTCCCATTGAGGTACTCGCAGTTTTCCAACTGCATTTCAACACCCCAAATCTTCCGAAACCCTGTGTTTATGTGTTTAGGCTGGTTCATCGAAAACATCCCGGCATTCGCCATGGTAGACTGAGGAAACCGTGCATGGAAACACTAAGTCAGGATGGTCGATAAGGTTGACTTTGCCTTCCGAATCTTCATGCTAGCTTTCTACCATCGCCATAGACTTTCGTAAAAGCCTGGCGATGGCTGCATGGGGTCGAACCCGCGACCTCTTGCATATTATGCAAGTCAAACGCGTGAACCACTAGTCCATCATGGAGTTCCCTATTTAATTCATTATTTTTGTCAATTCAACGTTCAAAAAGTACAATCTATATGAATAAATGTCTCAATTCTGAGGTTGTGAAACTAATATAAACTCTGGCCAAAGCAAGGTATTTCCCGCCAACAGCTGTATCCGCGGTGCTAAACCAATCAGAGAGCGTGTTATAAACCTACTATAGCCAATCACAGTTGACTTTACATAGTTAATTACACTGTATCCGCTCGAGCAAGTATTGGGAGAAGTGTATATATTATTGATATTGCCAAAAACTAACTTTGATCCATTATAATCTTGTGTCCTGATTAATCTAATGGCTTTATTAAAATATATTAAATAATAAAAATGCAATACATTTAATTTAAATAAAATCAAGTAAAAAATAGTAATTAAAATTTTAAACAATTAATACTTTTACATTTAAAAAAAATTCTCATAATATAATTTATGTCATTATTTATAAAATACAAATTTGATACCACATCATATTATTAATTATATTAATTTAAAATGAAATATATTTATTTATATTTATATAATAACAAAAGCTTTATAATAATGAGGGAATTTTATATAAACATTTATTTATATATAATAATATAATATTTGATATACTGAATCACACTTTTGTTTTTAATACATCACAATGTGGTTCCATAATTATTGGTTAATCTATAAAACATTATATATATATATATTATATATATATATATATATTATATAATATGTATACAGTATAATAATATAAAGACTATATGTATCGTATATATTAAATATGTATATATTATAGTATAATATACATACATGCACGATTTGGGAGACAGCTTTACTAATTATTATCCCAGAATTCATTTTGCTTTTTCATATCGTGCATTTTATACATAATAAAGTATATAGTGAATCAGGGTGAGAGAGGGTATGTGTGAGTGAGAGAGAGAGAGAGAGAACGAGAGAGAGAACGAGAGAGAGAACGAGAGAGAATCATGCAAAAAAGTATGATTTTATATGAAAAAAGGGTTCACATATATAGACTGTTCATATATTGTAGTGAATTAAAAGGGTGAGTAAATTGTGTATAGCATAATATTACATATACACATATATATGTATATATATGTAGAGGGAGTATTGTATAATGGGTTATATAGACGATAACGCATCATCAGTCTAAACAAACCAGTCAACGAGTACAGTAAACATTGTTAGTATCACTCAGACATTATACATAACATCACAAAACCCCCCTTCTCTATACCATAATCATAATGTATCTATGTGTATACCATATCAGTTATTGTTATTATTGCATGTATATAGTGCGTATATGATAATAATTTTTTCTAACAACAAATATAAATAAAAAATTATGCGAGTAAAAAATTTGAATTTTGTAAAGGTATGCGCTTAAATAATGCAGCTTATCATATTTTTATTTCTGTGGAGATATACTCAATTATATTAATTGGCGCAATAATTCCACATTAATGCGATGAATGCAATACTGTAGAAATTTAAAAAATTTTACTTTATATTTTTTAAAATTATAATAATAATAAAAAATATCATATTACTATATAATTTTCATTTTGCAAAATGTTTTTTACATAATTTTTTTATGCAATTTAAAGAATTTAAATACATTTTTATAAAAAAATGTACAATTTAATAAACTACAAAATAATTAACAAAATTTTAAAACTTTTTTGTTTACATTTTTCATAATACACATTTATTTTTTTAGTTTGTTGGTATACATACACAAATTTACAAATATTATTATATTGTATTATATAAAATAAACTTTTATACTAAATACACATGTAAATATACATTATATGCACTAAAAACAACAACAAAATGTATATACATAATTAATAAAATAATGTTTATTTTATTAATCAGTGTTAATATAAAATTTTTATCAATAAAAAGCTTTATATATATAATACTAAAATGTTTTTAAAATAAAAATTGAAAAATTTATACACTTTATATATAAAATTTTATTTCTCATGTTGAATTGTTAAATATATATTATCAATTTAAGAGAGATTGGCAGTTTGAAAAGTGTTTATTTAATATTGAGTACGATAGTGTAAAGTTACGTAAAGACCGGCCAAAGCTACTACGATCGCCCGGTTAATTCCAACTTCTCTCGTACTCAAATGTTCACTTCATACTAATAAATGTTTACCGTTCATATAGGATTAACAAAAAGGGGGTAAATCTGATTACATTTAAATCCCTGAGATCAACAAATTAAGTACTCTATACCAAATGTTCTAAAGTAAATAAAATCCGTTTCTATTAAGTGTCAGAGTTTTTGTTTAAATTACATTTAATTAGTAATTAATTTATTTTTAATTTGGTTCAAAATAGTAAAATATTTTTATATATTTTAAATTTGCAATCGTATAGTTTCAGAACGTTGACAGTATAGACAAGTTATGCCATTTAAAAATATACAATAATTAAATTTTATCTTTATTTTATTATTACTTATATCGTTTATTTTTTACTAATGTGATCAGAAATTTTATCAATGCTTTAAACAAGATTATTTTATAGCAAAAAAGAAACATTTTTGATCTTCAATTTAGCGCTAAAAGTATGATAAGAAACATGAAAGTGTCGTGCGGTACATATAACAATCAGGATATTTCATAAACAATTTTTATTAACCATATCATTATAAAGAAAAAAAAAAGAGCATTAAAAAGTAAATTAGTTAAAGTTAGTTTCATATAAAAACATTAAATGTCAAGTAACATTCCTTGTGTTTTTACTCCTTTTATATGTGGCCCATAAAAGTGACCGCGTTGTCGTCTTAAAGAAAATTGCTCACTTGAAAAAGAAGAAGAAAGAAAAAGGGGGATGAAAATCTCAACGTAAGAAAGAAAGAAAAAGGAGAGAAAAGAGAACCGTCTTAAAAGAAAGTAGGGTGGATGACATCCCTTAACTACCCGCGAAGGAAAAGAAAGAGGAAAGAAAAGGGGGGTGGGGGGATGAAGTTAACTCGCGGTGAAACGCCAGCCTGACTTTCGCGGTTGTCAAAAACTGAACGATGATTACAAATAAGAAGAAAAAAAATAGTAAAAAGGGGAGGTAAAAACACCACCACGTTGTAATATAAAAAAAGAGGGGAAGATATATTTTTCTGTCATGCGCAAAAAATACTTTTTTTATATAAACACAAGTACACATACTATATAACAAAGAAGGGGGGCGCGAAAACTTTTTTAAATGTAATTTTTATTCATTCTACAAAAAAACCACGTGGGTTGAAAATAATAATAAATGAAAAATAAAAAATAAAAAATTATTAAAACTCACCTCTTCCACTTCTGCCAACAAATCTTAAGTCATTGAATTTTGCAACTTGATTCTTCATAACTGCAGAACAATTTCTTAATTCCGCACAGTAATTTTCATCATTACCAGCACGTACAGTTACAACAGTACCATCTAATACATCACCTAAAGCAACCACCTTAAATGCAACTGGTAATGTTTTATTAGATCTCCAATGTGGAGGTAATACAGTACATACAAAATGAGGAGATCCAGTTCTTACTAATTCACCAGGATGTTCAGATAATATTTCACTTAAAGTTCTTTCTGCTAAAATATCAGAAGTCATTTTAGTATAAGTCTCATTAAAAACATTTATTTCAGGTGTTAAATGCATACTGTTAGTATCAGAAACAGGTGTACTTGAATCTTGTTGTGATAAATCAGTTGTTACAAGATTATTTGTTGTTGAACTATTATTTAAACTACTTGTAACACCACTAGTATTATTTACAACATTATTTGAACTTAAATTATTTGTTGTTGTGTTATTACTTGTCCTATGATGTCCACCACCACCACCTCCTCCCGATGATGTTATACTAAAATTATTATTGTTGTTATTATTATTATTATTAGTTCCACTTATATTATTAGTTGATGCACTTTCATGGTGTAATAATTTATTTGTATCAAGTTTATTATGTGACCAAATACTAACGTCGGACGCAATCTTGATATTGTTATGTTGGAGGGAGTTATATCTCCCTCCTACACTTCTTATTTCAGTAGCCAGTTGAAAATTTGTTGACGCCGTTATTTTAAATTTAAAATCACAGTTGTCACTTTTAAATAAAAAACACTTAATTTGTTATTTATTATTTTTGTATTTAGTCACTTCACAGATATATTAAATAATATACGATTTCACTTATTTTGTTGTTTTTCAGGTATTGTTGATAAAACGTCTTGTTGTTACTGTATTGAAGATTGAATGGCAACTAAAATTGTTCACAGTATTGTATGAGTTAACTTTGTATACCACCACCACTATACCACTACCACTCCACTAAGCATGTCAGTAAACGCGTGCCAAGTTATAGAATGGTTAGGGGAGGAGCCCTGGTTTTCAAAACTTCTCTCTCGTTTTGCGTTCGCGCTCTCTCTATTTCTCTCTCTATATATCTCTCTCTTACTCATATGAGTTAAATTACGTAAATTTATGTAACTACAGGTATTTTTTATACATATATATAACTATATATTTTTAATATTTATATTATGGTTTAAAAATAAAATATTTAAACTTTTTTTATTGAAAATAAATTTTACGATGTATTTTTTTTCCTGAACGATGTTGATGATGAGATACGGTAGTAACATGTGTATTCTTGGCTGTGTGTGTGTGGTGTAATAGTTGAAAGAGTGGACAATCAGGCTATGGCCAGTAGTGGTACTTCCTCCGCCTACTTTAACGCCCTCTCTCTCTCTTTCTCTCTCTCTCTCTCTCCTCTCTCTCTTTACCCCTCTCTCTCTATGTATACATATACATATATATAAATATATATAGTATACATATGTATATATATATGTATGTATATATATTCTCTCTCACTCTAAAATACTACCCCCTTAACTCCCTCTATTCCTCCCTTTTAATACTGGACCACACCGCACTAAAACACGATCTTTACCGAACAATACCGAATATAAATTTAAACTATTACGTATGTTTATTATGTTTAATGATTTACAAAAATTAAAAGTGAAAAAAATTAAAATTTTGATTTCATTTTTATAAACACGTATTTCGTTTCAATGCTATGTCATTTTGTCGAGTTGTATGAGTTTTTTTAGTGAGATTTTTATAGAGTTCTTTTATCTTTTGTGTAAATGTTTAAAGGGCTGTAGAATTAATGAATGGGATGAACAGTCATTTTTTCAACCCCTAATTTTTTTTATATAGCAAACACAAAATGTGTGTCATATTAACAGTATTTAATTTTCACCTCAAAATATTAAAAAAGAAACTCTTCAAATTTGATTATGTCTATTACATTAGAAACTAAAAAAAACTATTATAATCTTTGTTTGCTCTGGTTTATATCTTGCAAGTTAAACTTTATTTTGGAAGCATGGAAGTTTTTTTGAGTCACATTAAAATGGGAAAGCATTTTGATTTTTTATATGTTATTGCGACTAAAGTTATGAAATTCCAAATATGAAGGCATAATAGTACCTCATTAGGTATTTGGATAAAAGGGTAACAGGAAATTAAGATTTTAAGTCCATTGTTTACGTTTTAACAACAAGGTCTTTCATTTAATATCATATAATAAAACCTGAGAAAACCACCCTAACTGCGAGCGAAAGGTACAATGAAAGAGAGGGAGAAAACCCATGATGCCGATTATACATTTTATTCACTCAGAACATTTGAAAACATAGCTAGATTTGGAAACTTTAATGTATAAACAAAACAACATGGCACCAAACAATCCTTTAAGAATTGAAGAATTGTAGAAAATTGCATGATTTCCCGACAACGGACCACTTGGGATGAAATATTTTTAACTGTTGCAACGTGTAAGTGAAAATGATTTTTCCATAAGAAATTCATTAAGAATATTCAAATTTAGTTTAAATAGTTTGTTCATTGCAAGTGGCCAATTCCAAAAAAAAATATATAAACACTTTGTATTGAACGAAAAGAAATCACATCAATTTTGTAAATAAACATAAGAAATATATAAATGAATATACAAATATATAAATACGTATAAATAAATCAGTAAGAATTAAGTAAGTAAGTAAGTAAGTAAGTAAGTAAGTAAGTAAGTAAGTAAGTAAGTAAGTAAGTAAGTAAGTAAGTAAGTAAGTAAGTAAGTAAGTAAGTAAGTAAGTAAGTAAGTAAGTAAGTAAGTAAGTAAGTAAGTAAGTAAGTAAGTAAGTAAGTAAGTAAGTAAGTAAGTAAGTAAGTAAGTAAGTAAGTAAGTAAGTAAGTAAGTAAGTAAGTAAGTAAGTAAATAAATAAATACAAAATACAAACACAAAACTTCAATCTATATAGCATGGTTCTCCAGGCTGCCTATCTTACAGGGGGCTCACAACAAAATTCTCTCGCTCATTTGAATGGCACTTAATCAATTTATTTAATAACTGAAGTACATTTTCATTTTATAAACACTCTCCTTTTAATAATATACAGAAAACTATATTATATGA
Organism: Ecdyonurus torrentis; assembly: GCA_949318235.1. Classification (NCBI taxonomy): domain Eukaryota; kingdom Metazoa; phylum Arthropoda; class Insecta; order Ephemeroptera; family Heptageniidae; genus Ecdyonurus; species Ecdyonurus torrentis. The sequence goes on along the minus strand of OX439132.1, from coordinate 16,972,519 downwards.
AAACAGAATTTATGTTATATAATTAAAATTAAAAATATTTATTTGCAATAATAATCCATGACATTTTAACATTAAAATTTAATAATAAACATGATTTTATATGTTACTAAATAATAAAATGACCATTTCAATCTCTCATATAGAGCATTCTATATTGTATTATAAAAGTTTTAACAAATTTATGTGTATATAGTGAAAACACAAGAGAGGGGGAGTTAAATATTATATATATATAAAGTATACATCAAGGGGGTCCAGTAATGCATACGTCACATACTTTATAAAATTCATTTGCTTTTTGGACTAATAATATATAGAAGAAGAGAAGCGATTTATTGATAAAATGTCTACACACACACACACACACACATATATATATATATATATATATATATATATATATATATATATATATATATATATATATATATATATATATATATATATATATATATATTTATATATTATATGGTATATGAGAGCACATGTTAGGCAGCTTAGGTTTTTAGATGAGAAAACGGATAAGCTTTATAGTAATAAGAGAGAAAGGGGTAATATGTTCGTATATACTGTATGTATGGATAAGGTTATATGTTTCATCCCTTCTTTTCTCATCCCTCTCTCTCTCTCTCTCTCTCTCTCCTTTTTAGCTAACATGGGACCCCCTCTGCCTCCTCATGCTTATAGTGGGAGTTATATAACGTAACGTTAGTTGGCATTTACTTTAATTATACTAGCTACCTCTTCTGTGAGAAGAGAGAGAGAGAGAGAGAGAGAGAGAGAGAGAGAGAGAGAGAGAGAGAAGCTTTTTAGCTACTCGCCTTTTTAGATATCATATAATAAGGGTATAATAAGAAAATATATGTATATATATATGTGACGTAATGATATGCACATACCTTATGTTAAGTTATATACTGCTGCAGTATAAAATTAACCGTAATCCGGTTCATATAGGACAGAAAAAAAAAAGATTAAACTTACAGTGAAAACCATTTTATAAAACCAAAATGAAAGGGAGAATAAAAAAGAAATATGTTTCTTTTTTCCAGAAAAAAAAAATATTAGAAAGAGAATGTGAATTCTCTCAACTTATTCGACTTACATGTTAAAAAAGAGGGTTTGTGGGAGGAAAGGGGGTGGGTGTTTATGGGCATACCTAAAGTTCCCGAGATTGTTATAATGTATAAAATACACATAGGGGTTATAAAAGATAAACCCTCGTTCTAGTTAGTATGACAACATGCTAAATATAATGCTCTTTTTTTTTAACTCTCCTTTTTTTACAATAGACATATTTTTTATTATTTTACAAAAAAGTTCATTTAAAAAATATAATAGCATCTATATAGTATAAAGTGTAGTTGTTAAATACTTTTATCTTGTTGTACAATTTTTTAATAGTCTAATTAGTAATTTAGTTTTAATTGCATGAATTTAAAATCATGTAAAATATATCATCGTTTTACTGTTAGAGGTGCATGATTTAAGAAATTTTATGTATGATATTAATTCAAAACCATCGGTAGTTTTTTTTTCTTTCAAAATATAAAATAAGAAAATGTACAGCATAAAATATTCTTATTAAATTATTCTTGTAACATAATTTCAAATCAACATAATTTTTGAAAATTTAAGATAGAAGTTCTTTGTTTCTAATCTAACAGATTCTTTGAAGTTTTTCATTCATATATATTTTATTCTTATTTGAGAGGCTATGAAAATTAGAAATAACTACTTTTACGATTCTTTTTGAGTCATCTTTTAATTATCATTTGTTAAGTATAGTCAGTGATTTGAGATTAAGTGGAAACGAAAAGAGTCGATTCAACGCGTGAACGTTTGCTATTTAATGTTGGAAGTGCGAGATAAGCCGCTATTGATATGAGAGAGAGATTCTATAAAGACAATACATAATACATACATACACACATGAGATTCACATGTGGAGCACACGTGATAGATGCTGCCCTCTACGGTAAAATGCTGAACTGGAGAATCACCGGGAGGGTATGCAACTTTTCGTGCGCGCGCGTCCCTCTGGTTGCATAATTAGGTAGGGGCCTTTAAAGACTTTTAAATTGAATTTAAACGTTTGATTTGTTTTGATCTTTTATAGAAAGCCAATGTCTTGATGAAGTCTTGATGAAGGTGATGTGTTTTTGAAACAAACCCGTTCTGAATCTGAATATATAAAATTCCATATATATTAGTATGAAACTATATAAATATTATGTAAAAATACGTGAACACTGATTTTATATCATAATCAAAAACAACTTATAATATCATAATTACATATGTACTTTTCTCAATTTTATAATATAGCGTTGTGATGGTCAATGTTTTAAATGTGCCTGATTATATATATATAATCATATATATATATATATATATATATATATATATATATATATATATATATATATATATATATATATATATATATATATATATATATATATATATATATATATATATATATATATATATATATATATATATATATATATATATATATATATATAAACAATATATATAAACAATAATAAACAATAAACGATATAAACAATATATATAAACATTTTGACATTGAATTGCTGTAACTTGAACCCTGACGTAACGGGAAAAAAGAATGCATAAATTCTTCTTACAAGCTTCATAATTTGAAATAAATAAGAATAGTGGCCTTATAAAATATATATATATTGTTTTAATATAAAAGCAAAAACTTTTAAAACTTTTCTTCCTTATATATTGTACAGTTCAGTCAGGTAATAGAAATCCATAATATTGCAAATAAAAAAAATACATGCTTATATACTTATCATTTATAATAATATAAAGAAAGTAAGTTTATTTTATTATGTTGCATAACAAATAAAGTCACGAAACACATAAGGTATATTTAACCATAAATAAATTTAACACTTTTTTTTTTTTTTTTTTTTTTTTTTTTTTGTTACTATCTTTGTAATAAAAAAAAGTTAGAAAAAGTCATAACTTGATCAATAAAATTTTTATTGACTTGCTTCTAAAATCTAAGACCAAAGTGATTGACGTTTTAAGGCTTTGTAACTGGGTAATGCTTGGTGTAGGGCGGTATGGAAAAAAAAAAAAAAAAAAAAAAAGCACAAGACAATTACCTCCCCCTTATGGCCACACAATGCGCCTCAATTTACCCCCTTTAACACCCTTGCGTGACGTTACCAATGTACGTGCGTGGAAATTTTAAAAGCTCTTAAAAACTTTTTGAATAGAAAAAAAAAAGAAATAAAAAGAATCACGTAATAATTTTTATACACTTGAACTAACACAGAAATAAAGAGTTTTTTTTTTTTTTTTTTTTTTTTTTTTTTGCTATGTAAGGTCATGGATTTGTGCAAAATAGAAAATATAGAAGGGGTAAATGATTCAATCTTTTGTAAAGAGTTGATCAAATTGCCTTCTTCAAAATCAAAAGAATTGTAACGCCATAGATGCAAAAACGCTTCTGTGCACGCTGAAAAGAAAAAATAATTGCGATTATGTTTGATTTTTTATATAGTAAATGATTATTTTTGTTAAACGAAAACATCCTTTAAATCAAGACAATTTTCTGTAGTTTATTCAAATTAATAAAAGTAACAATAATAAATAATAGTCTTAAAAGTATTGAGGAAAAAAAATGCAGAAAAACAAATAACTTTTTTTTGCTCAAGTATTATTCTTATTTTTAAATATATAGTTTCAAAATGTAAATGTTTGTAAATTTAGTTATAAATTTTCTTGATCTGATTTATGAAACCACAAACATCATACAAATACATACCAGTAGATATAAAGCAAAAAGTAAAAAAACACACACGGAAGTTTATAGGAAAGGTTTGTGTAAACATAAGAAAATGTAATTTAAACTCTTGCAGTTTATCATATAAAAAGGAGAGAGAGAGAGAGAAAGAGAGAGAGAGAGAGAGAGAATTAGAAAAAGCAACATCAACACTTGCTAGATATAGAAATTTCTATATTTATATACACTCTCTTTTTTGCTTACTTCATGGTTTTTGGGATAAATAAAGCAAAGGTAAATATACGTTAAAGTTGTAAGCTGGACCACAGGATGAACGAGATGAGAGAGAGGGAGAAAGAGTAAATCTTCTTAGCACTCATATGCACAGAGTTATCTCTATACTTGCACGTTTCTGATGTATGAGGATTGAATGTTTGTCGTGGTGAACCACAGCCCGAGTGAGAGAACGAGCGAGAGACTCTCTGACCTTGTATACTGGTACACGTACATATACTGTACTGTGTGAGTTGCAGATTTCTTCTTCTTCTTCTTCTTCCTGTTAGAGAGGTATATGGTTGGTCAAGAGAGCTCACATATGAGGGTGCTAAAGCAAAAGATACAGAAGGGTAAGGAGGAGATATACACATATATACATATGATATATATATAGTCTACTTTGATCTTTACACTACAAAGTAAACATCTATCTCACTTCAAAATAAATAAATTATTGTATAAATGTATGAATTTGTTTATTTTTATAAACATATTCTAATTTCATTATGTATTTTTACACTTATTCTTTATAATGTTATCCAAAATACTTTTATGGTAATCGTAGCTTCCTTGTACCCCCCGCCCCCTTCTTACTTATTTACAATTCTGATGTGAATAATGCTTAATTAATATTTTTTTGCATAATTAGTTTTTATTTCTTTTTCTTCATATTTATATATTATGTATTAAAACAATACGCTCCCTTGTATATAAATATTATATTGTTCAACTTGATTTTTAACATAAAAATTTATGAAAAATATCAATATTATAATATTTTAACAAATGTGTTTCATAGATCTGATTTTTCAAATTATAATCATCTTGAACAAGGTTTTTGAAAGTTTACCTATCGTACACACATGTTAATCTGATCCTATATATCATACGACTGCATAACCTTAAAGTTAATAGTAATTAATCATTTTTCCAAACAGAATTGCATTTGATTTTTTTTTATTAAATCATATGCCAAACTATTTGATAATAGTAACAAACAATAATAATAATTTATTTATTTATTTATTAAAAGACACGCCGTCTAAAATATATAGCGTCTACTTTTTTTTTTTTTTTTTTTTTTCAGTCTCAGCTCAGATATAGAAAATAGTCAGGATTCAAGTTATTTTAATTGTCAAATGATTTTTGGACTAGAAATTTCCATATAAGGCCGTGACTTCTAGTTCACTATATATCGATGTTATATGGCATGTTAAGTTGATTCGCTTGTGTGCTTCTGGTCTTAAGTAATAATCAGGCTCTCAGATTGCTTTTGTTATCTTTTTTTTCGATTAAAAATCCTTGTGTAAAAAAAGTTGTTTCTTAATAGCTTACTCTATACACATTATGTTCACCTGTTACATTTTTATGCCTCCAAACTCACAAGCTATATCAGGTTTCTTCTTTAAAAAAAAATTACCTGATTTTCTGGCAGGAAGGTTGTCTACCTTCTACGCTTTGATGTTTACCTGATAATTTCCAACCTCCTGTTGCAAAGCAAGTAATAAAGATTTTATTTCATAAATATTTTATTTCATAAATATTTTTTTCTCTAAATTAAATAGATTAAATTATATAGTTGAATAAAAAAACAGTTTAAAATACTTAAATTATTGTTTAATTATTATTGTCTTTAAATTTCAGTATGAATATAGGAACTGCCTTTCATTTCTACACATAATATCATTTTAATTTAGTTTTTTCTTTCATTTTTTACTTTCATCTTTTACTTGATTCCCTTCTCTCTCTCTCTCTCTCTCTCTCTCTCTCTCTCTCTCTCTCTCTCTCTCTCTCTCTCTTAATTAGGTGTCATTGGTATACTTTTAAAAGGCAACGGTGAAAAAAAAAAGAAATATATTATGATAAAAAAAAATAAATAAGTAAGTAAGGGCGGGAATAGAAGAAAAGGAAATTAAATCATAAAATGGAAGGAAACTCAATTCACACAAAAATTCTCAGAAAATATCTCAACTGTCTCTCAACGCAGTGACAACATATTGACACCATAATCCTCCCTCTAAACTTCCCTTGTTGTTTATTTATAAACCAAATAGCAGATTTGAGAGGTTGATCTCACTTGAACTTATTTAACCTGAAGGTAATTGAGATCTAAAACAAGCAATAATTTCCTGTCAAATGGTTATAAGTATTTTGCCATGCCATGATGCACTCTACACTTATGATGAGTAAATTCTCAAATTTCTGACGCGTGTGGCCAAAGATGCTGTGTTGTGATTGCTTGACTTGTCACAGGAACAAATCCCTTGAGAAAACACAGGGGTGCAACCGGAAGTCTTATGCACGTGTCATATACTTTGACACGTGCTATAATTGAGCGTTATACTTTACTTGTCACTGCTAAATTACATTCATTACAAACTGCATGCAGAATATTTCTAAATTCATTCAGTAAACAGAATTTGTTACTTAAATGTTGATGCCATCATGGCTAGACTCTTTTTAATGAGATAGTATTATATATTTTTGTATCTTAACTTCTTAACCTTAGCTGTATAAAAAAGATAAAGCATAAGGGTATTTTTTTTTTTTTTTTTTTTTTTTTTTTTACTATTACTATTTTTTTAGACAAACTTAGAGCAATATTTGAGAGTCCAACAATTAATTTTTTTTATAATTTCATAAGGTATTTAAGATTGAATTGAAACTGAATTGAAAATAAAATTCTTAATTAAATATATTTTTGTTTCTATTTATATAATGCATTTGGAGACATTTAGTTTTGCTATATAATTTACTTTTCTTTTAATTTACTTTGGTAATATTGTGCAGCGAAAATAGAGTTGTTACTTTTTAGCGATTTTACTGTTGATTTTTTTTTAATTAAATTTAATTTATGTTAGAAAATATATAAATATTGAGGGTATTATTTTATAGGTATCTTCGTACCTAAAATTGGAATTACTCCATATCTTAGAACAACCGCTCTAGTTTTACTTTCTTTTTAAAATAAGAATGTCATAGAAAATTGTATTGTTAGAAAAAATTGAAGAAAAAGAAGAAGAGAGAGAAAAAAAAACGAGAGTATAGGAACATTTGACATGATGGAACCTCAGCTTCTTAGATATTTAAATATCAATCGATGTGGTTGCTTACCTGTTAACTTTCTCTCCCTGTCAGTTCAGGTATAGGTAGGTACTGTACTGTACGTAACAATGATAACAACTTTCTCTCGAGGCATCTCATCATTGTTGTAAACATTCTCACTTTTGTTATTGTTACTCTTTATAAGGACCACGCAGACAAGATGACATCATTTATTTCAAATACGGTATATACCTCTCTCTATATGATTGTTTAAGCTTCTCTATGCAATATAAGTCTGTTTTATCTATAATTTACAACCCGCAAAAAAAGAAGGTATAATATTTCATTTTTGAACAAAAAGATGATATTCTGTTTCATTTCAATTACTTTCTTTTTCTATATCTTATTTGACTGTTTATCATCAATCTCTCATGAATAAGTGAACTAAAGAGAATAAGCTAGCTTCACTTATTTAAATTTCAAGCATATGAGAAGATTATAGAGGAAACCAAAATTTATATATCTCCAAGCAATTTGACATATTTCCTTCCCTCAGAAACACGTATGTAAAAATAAAAAGTATATAATGTAGAATGCAATTATTATGCAATGCTGAAAAATGCAACAAAACTAAATGACGAGTGATAGGCTAATTCAGCAAATGAATTTTTATTTACTGTTATCCCTTTTATAGTTGAATTTATCAGTTTTTTTTTTAACAATTTAAATTATTTATAAATGTGCTTAAATTTTTGCTTAAATATATTTTTATATTTATATTATGTATAATGCATATTAAAATTCACTACATTTTTACTATATGACTTATTACTTTTTCAGACCAGTATACTTTTTTTAAACAACTGTTGAATGCGCAATTTAAACTTTTATATCTTTTTTTTTTTTTCTTTTCAAGCAAAAGAAAATTTTGTTTTATTATCTTATTATTTAAGTTATTGTAAAAGTAAGTAAAATAAATTAAATTCTAACACTCCCTAAAGTAAGAAGAAATGTAGCAAACAATTTTAGTTTTAGTCAGAGAGAGAAAGAGTGAGAAATATCCGTAGGGGCTGATTATTTATGTTTACCAAGCAGCAAGTATGTATTTGTACGTATACGTAATACTTGCTTGCATCTCTCTCGTTTTCTCGCTTTTTTTTTCTTTCGTTCTTTTCATAGCAAAATATACAATGTTAGAAAATGCGAAACAAAAATAACGTAGATATACTCGATTGTATAGGGAATACATACAGCCAGACAGTGTAAATTACCCTACCTTCCCCTTTCACCCTCCCTCTCTCTTTCTCTCTCTCTCTCTTAAAAACCGTATACTGCTGATACATTTATACATATTTTTTTGCGACAATGATGCTTATAATATTCAAACAAAAAAACATTATATAAATATGTACATAAAAATTGTGATGACAATAGCTATGGGAATCATTTTCAAACGTTATATAATATGAGGCTTTTATTACATACATTGGTCAATGTTTTTATTTATTTTTTACATGAATAAAAAAATACCATTGGTATATCATATAAAAATAATAATATATATTATATATTTATATATATATTTTTTCTATCTGTATAATTTTTTTTCCTGTCATTATTATTTTTATATTATAATAAAAATATTGAAATTTTTTTTATTATAAATTTTATACATGCAATGCGAGAGAGATTGTCTCTATTGGGAAAACATTTTAATTTATGATCGTATTTTGATGATTTAATATACTCTGCACCAATTTTTTTTAACTCAATTATTGTTTATATATTTTTTAGTATTTAAAAAAAATAAATTTATATGCAAATGGTATTTAAAAAATATACCAGGATACTAAATTTACATTCCTGCTTTATTATTATTATTATTGGTATATTGAATATATTTTAATTGTAGATATTATAATAACTTAATAACTTAGTTTATCTTCATATATTTACGCTATAGTAAATTAAATACATTTATATAGTTAACTTTAAGACTATTTTCATTATAATTTAGATTTTTTGTTCATAAATCCAAAAATAACACCACATGAGTCCTTTTTAGTTTTTAGTTTTTAAATCAATATTTAGCGTTTTATAAAAAAGCTATATTTCAAAAAGGAATACTATACATGCAATATACATGCAAAGAACAGTAAAAAGTACAATACAAAATATTTTGCATGTATGTAAAAGTTACAACAAAAAAGTGCATCAATAAAAAGTAGCAGTATTTCAAAATGTAAACCGATTGTTTGTTTTATATTGAATAGATAGGTCAAACAATTGAATTATTCAAACAATAGATGGACAGGTATATAACGGATACACATAATATATTCAAAATAAAATGTGCTATAAAGCAAGTATTTACAATTTGTCATTGTATTAACAGTAAAAAAAAAAAAAATAGTACAGGACTTTTTTTAGGGGGAGGTTTTTTTGATTCTAGGAGCAGGGGTACATTGGCCGCTAACAAGGACAAACTTCAGGTCAGCAAACCAAAAATGTTTATGCCACGCGAATAGATACAAAATTGACCATGAAAAAGTTTTTCAAAAACATTTATGATGTAATTTAGCATTGGCTTTTGTTAAAATTTAGAGTAAAAAAAAAAAGAAGAAGAGGGTGGCTTTTCAAATGTAGCCTAAAATTACCGTAGGACAGCTGCCCTCACCTCTGGAAGTGGGTCTGATTTATGCATGTCTCCTTCACCCCTACGAATGAACTCGTGTCAATAGCGTCGTTCATTCTCTCTCTCTCTCTCTCTCTCTCTCTCTCTCTCTCTCTCTCTCTCTCTCTCTCTCTCTCTCTCTCTCTCTCACTTGAAGCTTGAAGACAAATTCGTAACACCTACGTGTGTGATAAAACTACGGTACTTATAACTGGAAGAAATCGTAATTATAAATGGTTTAAGGGTGGTCGAAAAAAGCAAAGTGTAAATAATTTTTGGGATTTTTTTTCTCTCTATCTTTTTTTCAAAAGATAAAAAATGAAGGTGAAAGGCTATTTAAATTAGAATTTCTAGAAAGTGAACGGAATTTTTCCACTTTTTTTTTTTTTAGTTTTATTTTCTTCGAAGAGGACATAATATAATGAGATGTTTTAGTACCGTTACACACAGTGAAGTATTTTGTAGAATTTTAAAGGTGTTTTACTGTTTTATGAAGAAGAAGTGTTAAAAATTGCTTATTTCTATTCTTTATATTTGAAATACGTTCTGCTGGGTAAATAAAAATATGCATGCAGCTTTTTTTTTTTTTTTTTTTTTTTTTTTTTACATTAAAAGTTAGTTGTTAGTTTGGTCAGTTTTGAAAGTACAAGAAGAATATTTAGAAAATTACCGAAGAAATAAAAAAATGTAAAATTAAAAATAGTTCCAATACAATTCATATAAGAAGCAATAAGGTTGAGTTTTCTGGTAAAAATGATGAAAATAAAGCATGCAGTTTACCATGGCATAAAAAATGAAAGAATGAATATGGGAATGAAGTAAAATTAAAACTTGTTTTAAGTTTTATAAACATCTATGAAGTTTTTGAAATAAAGAATTATTTCCCTAATTATCGAAGACATTTAAAAATAATTTATGTAATGTGCTTCCAAAATACATAAAAATCTCTTAGGAAAAAAAATCTGGTATATATGTGTATACTATAAAATTTAATTCAATTTTCTTGTCTTGGGTATAGTTTTAGCAAATTAAGTTGGCATATGTTTTTATTCATAGTATTAGTTTGTGTAAGAAGTTAGTGAGGGGCAGTGGAGAGTACTTGAGAAGTTGTGCAAACATTGAGTGCAAGCAAGTATACAGGCAGCAATGTGTATGTGTATGTGTGTGCACAGGATTAAGTAGAGGCGCCAAGTGAGGCGCCACACGACGGGGGAAGCAAAAGTTGCAGCTGCTTGGACACTGGTCTAGCATCAACATTACGGCTTAACACCCTCTTCTCATTAGAGAGAGAAACATTACTATATATATATATATGAGGGAATTATCTTACTTTTCTTATGAAAATTAAATTACAAATGAATCCTCTTTGCGATAAAATTTATTCTTCATATATAAGAGGGATATATATACGAAGTTATATAATTGTTTACTTTTACTATATAATTATTTAAATGGTCACTTCTGGATTTACACATTGCAACGTAAGTGTAAATACACACCATACGTTTTTATTTTTATACTTCTTAATCATGATATAAATAAATAAAATATCAAGGTCTTAAAATATTGTAAGCAAATGGCATACAAAACTGCATTAACATTAATCATCCTAATTATGTGTCCTTTGAGCGATTCCAATTTAAAATGTAATATTACCACTTTTTCCAAATTATTGCATTTTTATTACATAATTAACCTCATCAAGTATACCTTTTGGTAACAAAAAAATTATATCAAGCTATATAAAAAATAATTAACATTTTTAAAAAATATGACATTTTTTTTTTTTTTTAAATAAAAATATACATTCAATATATTAAATTATTATGCATCATATATAGTCATAAAAATATATTTTTATTATTCAGTTTTGTATAAAATAACGGTGAATATGTGGTTTTAATGATGTTTTTATAACCTTTTTTTTTTCATGTATAATATAATATTATATAATAATAAAAAGAGAGAGAGAGAAAGAGAGAGAGAGAGAGATATGGAGAGTGTCATTTTGTTAGCCGCTTTAACTCGCGGGTGCTATTCATCTCGTTATATACCCCCAGCCCAGCTTGTTATATATAAACCGTGTTGATGCTAACTAAAACTAAATGGAGAGTATGGTGTGGTGCGCCGCGGTGTTACTCATTTGTCAGAGGCGCCGTCCAGAGAGAGAGAGAGAGAAAGAGAGAGAGAGAGAGAGAGAGAGAGAGAGAGAGAGAGAGAGAGAGAGAGAGAGAGAGAGAGAGAGAGAGAGAGAGAGAGAGAGAGAGAGAGAGAGAAGAGAGAGAGAGAGAGAGAGAGAGAGAGAGAGAGAGAGAGAGAGAGAGAGAGATCGTGTCCGAGGCATATAAAAATAATTTCTCGCCGCCTAGCACCTGGCTTTACATGCATACCTATATAAAACGCGTCTCTCTCTCTCTCTCTCGTTCTAAAGTTGAGGGAGAGAGAGAGAGAGAGTAGACTGATGATTATAGTTATACAAACCCACACACCACTTCCACTACCAATATGTTATTTCAATCACATGTCAATTACACGCTAACTTAGTCTTTTATTTTATCGATAGAAAAAAAAAGTGGCCATGGATATTAAATAACAAGGAAAAGCATTTTAAACTTATTTAATCCCTCTTTATTTTATTAGAGTTGTATTGTGATTTAATTATTATGTGTGTTTTTGTTTTAGTTTTTTTTTTTTTTTTTTTTTTTTAATGAGTTTTTACAACGTGTATAATTTGTACTGTTTGGTTTTTATTTAACTTCAAACTTTTATATTTTATGATGTAAATTATTTTATTTGTAATAAGTAATTCATTTTACATCTATAAAATATATCTATATTATATAGAATTAGAATTCAATAGAAATAAAAATTTGCAAAACAAATATTTGTAAATTTGTGCAATATTTTTTTCTACAATACAATAAAATAAAACTGAAAGCTGTATAAATTGTTATACATATGCAACGGAAAAATTTACAATCTAAAAGTTACTATATGATAGTAATATAAAGATGTAAAAAAGTGCTATATTATAGCCTTATAATGTGTATACCTGAAGATTGCTAAATGATTTTATAATATATATGGCTATCCTGGCAAGCACCTATTTGTAATCAATCTATAACCTTGCTGCATGATGCACAATGGTATAAAAATATTACAATACAATAGTGCACTTTTCTGTTCGTGACAATCTGAGAGTTTGAGTTTGATAAGAAAAAACAATGAAGGTAAACCTCTTGTAATAAAAGTAACCGATTTCCCATCTATAAACTCAGTTAATTTCTCAAATTGTGATGAGTATATTATATATAAAAACTAAAATACATTTTATGCATAATAACATGCATCCATTCATATTATAAAGATAAATTTATTTTAGCATGATAATTATAAGGTTGTAATAAAATAACATAGTAACAGAGCGTGTATATAAAATACTTAATAAGGTAGCTGAGGTGATGATGCCACTGATTAGAAATAAAGTAATTAAAAATACCAAACCAAACGAAATCGCATCTTCGAGAAAAAATCAAAATTACAATTAAAAGAAAAAAATTTAAAAAAGGTTGTAAAAAATCAAAATATATTTTATACGACACATCTAATTTAATGTAAATTTTAATATATAATTAATTAAATATTTACTTTTTAATTTACATTTTATATCATTACATTATTTGCATGCTAGTGACATCTAACAGAATACAGTTCAACTTTCACAATCTCTCTCTCACTCGTTTTATTTTAATATAGGAAATGAGGGGTTTTTTATATGACTATATAAAGTGGCGGGGGGGTTCAAAGGGGTTAAGTTAAAATATACATGAAGGAGATGATGCTTGTTTTCTACGTTATATTTTGAAAGTAAAGCGCGCGTGCTCTGTTGTAACTTGGGATATATAACATCACACACGCGCGCCGCTGATACGTGGCTCCTCTATAGGTGATCTTATTAGACAACTCTCATATGAGATCTAGCTTCTTTACCAAGCACACGTTAACTTGAATATCTGTAATCTCGCGTCTATATATACCTATATACAACCTTACCTACACCACTTTTTTAATTCAATAGAATAAGTAGATGTTATACAACATGAGAGTTTCTTTTAAAAAGTATTATAATTTTTCATGATACTTATATGATATATAAAATGTATTTTAAAAAAATAATACGAATATGCACACGTCTATTAGTCCATACGATATTAATATAGCTGACAAAAAAAAATTTATGAATGCATCCACTAAACTACCTAAGTCCCCATAAACCGCAAAAATTGCAACTTTTGTCCCAATAACAAACAAATAAAGTAAATACTCTATGTTTTTATTACATTATATTCAAAAATATCACAAAATATAAAAAATGTTTTTGTATATCAATTTGGTTCATACGTGCTAAAGTCCCTATATAGAAGAACCAAATACTCTGAAAGTACTATTTCTATATTTTTGAAAACCTCACTAAAATAACATGCATCTAATGGCAATGTGACCTCTCAACAATGAAAAAATGATAGAAATTTCTTAGGCAAGAATACTTGGGAATTTCTGTTTATTTTATACGCGCGTATATCACCAAGGGATTTCAATGCTTGGATTAAATTTACTGATGTATAGTTATTATATTTATTGCATATTTCAATATCAAAATTATATTTCAAAATTTTATAATCTTATATAAATTTCAAAAACATTAAAAGATCATTAAAGTCAAAAATCAAACTTTCTAATCGTCATAGTTTTTTTGCCAGGCGCTGCAATGAAAATTTCTATTTTATTGATGTGAATAATAATAAATTCATACATTATACATACAATATTTTCTCTCATCTGCAGAGCTCATTCATAAATGCAGATTGTGATGTAATGCGGGCTTTGATATTTGAAGTAAATAATGTTATGAAATTTAAATGCGTATTTTTATAAATAAAAAACTCATAAGAAATTTATGTAATATTATTATTAAAATGTACAAAAAGCGTGCAAATTTTAAGGTGCTAAAAATCTATAACATAATAATAGTGTATTTTGATAAATTAATTTGTATTGCATTTCATGCTATATATAAAAAGATGTCAAAATTAGAGTGCAGTTAGAATTTATACATTTTAAAAAATGTGTGACAAATATATATATTTATTTATTTTTATTACATAATATTTATAATAGTTTATTCAGTTCTCATCATTTGATGACATTTTATATTTTTATAATAATTTGCTCATTTTAGTTTTTGCAATAAAACAAGTTTTAAGATAAAAGCCTATACAAGCAAAATGTATTACAAAATGAATTTTATCTTTTAATTAACGTAGTTTAAGGAAAAACAAATGCTTATATATATATATATATATATATATATATATATATATATATATATATATATATATATATATATATATATATATATATATATATATTGGTCAGCACATATATTATATATACAAGTTTTTCAATTAATATAAAAAAAGGAATCCGCATTATTAAATTTAAATTGTGATTTATATATAATATCATTTTATATATATAGAAAAAATAAACATTAATGACAAAAGCAATTTAATATGAATTAATTATATTGAAATCCAATCAAAAGTAAATTATTAAACAATGACATTTTTATAATGTTTTTTAATATGTTTTAGATATAACTCTCTTTTGTGATCAGCCTGCCTGTACTAATTATTATTATTATGTTTCGTGATCAATGAGTATTGATTTAATAATCTACTTTTAATGAAATGATAAAATTCATATTCTAATTTTAGATTTAATTCTAATTTTTGTTTAGTTGAACTTTTGATATCACGTGGATTATTTTTATTTTTATTTCGATGTGGCTCTGAAAAAACAACAAAAACATTTCAGTTACAACAATAATTTAAAGCACTTATACAATTTTACTCTTTTTTTTTTTAAATATATTATATATTTATATAATATATATATATATACTTACCTAAAAGCTCATTGAAATATATATTTTGAAGTCCTTTAAAATATTGTGGAATTTTATGTTCTAAAGTAGAGAGTGTTTCATTTAAATTTTCAAGTACTCCAACAACATGAAAATATTTTTCAACGTTCAGTTTTGCTGTTTCTAATGCTTGCTTGTTGTTTAACTCTCTGGAAAAATTAAGAAAAATAATTTATTATTATAAATATAATTATATTTTTAAACAAAAATGTATTTATTTAAGAATTCTTTAAATTCTCTTTATTATTAAAAAGAAAAAGAAAAGAAAGTATAAAAAAATAAAAATAAAAAAATAAAAAAAAAAATCACACGCAAAAAACACGCACTTATAGCAACAGGATTTGAAAATTAAGTTTTAAGTTTCCATATATTTGTCAATCAATATATTATGTTACAGATTTGTGAATTTGCATAAATAATTTTGGCAATAATTACCCTGCTGCCAATTTTTTTAAAAAGAAAATTAATATAGGTCAATGAAAGCTATAGAATAACTGTTATTTCAATATTTAAGATAAAATAATTATAAATAAGACAACTATTTTGAAGCACATGTTTATAAACTGGATGTTTTGATATAAAATTTTATTTGAATAAATTTATAGTCAAAAGCGATGAATATAAAATTGCTACTTTTTAATTTAGTGACCTTAAAAAAAAAAATACCTATATTGATGACATAGAACAATTTAACGAGACTAAATAAAATTAAATATGAAGATCTTAATTTTTAATTCCATAATTAAAATTATCGACTTTATAATTATTTTTTCGTCACGGTTATGAGATCTTGACTTTTCTTGGTCATATACAGAGCATCAGAATTGCATAATAAAAATCAAACAATAAAAATAATTTCTGTAAAACTAAAATAAAATCACGTTATAATGCTTGCGCAGTAATTTATGTTATAAGAAATACATGAAAAACTCATGATAAAAATTGTAGTTTTATAATTTAATAGTATATCAAGTTGTATAAATGTATGATTAGAATCTATACAACAATTAAATTATAATAAACAAAACAAAGTGAAAATATATCTTTTAATCTCACGGTATAATATATTATAAGCAAATTAATCATTTAAAGTTTTTATCTAATCTTTTCTCACGCCAAAGTATATAGGAATGTTATATACATCACGCTATTAAGTAACCTTAATCATATGGACCTTCTCTAATTTACTAACAACTTTCAACTTTTTGGCAAAGCGGAAGTTTATTGATCGCACAGTGAGCGAGTACGCTATATTATACCTTTAGAGTGAAATCAACAAAGTTGTACCACTTAATTTTACAACAACTGGTATATACTATTATCAAATGGTGTGAGGGAGAGAAGAAAAAAACTTGACTAATAAAACTTGTTTATGCTGGCTATACGTTATTGAGTGAAAAAGTAATATTTCTATTTATTAAATAAAAAAATATATTCTTAAATTTATACAATATTTTTGTGTAGAAAAGGAAGTGAGTTATGTAAAATATCTCAATTTTATATATAAAAAAAATCATATTTTACAGTCCAATTCATAATATTTGCATTGACAATTTGTTTTTTTGCTTTGTTTTTTTAAAGAGCGAAAGTATAAAATAGCGTGATTGAATGCTCGTTTTAAGAGAGTAAATTGCCTTGAAAAACTCATGCGGACTTTCAATTTCTAAATCGTGAAGTTAAGGTACAGCGCATCCTTCTTCCTTTTCCTGTTACTATAAAATCTCATCTAAAATGAACACTTAAAAAAATACTCTAAAAATAATGAAAATTACTTACTTGCACCATAATTCATGTCCACAAAAATATGGAATTGTTAAATCATATTTGTCACCAGAAATTAGTAAACATTCAGGATCATTTTTATCAACACAATCATCAAATAAATGTCCATCTTTTCTTCTCTTGAGATCTGTATAATAAAATCTTGAAACCATCTTATCAATGGGATCTCTAATTAAGTTAATGAAGATTGGATTTTGTATTCCAAATGAGGAGAAATTAGTAAAATAAATGTGACGATCAAATGAAGTAGGAACAGCTGAGTCACGTGCGTGACGTTTCACTTTTTCAACAACTTCTTCCTAGAAAATTATTAAAAAAATATATCGTATAAATTATAACAGAAATTTTTGTTTCTTACATAAGATTTATATATAGAGTTCAAATATATAAAATAATAAAGTATTTCAAAACAATTATTTTCTAATTTTTTCTCAAGGTTATACCTTAACTTAAATAACTTTATTCGGTCAATTAAGTACATAGTGTATTGTATAAACGTTATAACTGTAATTTGAGTGAATTTTTACTTTTCAAGTACATACAAATCGAGTTAATAATGCGAGAAAGTATAAGAAACATGCATGATTCATGTGAGTGAGTCATTTTTATATTAAAACAGGGTTAAATCAAGGAAAATGAATGCATAAATCATGATATCTATTAATATTAATATATATAACCAAAATGATGCTCACATATTCAAAACAGCAAAAAAGAATGAATGGATTTGAAAAATATATAGAGGTCTAATATTGAATTCAAGAAAAATTAATATTCCTTTTAAACCACCAATTTAGAATTAAATAAGATTTTTGCTTGCAGTTGATTTTCTTTTTAATTAATTTAGTGTATAGACAATGTTACAATGAATTTTAGAATTTTTATGAACTTTATTTCATATAAATCCATACAGTTTTAAATTTAATACAACTCGTTTCAATTTTCAATTAAAAAAAAAATTTTAATTTCATGTTTATATTTGAAAAAAAAAATCAAAATCAAACAACAATAATTTAAAGTACATACTCAACTCTGGGAAAAATTAATAACAATTTGACACCTACCAAAAAAAAAAAAATTCTACAACCACATACACATATTTGACATATACACATCACTTACATTTAAATAATAACAAAATAAAACAATAGAGAATTAAAATAAATAAATAAATGTTATACACAAACCTGTTTAAGTCTTGATAGTCCTCTATATTTGCTACCTGGTAATCTATAATGTTTAAATCCATTAATTCCTTGTAACCAAGTAATTAATAATACTAACATTTCACTACCACATTTTGGTACACGATTAAAAAATAACATATGATTATTAGTACTTGGTGTTGTACCTAATTCAGATAACGATTTAGTTACATGTCTATTATTTGATAATACTGATGCTTTCGTAACACTTTTATAATTAACACTACTAAAATTATTATTAAAATTATCACTATTTATTAATATAAATTTTTTATTATTATTATCTTCATCACTTATTATTAAATTATTATTATTATAATTATTTGATACTGTATATAAAAATAATGAACTTAAAATACATAGACATGATATTAATATAAATGTTTTTCCTTTTTTTCTTCTTATTTTTTTACTATTTAAATACATTTAATTTTTTAAGAACTAAAAATTTGAATACTAATCACAAGTAAAACACACTAGAACCTGTTATAATAATAAGGTCACTATAGCGTCTTCTGTGGGTCACAACAAACAGCTGACAATGTACCTCTATGTGTATACACTCGCACTACTACTCACGAGCACCACTATCTCCAATGTAACGCTAACCAATACTGATGAAGAAGGAAAAAACTTATATTATGGTGCTCAAGCATACTCAAAGTCAAAGTAAAAGTGGGACGTTATAAAAAAAAAAAAGTGATGGGAAATGCCATAGTTCATTATTATTATTATTATTATCGAGGTTGTATCATTGTTATTTATACTCTCTCTTTTTTGTGTGTGTATGTTATTATTATGATAATTTATTTACTGATTTTTATTGTTCTGTTATATAGATTATATCATATTAGATAACGTAAGATAGTTGTTGTTGTATAAATATAATTGCAGGAAAAGATCGTGATTTTTAAATTAAATTTTGAAATTTAATACCCTATAATCATAATATTGTGGTATTATAATGTTTAAGAATAATTGAGAATTTAAATTATATTCTATTATATAGAAAATAGCTGTTGTTATAAAAAATTCAGTGAATCTTTTATTTAAGCTCACAAGGAAAACTCTTTTAAAATGTGAGTTTATCCTAAAAATTTAAATATGCTACTGCATATCGTTTTAATGACATAATGATATAATTAAAGATGATGATATGTAAAATGATATGTAAATATATAAATACATGCTCATGCAATAAAAATTCGGAAGAGCGATCTTTTTCTCGCATCAGGTATAAAGAGAACAAAATTTTATTACTTTATAATATTTCTACAAAGTCATGATGATGCAGAAAAGTATATAAATTTTAATTGTACTTTAATTGCAAGTTAAATATGATTTATATTGCAATTATATGCAATTACTTGTAATAAAAATTACTTCTTGCAATTAAATTTTACTATACAAACGGTGTGTGTGTGTCTGTCTGTCTGTGCACAAACAGAAAGAGAGATTATTTTTATTTTGACACACTTGATATGAAGATGATATGGTCATCTCGTCTTGTATCATTATTTTGCTCTCTCTCTCTCTCTCTCTCTCTCTCTCTCTCTCTCTCTCTCTCTCTCTCTCTCTCTCTCTCTCTCTCTCTCTCTCTCTCTCTCTCTCTCTCTCTCTCTCTCTCTCTCTCTCTCTCTCTCTCTCTCTCTCTCTTTCTCCTTCCCTCCCTCCCTCCTCGCAAGGACAGGATAAAATTAAGATTCAATAAAAGGAAATAAATAAAAAACATAATATACAAAATTATTGTATTTATTGAAGGTTAAACACATTTTTATTATATTCGTGCACGTATATAATAAAAACATCTTTCTATAGTATATGCACACGTAAAAATATTATAAAATGTAAACTTGCTAAATTTAAAAAAGAGACTGCATTTAAAACTATATATATGTAAAAGAATCCGTATATTCGCTAAATGTGTATGCAATATTCTTTTTTGCTGTTGGATAGACGTATATAGCAGAAAAGTTTAGATTTATACTCACAAAAATCGCATGTCATGTTTCCTCTAAATAATTGATTTTTTTTTTTTTTTTTGCACGTTTTCAATTAACTAAAACAAACATACCCTAATGAAGCAATTTATTTTAATATACTCAAAAATTTAGAACAAATTATTATTTATTAATGAAAGTTACATAAATTAATGTCTGTCATTAAGAACAATTTACTTTTGCAAAGAAATAATAAAAGACATGAAGAAGAGGGGGAGAAAGTGCGTCAGATGGATGTCAGGAGGGGGGATGCGGGGTTACACCGTCTTGAAGACGTAATTATTAAGGTGTGCGTGCAACCTGTGACCCCCCCCCCTGCCTCTCGTTCTCTCTCTCTCTCTCTTTGTCTTAAATTGCACTTCTGTGGTTTATGATTTATAGGACCCACTCAAGACGCCCTTTCTCTATGATATTTCTTATTATGAAAAACTTATAATATTAATGTCGGAATATATAAATGATATCCGGAAGAATAACTCTAAAAATATTAATACACCTCATTTCCTTTGTCGTAAAATATAATTAAGATATAACTTATTCCTGTTTAATACACAATGATAATATTATAGTTTTTTTTTTTTTTTTTTTTTTTTTTTTTTTGAGTGCTATATAATATAAATAAAAACTGTCTCGCATATGTTTTATTAAGTAATAATTTTATGGTACATATATATAAAGATATGCCAGATGGAATAATAATAAAATTTATTAATTTTTTTATGCTTTGTCTATATTTTAAATTTTTTTTTCATATTTTTGTATATATGTACTCAATTTTTAAACATGCCACAAAAATACTTCTATTTCTATACTGTATATATATATTTAAAGGTATATCACATTTTTAAAACTATATTATTAATATATAAATAATGTACTTGATGATGATATAGGATAATGCAGTATATCAGTGTTTACAAACTTCATTTCATAAAAAAAGTAGAAAAAATCTGATTACAATCACATATTTCATTTGAAGGTTTTTATTCAACACAAAAGTATAAAATAATTTTTCACGTGTAATTTAATATTATAATTAAAAATAATCTCCTGGAAATTTTTTTTTGGAGCAAATCCCTATATTTTTTTATTTTTTTTATTTTTTTTTATGGAAATTCCTGAATTGCAGCTTTTATAAGAAAAATATCTATATATGTATATAATAAAATATATAATAATACAGTATAATTTTTCACATTTGATATTATATAGCATTATCTGCCTTATATAACAAAATAGGAAAATTGAACTCAATACAACAATGAGGCATTCCAATTGCTCTCGTATTTCAATTATGCAACAATGAAACGTAAAATGGTATCAAATTGTGCGGGTGGGACGAATTTATATTATGAGGTCTGATTTCTAATCCTGTTTTCTATTACTAATCTCATAATGTAAGGCTTATTGAAATTGGATCTATTTACGTAACAGATTGGTCTGTTCACATCGTATTATTACATAGAAGCTTTATATATATATGTATAATATTTCTTTCTAATACAGTATGTTATATAAAGCTTTTTTTATGTCATTTTTTATATAATATATTTTTCTCTATTAAAAAAAAAAAAAAAAAAACTTAAAATTGGAGTAAAAGTATTTTTTATTTCACAAAATTATATAAATAGCAAGAAGTGAATTAAATTACAACATGCCGCATCAACGCAGTCTGAGTTATATACGCATACGCATGTACAGTTTCGATCAAATGAATAGTTACCATTTAAACTCGATGTTTTTTACCGCGTTAAATTTTGTTCAATTTTGCAACCTTGTTTATGATTATTCATTGAACTCTATATTCTCAATCACATCTATATTCAAATTCATTGAGTCTATATATTGTAATAGTTGACAAATACACCACAGGAAGTCACCTGTGATGCACTCAGGTAGACAATCCGGCGGATAAATATTTTGCTTGCTTGCTTGCTTGCTCATTCTCTCTCTCTCTCTCTCTCTCTCTCTCTCTCTCTCTCTCTCTCTCTCTCTCTCTTCTAAGAAATGCATTTAATGTTTTTTTTATGTTTCAAAATAACTGCTAACTTACCGATTTGCCCGATTAAGAGATTAAAATAAGATTTTTTTTTTTATCATTTATATCAATATGATTTGTAATGACAGCAATTTGGTAAGAAAATAGTTCGAAACTTGTTATCAAACAAATACTTGAAAGCATTTCTCACAAGAGAGAGAGAGAGAGAGAGAGAGAGAGAGAGAATGAGCAAGCAAGCAAGCAAAATATTTACCCGCCAGATTGTCTACCTGAGTGCATCACAGGTGACTTCTTGTGGTGTCTTTGTCAACTATTACAATATATAGACTCAATGAATTTGAATATAGATGTGATTGAGAATATAGAGTTCAATGAATAATCATAAACAAGGTTGCAAAATTGAACGAAATTTAACGCGGTAAAAAACATCGAGTTTAAATGGTAACTATTCATTTGATCGAAACTGTACACGTTAAATTATTGCTCTATATAATTTCAAAAAGAATATACTTATGCGTATATAATATATGTATATATAATATAATATATATATATATATATATATATATATATATATATATATATATATATATATATATATATATAATATATTGCTTTTTACACAATTTTATATAGTTGAAAAATAATTTAGCATTAAATTTAACCTCTATTTAATCATTTGCTGAGAGCTTAAAAGTTTTTTATTTTTTATTTTTATTTTTTTCATATAATATAATATGCCTTTCAATTTTATATATTAACATATGGGAAAAGAAACCTTGAATAATACAAAAAACAATAGATATATATTAATTGTTTCAGATGTTATATGCATGCTGAATGGTAATTAAGTTTAATTATACTGTGTTTACGATACGCTAATTGTTAATTTCACTATAGAGTTTTAAAACAATAAAATTTTATATTTATGTTAAAAAGAAAATTTATTTATATATATATAATTTAGTATAACATATAATAATATGTAACTTTTACTTATACGCTGCACATATATATAAATGAAAGAGGTTATCATTTAATATAACTTTCATACGATCATTCTTTCAAACTGTGATATATCGGTATATACGGTTGTCAGATAATTGAAAACAAAAAACGTATATCATTTACAACTATTTACAACACAATTTTTTAATCAAATCAAAATATGCAAGGTTTGTTAAAGAAATATTTCATAAGATATCATTGCTCTAATTATTTTACTATATACAGTAACCGTGTTAAACATTTCTGACACACAAGACGTATTATGTAAGTTCCAATATAAGAATTTACAGGCCAACAAATAAATTTTATATGTATTGAAGATCCCTTTTTCGTATATTTATTTTAATTTCATTGGAGTGCTATGTAATTTAAAAATTTAATATTACCATACTTAACATTAAAAAAACAGGTATATAATATATTTTATATATATATATATATATATATATATATATATATATATATATATATATATATATATATATATATATATATATAAATAATATATATATATATATATATATATATATATAAAATATATATATACACCCTTGATTTCACCATATTGCTATTGTACAAAAATATATTACTGCTGTATATATCATTGAAGCAAAAAAGAATAAATATCGACAAAATTGTTACACATAGCAAGGAACACATGTAGTTTATCTGATGTTTAATTTATGTGTTTAGAAGAGAAAAGGGTGCCTGAGTGCCACACACGGGGCGAGGTGTGTGTATCATGGCACTGAGTGATGAGCAGGGTTAATGGAAAGGCGGGCTTATATACAGATCGAGTTTGATGAAAGAAGCTTCAGCCTCTCACAGGAGTACTAAATCGTTGCTAACCGTCCTGTAAGAACAAATCATTCAACACCCTTTTTCTCACTGACATACATTTTTTTTCTGTGTGTGTGTATCTTTCTTAAAATATATTATTATTATTAGACAAGAAAAAAAATGTGAAAAATGATATCAAATTTTTCTGCTTGCCAAAGCGGAAAATTTCAACACAATAAGATGTGTATTTTATATAAAAGAAAGAAAATTATTGCTATATACTTTTTTTATGTACCTTTTTATATTACTCAACATTAAAAGGATAAATAGGGAGTGATTTGAAAAATGTATTTTTTTTATGATGTTTGTTATGAAAATGTACATATTGTCGTTATATCATTAAAGTTTGAATGAGAAATTTCTGTGAATTGATGCTGTAATCATTTTGCAAGAGATATTGTGATTTAAATCAGACCTGCGGGTCACATACCCCCTAGTTTTTTTCCTTTAAATATATATATATATATATATTTTATTAAGGTAATATATATTTTTTTAATTTAACATTGTTTATAAATTATATGTATTTTAAAAAATTGAATTTTTCATATTGACACAAAGATTATATACATAATTTTTATAAGAATCACAAAATGAGAGAGAGAGTGAGAGAGAGAGAGAGAGTGAGAGAGAGAGAGAGAGAGATGGGATAAAAATGAAAAAAAATTAAACATATATATATTTCATTTTTTTAAAAGAATTGATTTTTTTTTTAATTTAAAGTCAAAATCTATAGGAAAAGAAAAGACCAATTAGAAAAATAGCTTGTTTTTATATAATAAAAACAAAATCCTTATACGTTTCAAACTTTACTGATTAAAAAATATAAAATACACATCAATAATGAACGTTTCATGACTTTCATAGAAATATCTCAGCATATAAAAAGTGATGATTCGCGTGCGATATTTCACTATAAAATATGTACAATTAACCACATAATGTGATGTATACAGAACATATATATAGTATATAGTTACACACGAGTGCATGGGAGAGTGAACAAATTAAAATTAAACGTTTTCACTATTTTAATTTTCTCAAAGGTATATAACACTTCCTTCTCAACAATAACAATTTAACAAAAATTTCTGACAAATAACAACAATGCATGGTTGATCATTATTACACAGCTATACAATTAATATTATTACTCCCATGCTGTTATTGAGTGTTACAACGTTTTCGTGTATGCATCGTGTATAAGTTTTTTTTTTTTTTTTTTCTTTTTCTTTTTTTTTTTTTTTTCGCTTTTTTTAAGCACACATGCACACACGCAAATGCAGCAGCAACTTTTTTATATAAAAAGAGGCGGAGTAAAGTTTTGATATTGGTGCAGGGAAAACGTGCACTTCCGTTCTTACATAATAATAATAATGTATGCACGCTATTCTATCAGCATCATAACAATATACAAACCGTGACGCCACAAATAGTTGGTTATATGCTGCTGGCTTTTCAAACATGCAAAAAAAAAATAAACAGATTTTATACTCTGTGGTTTATATGCATGTTATGTTTTTATATTTTTTACTATTTTAATTCATAAATTTTGGGATTTTCATTATAAATTCAAAAATATTATAAATAAATAATTTTGTCATTGGGTGTTATATGTATAATTGCTGTGTTTGTGTTATTGATGAGGTATTGGTCATGTGTTATTGATATATATAGAGTATCTTTTATATTTTATATATATGAGTTAGATAATTTTTTCTCATTATTATTACATTTTATTTTATATATAATTAATAATTTTCACATTTTACATGGTATGTTTTTTTAAATGTGATAAATGATTATAACATTAAAAATAATAATAATAAAAAATATACATGTTATACGATATTTATATTGCCAAATTTTAATAAATTGAAATTCACATATTGCTTTTGTTTAAGTTTCAAGTATAAATATGATGCATATAAAATCGAATATATATTCCTACTTAACTTACTTGTATACTTTAATAATATAAGCTATAACGCGCGGGACAACAAAATATAAATGGGTGATATAATATCATAACTTAAATTAGAGCACTCTACTATATGAAATTCAGCAACAATTTTCATAATTAGTTTATTTATATAAATTGTATTAAATAATCATCTTAATTCAAAAACATACAAAAAAAAATCTTTTTTAAAAGGGCGACGTTTAAATATAGGCCTGTCTCTATATGGCATGCCATTTTTATATTTCACATTGCATGTTATACACAAATTTTCACACATTTTTTGTAAAGCATTTATTTATGCTATATAATATATTCATAAAAACATTTATAATACATGTCGGATAGTGATTATTCTCTTCAGCATAAATTACTTAATTTCTTTTTCCGGGAGCTTATCATCATTATTTTCTCACAAACGTATTTTATGCATTATTCAGATGCACTTATACATGACAATCTGATATATACATCAGTTAAATAATCAGCTTTAACTAAAAGTGTGAAAACAATAAGACAGAGTCGAGTAATCTACAGAAATAATATGAGGGTGTCACATTGGAAAAGTGAATTACTGAAAAAGAGTTGGTTATAGCAAAGTAAAAGGAGAGAGAGAGAGAGAAAGAGAAAAAAGAATAGGTGATATAGAATAGGATGAGAAATATAAAGGGAGCAAAAAGATGTTAAGAAATAAAGGGTGTGGGGTTTTTAGTATTATATAGAATGAAAATGTATAGTAGGAGGGATAAAGGGGGGAGTGGATAAAAAGATAAATGTATTTGATAAGCTATTCTATATATCCAAAAGCCAGGATATAATATAAGAAGAAAAAAAAGAAAGAGAGAGAGAGAGAGACACACACACACACACACACGGCGGCGGCGGCGTACCATCAAATCTTTTTTGGTGTGGTGCAACTCTTACTCTATATTATATGGATAAAAAGAAATAGATAGATAAAAAAGAATAAGTTTAAGCTCTTATGGGAGATGAGTATGGGACTACGTTGGCTCGTTTTGGTTCACCAGACTTGGTACTGACGTATCGTCGCGTAAGATTCTATCAGTCGGTTCAATTGTCCGTAAAGATACACTTCTCTATTTCTCGCGGGTTGCCTTTATGTATATATAGAGAGGAAAATGTATAATAGCATGAATCTTTATATTCCATATACTAGGAAGAGGATAAACGAAAAAAATAATAATAAAGGGAAAAAATATATAACATGTTTTAACAGAGAGAGAGAGAGAGAGAGAGAGAGAGAGAGAGAGAGAGAGAGAGAGAGAGAGAGAGAGAGAGGAAATAGAAATAAGAAAAGGAAGCATCAAGAAACGATTGTAAAATTGCAACGTCGTTACTTTAAGATGCAATATTGCTTTTTTTATTTATTTTTTATACAAAAGCTTATATATAATATATTGAAAATTTATATAATCATAAATTTAATAACAATTCATTTATTTTAGTTCTATTTAAAACTCACATATCTCAGTATGGGAATAGATAATGTTGCCACTTGAAATGAAACAAAATATAGAAACTACAGGGCATTGGTGAATTTGATGAATTGCATTAAATTGAATTAATTGCGTTAATTGTTTTTTTTAAATGATGGTTATATTATTGCAGTCTCTCTCTCTCTCTTTCTCTCTCTCTCTCTCTCTCGAGTCCTTTATCTTAAAATGTTCCAATATGCCTGCGATTATAGTTTTTTTTATTAATTATTATTGACTTGTTATGTTGTTGAGTATATTATCTTCAACCTTTACTTTGTGCATTTTTCTCTTTCCAAAATAATGAAAAAAAATCACAACGTTTTCTTCTGGTAGATTTGATGCAAATTCTCATTAAAATAAAAATAATATTTTTATACAGACGTTATAAAACAAAATACTCTCTTTTTATTTTAAGCATTTTTTCATTTAAGTTGATGTATTGTAAATTTAACTGAAGTAAAACACACACACAAATAAAAAAAAAATAAAAAACGCATTCATACATTTTTCTTCTTTTTTTTTATATGAGAATACAATAAAAATATATTTATACATATTATACACTGTTCATAAACATTTTATAAAAATGAAAAATAACGACCGGAAAATTTGTAAAGCCATCATGATACATGAAGCAATGAATATATAACTTGTAAAAAAAAAATATATATATTTATGTGTGTGTGTGTAATTTTTTTTAAACCATTATCATTTTATAGGAAGGAAAATAAAAACTGCCTCTTCATGCTATATATGCGAAGAGAGAGAGAGAGAGAGATTGAGAGAGAGCAGAAGCCAAGCATATTAGACAAATACAAAATGCTTGGTTGGTATATCATATAGGATGAATAGAGAGAGAGAGAGAGAGAGAGAGAGAGAGAGAGAGAGAGAGAGAGAGAGAGAGACCTGTGACGTCACTAGAAGGGTGTCATTTGTGTAATGATGCTGTTGAACAATGACTCGGAAGTCACAAGCATTACCATCATATACAACAAACAACACCAATGTTTTTGTCTTCGTTGTTGTCATTTTCTATAAAGAGAGAGAGAGAGAGAGAATAGAAAAGGCAGAGAATGAATATATAGCAACCAAAACAACCCTTCTCATACTCTCATCATTTTGCATACTGCTCTTCTCTCTTAAACATTACATACATATATATATAAACTATTGTTGCGGTGTGCCGAGGCGGAAGTATCATCTATACATTTTCATTGTCATTAAAGTTTAAAATATTGTATATTTCATATTTAAAATAGACTTAATTGAAAAACATAAAAAAAATTATGCTATGCTATACAGGTGGAAACCATGACACTTTTCTTTACTTTTAATATATATAAAAATATTTTATGCTATAAAGTAATTTTTCAAAATAATGAATAAAAAAAAAATGAAAAATGATGTGTCAGTTTGATGAAAGATTTTCATATTATATATATAAAAAAAGTGTTGTATACTGTTGACAAAAACATGACGTTAATTTATTGTAAAATTGAGTGTTTTTCATTTTCATGAGCATCACAGTTTGCTTCGATGCATACAATTTTTGTTAAGCTCTGTTTCAACACTGTGTCATGATGTTATATACAATAGTATTTTTATTACATGAAAAATTATAGATATACTTTGGACGTACAAATTTATATTTTGAAATATTTATGAGTGAAAAATCAAAACTTTGGCAAAAACGATTTAACCAAGTATATTAAGGAAATTTATTAAAATAAGGAATCTGAACGACTGTGGAACGACTCATTAAAATTTTACTTTGTCTATACAAAAACTTAAACTATATTTAGTATTTTTTGTTGTAAAGAACCAACTTGCAATAAAATGTTTTTAATTGTTGCAGCGTGTAAGTGAAAATGATTTTTCCATAAGAAATGCATTAAGAATATTTCAAATTATTTTCAAAAGTTCGTTCATTGCAAGTGGTTCATTATATCAAGAAAATATTTTGATTTTTATAGTTATTTACTATTTCCCAAAAATGAAATACTAAAACTTTTGTGCTGAACATTATATAAGGAGCCCAAAATTTAAATAAATATAAAAACGTCATGCTATACATAGCACTTTTTATTTCACTGGTAATACAAGGTGGGGGAAAGCATATTTTTTCGTAAAAAAAATTACAAAATGTAACTCATTCATATCATATATATTTGAAATCGCCATATTTTTTAAATAATACATGCAGAAGAGTTGAGAGAGTGGTGTAAAAACCATGATTGACAAGCGTGTGACAATACGGAAAGCAAGTCAAATAGCATATACACACATATTTTTACTTTTTAATTTTCCGTAGTGCGGGATTTTATATGGCAAGAGAGAGAGAGAGAGAGTTAAAAAAAAGTACATCGTATATATTTTTTTCACGCGCTTGGTGATGAGATAGAGAGAGGAAATTGCGAGCACCGGCGGCGGTAACCTCGGCAATGCAACGACATGGGAAGGAGGGTAAATAATATGTATATACTCTGTCATTCAGTACCTGCCCCCAAACAACCCTTTTATATTCTTGAATACAATAATGTTATACATCTCTTTGAATATATATATAGCATCAAGTATCATATTCATATAATTAACTAAAATTTTAACTTTTTTAAATTTAAATTTTGCACAATCAGATTTATTTATATAAAGAATATTTTGAAATTTTCATAATTGTACTATAAAATAATAAAATTTAAACAAGATTTATGAAAATTTGATTCATATAATATAATATTTCTTGATTTTTTCATGATTGTATAATAGAGCATAAAATATGTTTTTGCATTAATCAAGTAAAAATTAAATTATATTTTATGATATTTACAATAAATGAAATATAACACGTTTATCATTTGTAACACGGCAATAATTAAGTGAGTACGTTTGGCACACGATGTATATACAGAGTATTATGGGAGTCAATGGAAAGTAACAAGAGAGAGGGAAACAGTGATAATTAGATAAGATACAAGGAGGGAAGCTTGAGTTTAGCATCAGTCTCTCAAGAAACACGAAGCAATCATTTAGCAACAGCTCCGTACAAACACAATTAGCTTCCCCTTTTCAAATTCAATGTTCGGGAATATATACACAAAGTGTATGTATATATAAATTTTCTCGTTCAATTTTCAATATTTAGAAATTAGGTGGATTATAAATCATGATGTTATACATATTTTTCGTGGATGTTTTACAAAATTTATATTATATATGGAATATTTTTACATGCATCAGTATAAAAAAAAAGAAGAATTTAGTTGATTGAAAGTAATCCTTTATTAAGTATAAACAAATAAATGAATGAATAAACGATGTTAACTGAATTAACGAAGATAATTTTTTTAATATTATATATGATTTTAAAAAAATCGTAAATTGAGTTTTTTTCCTCGTTTGTTGATGGATTTACTATATTTTCTTTAGCCTTAAAAACGTTGATATGCTGCTCAAAGTGGTAAATTTTACTGTTTTTATTTGGAAACAAAAAATTTGTTCCTTTTCCAGTTTCTTGCTATATCTTGTATATAATAGTTCTGAACTGCGCGAAATATTTATTTATGTGAAAACACTTAACACCAAATTGGTATATGGTTTTTGTGACTGGCATTGCGTTGTAAATATACACATAAAAACAAAAACATATTACTAAAATATCAGTTTGAAATTTTTGTTATTTATTATTCTGCGTCTTTTCTGTTTAAATTTAATTAACTATATTTTACAAAACTTTCTTTGGTTCTTTGTTAACTTTTTTGTTGTAAGATATACTTATGTTGTTTAAAGTTGAAAAGAAAAATATTATTTCATAATTTAAGTAAAAGTAATTTTGGCAACAAAATCACTTTGATACTTTCTCCGAAAGGATGAGAGAAAAAAAAATAAAAAAAATAGACTAATGGTATTAGCATATGAAATAGGGGAAGTACAATCCAAATAAAAATAAACAATATTATAAATCAACAATTTTTTTATATTATGTCAAAATCAAACTTATCCCTTTGTGTAGCTTATTTGGCAAAATTCAAATGCATTTCTTGAACTTCCGTAAAAGAACCATTCATTTGTATTTCCGTATAAAACTGTATGCAATACACATAAACTAAATATTTAAACTGTGTATGCGATATTATATCAATTCATTTATATAAAGATCCAAAATCATTAACCATGCATATTTTATAAGTTTTAAAAAATACATAAAAAAAGGTTTGATTTAAAAGAAGTCAAACTTCTCAAATATAAATAAAGTTTTACTAAATATTTGAAAAGGTTCAGAAACTTTTACATTACATATCCCTATGATAAGGATGTTTGATCCTAAATACTAATATTGACTTTCGAATAAAGAGAGAGAGAGAGAGAGAGAGAGAGAGAGAGAGAGAGAGAGAGAGAGAGAGAGAGAGAGAGAGTATATATAGCATGAGAGAGGGTCTACATTCTCTAGGGGTTTCAAAATCTCTATATACACTCTTTTGCAATTTATGACACTTGATAATTTAATAATATTTCTATGTAAAAGTTCTATATGCCGGGCATAAAGTATTATAATATAACATTGATGCAGATATTGACTAAATATTAATGAAAAGAGATTGGGAGAGGGGAGAATATAGATGGAATTTTATTGAGTAATTTAGTAGGTAATTACAGAAGAGATAATGAAGCGAAAGTGTTTGTTGCTCATTGCCCGAAGCTACTTTATATATTTAACACCCCTTATATATACTGATAAATATGATACGATATATACATTTTGTACAACTCATGTTTTGTTGTATGTCATCTCATTAGTAATCAAATTTGATTTCCCCATTTGTTATTTCATATTGTCATTTCTTTGTATAATAATATTATGTATAGTCTTTCCATTTGTTGCACTTATAAGATCAGTAAAATATGACTTGTACAAATAATATGAAATTTAATCTCTTTATCACATCATCAGAGAGAGAGAGAGAGAGAGAGAGAGAGAGAGAGAGAGAGCATAAGTTTAATACTTATTATAAACAGACATACATATAAATACTTTTTAAATTTTAAGTATGTATTCCTTACATTGTTATTTAAATTCAAAACTATTTTAGTAAAATCAGTAATTTCAAAGTGGTTTTCCACATCCTATACATAAACAGCAAATATTCAAAAACCTTCGGTAAAAGCTCTCAAACTTTAATAAACAAAACCAAACTGCAAACTTTCAAGTATTAAAGTACTGTATACAAATAAATCAATATTTTACAAACAATAATATATATTTATTTTTTTTGACAGTTATATTTCATAAAATATTTTCTTTTCAAAAATATATATTTTAAATTGTCAACAAAAAGTGGCACGGGCCTTCCAAGTCAAAACTTATTATACTCTCTAAGCTCCTTTGAATATAAAACCTTGTTTATTTCAAAAAAAGATATAACAATAGTATTGAGCTTTTGAACGTTTCATACATATAGTTACTAATTTTAGCGTGAAGCCACATCACCATACATCAGTTTCATACATATTCTTTTTTTATATATATATTTTTATATTCCTTCATAAAAGTAATCCCCGGCAAACCGATTTTGACATAAGGTATGATGGTGAGCCACTAGATTTTTTTTTATTCAAATAATAAAAAGAAAAAATATATATTCCAGGTGATTTTAATATAACGTGCGATCAAGTAGAATGAAAAAAATCTTTTTGTTATAACTCATCATATAAAAAGCGGTTCGATGAAAAAAAAAATCATATCATAATAAGAAGTATCAATATAGATGCTACT